>QXTE01000210.1:2491255-2702748 GCA_003942145.1 Platysternon megacephalum | reverse complement strand
GGGGGGGGGGGGGGAGAGGAATGACCAGGCTAAGCCACATGAAATCCAGTCTCTCAGTTTGTCCTATATTTTGTCATTCTTCACGGCTAGCTCTAGCCCTGGAGCACAATATGCTGACAATTTAGCTGTATGCAGCCTGACAAGTCAGCCGCAAGGGCGTGCTGAAGAGCGATGCAGAATGAGGAGCGGGATGGGAGGTGTGATGCTGGGCTTTTCCCACTTTGCAGTACTCTGGTGGCCGGGAAGGATGGACGCTTTTCGGGCGAGATCCCTGTATAAGAATGGCCCCGGCTGACATTTTAAAAGTGTTTCGGGATTGAGGGTTTAATGGGGGAACGTGATTTCCCAATATAAACAATGAGTAGAAATGGTCGCAGCAAAGGCTCTGCGCCATGAGGCTGATGTCTGTGTCCGGCTGGATCCCTCTCCCGGCTGCTTGCACATCTGGGTGCAGGAGGAGGGTGTGTGTGAGAGAGCGAGCCTGGATCCAGGATCCTGCCGCTGTGGCGTCATTTACTGCCGGGAGCGCGGGGAACGGGGCGGCGGGGGCATGTACCGGAGCCGTGTCCCAGTGAGATCCCGGGTTTAGCAGGGTGGTTGATTGGGGATGGGGCGGGAATCCTGTCCTGGGCATGGTGATAAGGCGGTGTGAGTGGCATCCTGATGGAGGCGGGGTAGGATTGGATGGGAATCGCCCGAGACTAGTGAGATCCTGGGTTTGTTTGGGTGTGTTGGGGAGTGGGGGTGGGGAGTTATGTACTGTGAATGCGTGTGGGGGATCCTGCCGAGGCGATTCAGGGTGGCCCCTGAGGAACAGCGGTGTGGGGTGACGGGAGGCTGCAGGGTGGACTGATGTTTGGGGGCGGGGAAGGGTGGCGCGATCTCTGCGGGGCTCTCGCCTCGGCGCGCTGGGAATCCTCGGCGAGGCGAGTGGAGGAAAGGAGGCTGCTTTGTGCGTCTGACTGATGCAGTGTCACAGCAGCTGGGGGGTGGCGGGGTGGGCGGGGACTTTGGGGGTAGGGGAATCATGTAAGTCTCCTGCCATTGCCGGGCTCAGCCTGATCCCCCCCCCCCCCCCCCCCCCCCCCCCCCCCCCCCCCCCCCNAAAGCTAAACCTGCTGCCAGCTCCAACCCAGGAGGCGCTGATCTGAACGGGTCAAAGGAGAGATTTCTTTTTCCTGCGGGGAAAAAAAAAAAGCCCTGATTTCCGGTCACCCTGCTATCGTGTCCCCCCCCCGCGCATCGGCCCGATTTCAGGGGTGCAGGAGAAGGTCGCTGACAGCTCCTGGGGCGAGGGGGGAGGGGCAGCTCTTTGTTCCCATCGGATTTGGGGAGCAGGAGGGAAGCCCGGGAACGGGGCGGCAGAATGGAAATGTACAAGGACTTGCTGCAGTGACAGCTCCCCGGGTGCTGTGTGCCTGGCGGGGGGAAGGGGGGGGCAGAGGACCAAATGACTGAGAGGAAGGGAGACAGCAGCAGCAGCAGCAACCGAGAGAGGAAGCGGCTGAGCCTTGCCGCTCCCTGGCTTGAGCAGCGGGCAGCCGCTCCCCCGGCTAGCTGGGCTGCGATGGCATCCGCCGCTGGCCTTCAGGATGGCCCCCGTCCCTAGAGCAGCGGGGCGGCCGGCGGGGAGCGGGCTCACCATCGCGGCGGCTCTGTGTCTGTTGCATGGGGGGCTTTGGCGCTCCGGCGGCCGCTCGCCGGGACTGATGAGTGGCTGCAGCCCGGCCCGGAGGAAGATCTGCCGGGGGAGGAGGAGGAGGATGGCGGCGGCGGGGCCGGTGTGTAAGTGTCCCCGGACCCGGTTGCCCGTGGGGGGAGCCAGTGCCTTGTGTGTCTTTGTCCTTTGCTGGCTCTACATCTTCCCCGTGTACCGGCTGCCCGACGAGAAGGAGGTCGTGCAGGGGGTGCTGCTGCAGCAGGGCAAGGCGTGGAGGAGCAACCAGACCGCAGTCACCGGCTTCAGGTACCCAGCCTCCCTGCCCCATACCCAGGGGCAGCCCAAGGGCAGCCAGGGACAGGCGGAGCAGAGCGCAGTGGGCCCCGTGTACAGCCCCCCTGCCCCGAAATAGCCGAACTTTATTTGTCACACTCAAATATTGATCTTTACCCCCCACCCCCACCCCAAGAGTTCAGATACAAACACGTAGTGGCTTTAACTAGTGGGGGGCTGGCTAGACCCTTCTGCTGTGTGAAGTTTTTTTTTTGGGTGGGGGGCTAGTGGTTTGGTACCTTTGGGATCCTGTGTGGGCAGTGGGGGTGGGCTAAAGGACGAACCATGTTTCTTTCTTTTTTTTATACAAATTAAACCATCACCGAGGTCTCTCCCGGGAAAGGGCAACGGGCGCTCTCACTTCTCTGGCTGTGGCGGGCTTGGCTGTACCCCGGGATCATGCCACGCTGCAGTGATGCCTTTTGGCCCCTAACAAAGAAAAAGACCTTCATAGTCCCCTGGCTTGTTGATTTTTCAAGGTGTGCCTGAGACACCCGAATGTGTTTCCGGGTATTCGGAGGGGAGATCTGTAAGCATTGAGCAACTCCCCCAATTTTGGAATCAAAGCTGCAAGGAGACCCTTCCTGTGCACTTTATTATGCAAAACATGTGGAGAGTCTGCTGGGTTTTTTTTTTGTCCATGTCTGTGCATCTCCAGAGCCCCGGCTCATCAAAGTGTAAATTTCACCTTCTCCAGCTGCAACTGGAAAGGGGAATGCTGCAGTTAGGACTAATTGAAGGACCAGGCTCCTGCTACTCAAGGGATTTTCCAATGAGTCTGGTTTGAAACTAGGTACAATGTGGGTCTGCGGTGCCTTGAAAACCACTCCCATCTATTGACTAATCATATGATCTTTGGGAATATATAGCCTGACTTCTTTCTTTTCTCCCTCTTCCACCCATCTCCTAGGGGTGCTGGAACAATGTGTATAGTGGGGGTGCTGGGAGCCATTTAACCAAACTGTAAACCCTGAATATGATGGAAACCACTTCAAGCCAGAGGGTGCAGCAGCATCCCCAGCATCCCTAGTTCCAGCACCTATGCCCCCCATCATCTGGCTTTCTTCCTTTCCTCTTAGTACCAAATGGAAGGTAAGAGGGAGTAGCAGTCAATTTCCCTCCAAAATGCCCTCTTTCTGTAGTGAGTGCCAGAACAAATCATGTTAGAATGTCAAGTAACTCTTTTTCAGAATACTGAATTGTTTTCTATGACATAATCCTTGCAGTGCTTAATTTGTAATGAAAGAGATGCCTGGGTTCAAGCAACGAGGTGCAGGGGCTTAAGCAGTTTTTTTTTGCTTTCATAACTGATGTGGCAAGCCCAGAGATTCCAGGGCTATGAACTGCCAAGCCCTGGCAACCCCTGCATCCTTGAATGATTTTTGGATGTAATTCGACTTTCTGAAATCTTATACTGGAGCCAGACTAGGATGCAATTACTTTAGGTCCTGTCTGCCGCAATAACAAAAACTTTACCAATCATTTAATTCCTTAAAATCAGATTCTGATCCTCTGAGGCTTTCAGGGACTATAACCAATCTCGGGTGATATAAGGGGGTATATGTTAATATCAGTTCACTGGCTAGGCATGACAGAAGCTCCTTCTTTAATGCAGAGCTAGCAATAACAGCCAAGCAGCTGCAGAGGACTTTGTCCCATACTATTGAGGGGAGAATACATTCGAAAATGCTTCAGTCTGCAACAAACGAGGCTGATCTTTCCAGATGCAGGTTCCTCTTCATCCCCTGTACGCTACAGGCTCCCAGTTCCTTGTTTGGGTGACTATTTTTTGGGGGGTGCCTGAATAGGTGATATGGGAAATAATTTGCTATATGACTTTGCAGTTTTATAAACCAACAGCTGGTTTGATGACTGCACTGGTGCTACAGCTTTCAAATTTAACCTTAATATTTAGCCATTTCCCTCAGACTGTTTACAAACACCAGCTTTTGGTGGCTCCTCCACTTACTCCATTTACTCTTGCATTTTCCCACAAACCCCTAAACATACTGATTATTGCAAAGTTGTTTCTTTGAAAGGAAGAAACTCTCCAAATAAAAGAAGTTGTTGCTTCTGGAGACAGGAAGCTAACGGAACGTTTGCATTGGAAATTATAAATAGAAAATATACCAAAATAATCAAGTGATTGTGCCACAGAAAATTAAACTTTACATTTTTCCTGTGTGCATTTGCTCCTGTTAATTTTGGTGGCAGGATATCATGTTAAACCCATGACAGATAATTTTGTCTATATTGTGAAAGTATTAACTAAAATAAGGAGGCCTTTGTTTTACATGGAAACTCAAGAATCATTCAGTTTTATATTTAGGGGGAGGTGTGCTTAGAGCCCCTCATTTCAATTCTTACTGGAAACCAATTGAGGTTATGAATAAAAGTCTCCTTTGCTCTTGACTGGGGGTAGTAGGAAGTGAGGCAGATTGAGTAATTAACTGATGCCACAGATGTCTTCTGGGACTATCTGGGAATTGAACCTAGATCTCTTAAGTCATTGTCCAAAGCCTTAGCCACAAAACTACCCTCTGTGTGCCATGTTCCCAAAGCACTTGATGCATGATCTGGCTCTTTCCTCAACACAACCCCCTCCTTGTGCAAATAATCTGTACTCCATGCACACTAGTGGAACTACTCCCATCAGGACTACTTGCCTGTATGAGGTTTTGCAGAATCAGTCCCCATGTGAGAATTTACCTCTTATAAATACAGAAGTGTCACTCTTGTGGGGCTCAGTATTTTAGCTCCCTATTTGTGTTGTCGCATTGGCTTTCAATGGGGCTACATGCATAAGTAAGGACTGCTCATGCCAGTAGTAATAGTTCCAGGGTCAGGCCTTTGATCTGGTACATTGAGATGACTACATATTGTAGACACATATTTTAGGCTTTATTCTGCAAACCTCACCTAGGTGAGTAATCTTTACATGCACATCAGCAGTAATACCCTTCTTTATTAAGGTATAATTTTAGTTTACTGAGATTGGGTCTGATCCAGCATTCCTTATTTAGATACACCTTTTTTTGAAGTCAATGGGAGTTTGATCTCATTAAGAAGAGCCGAATAGCTGCCTAGCATTACCATCATTCTTGCAGTTTAAAGACATTAGTGACTGAGAATAGCCAACGTGACTGCCATGGAACAATCTCTGTTGATCTCTGACAAACCATGAGTAACTTTCAGTCAGTCAAGTGGAAAACTGTTTACTCTTATACTTCTCAGATTATATGGCAGCAAAAATACTATTTATAGGTATGAGACAAAGTCATTACACCGTCACTAATTAATAATGACTCGTCTTTTTCCTGTGGGGTTTAATATTACATCCCACTTGTTTTGTGACTTGTTCAGTTTTTTAAGGGCTCAGTCCTGCAGTCCTTATTTAGGCAAAACTCCTACTAACTATGGTACTCCTCCAAAGTGCTTCCTTTGTTATTACTTTGGTAAACAAAATAAAATAATACGTTTTCCTTTCTCTTTTTTTTGTAGGATTATTTCACTTAAAGTTATTGCAAATAATGAAAAGATCTATTCCCACATTTGATCTGCTCCCGAGGACAAAACTATTACTAATACTCAGCATCACTAAGCATCTAAAAATCCCAAGTGCTATGTATAGTTATAGGCAGGGATGGTAGCACCACCTATTGTTAAGGTTGCCAGACATTCTGCTTCATTCAGTGCACAGGATGTAGCTATTAGGGGGATGAATCAGGGTTGTGTAGTGAAGAAGGCTGTTGCCTCTAGGAATCCTGTTTCATTTGTGGCAGAAGTTGGAAGGTTTGTAGTGAATGAGGCAGGGGACTGCAGAAAGAGAAATGATGCTCTGGAGAGCTGGAATTGTTTCCTGCCTCTTCACAATTCTTATGTGATGCTGGGCAAGTCACTTAAACCAAACTTTTCACATGTGGTTATTAATTGCATGTTCATCATTTTCTGGGTGCCTGACACGATATGCCAGGGCCTGATTTGCAGAAGTGCTGAGCACACAGAGCTGTATCTGAAGTCAATCAGAGCTTTTCATTGAATGTATAAAGTACTCTGAAAAATCAGGTCCTAGGCATGTCAGATTGGGCATCCAAAGTAGTGGAAACTTTTGACCTTAATCTTTCTTGCCTCAGTCCTGGTCTACACTAGGAATTTACTTTGGTATAGCTTCGTCTGTTAGGGGTGTGAAAAATACCTAACCCCCGGTATAAACAGCACTATGTTGATGTAAGAATTCTTCAGTTGACAGCTTGGGGAGGTGGATTACCTACACTGATGGGAGTGATTCTCCCATTGGCATAGGTAGTTCTACACTGTAGCATTTTAATTGTAGACATACTCAAAGTTCCCTATTTTGCAGCTGGGGAATAATACCTTCCCTTCCTCACCTCCCAGGCGAGTTAAGATAAATTCAATATTTGTGAAGCACTCAGATACTATAGTGATGAGCGCCACAGGAGAGCCCATGAGGAGATTAATAATTTTATCTTCAGAGCAGGGTTTGAATAGTGTGCAGTCAATAAAGTCTGTGGACACACACTGAACGAGAATAAAACAAAATATAGAATAGCTGGTAATTCAGTTAGCACTATCCATACTGTGCAATGAATGAGGCAGGGGTCCTGGGGGAAAAATAGTATGTGATCATGTCATTAAAGACTATAACTTGCAGTAAATCTTTCTACATTCCAGTTTTTTTATTAAATATAGTATTTAAAGCAGGCAACATTCTCTTTTTAGTGTGCAATACAAATGTTAACATCAAATCAGTGAAGATTCTCTTTAGCCCCATCTGCCAATATTTGTCCTTCAGGCTTGGTCTACACTACTAACTTATATCGGTATAAGTACATCGCGCAGGGGTGAGGAAAATGCACACCCCTGAGTGACTCAGTTATACTGACCTAACTCCCAGTGTAGACAGTGCTATGTCGATGGAAGGGCTTCTCCCATCAACGTAACTACTGGCTCTCCAGGAGGTGGATTACCTACACTGACAGGAGAAGCCCTCCTGTTGGCGTAGGTAGTGTCTTCATAGAATCATAGAATATTAGGGTTGGAAGGGGCCTCAGGAGGTCATCTAGTCCAACACCTTGCTCATGGCAGGACCAACCCCAATTAAGTCATCCCAGCCTAGGTTTTGTCAAGCCGGGCCTTAAAAACCTCTAAGGATGGAGATTCCACCACCTCCCTAGGTAACCCATTCCAGTGCTTTACCACCCACCTAGTGAAATAGTTTTTCCTAATATCCAACCTAGACCTTCCCCACTGCAACTTGAGACCATTGCTCCTTGTTCTGTCATCTGCCACCACTGAGAACAGCCTAGCTCCATCCTCTTTGGAACCCCCCTTCAGGTAGTTGAAGGCTGCTATCAAATCCCCCCCCCACACACACTCTTCTTTTCTGCAGACTAAATAACCCCAGTTCCCTCAGCCTCTCCTCATAAGTCATGTGCCCCAGCCCCCTAATCATTTTCGTTGTCCTCCGCAGGACTCTCTCCAATTTGTCCACATCCCTCCTGTAGTGGGGGGACCAAAACTGGACGCAATACTCCAGGTGTGGCCTCACCAGTGCCGAATAGAGGGGAATAATCACTTCCCTCAATCTGCTGGCAATGCTCCTACTAATGCAGCCCAATATGCCGTTGGCCTTCTTGGCAATGAGGGCACACTGCTGACTCATATCCAGCTTCTTGTCCACTGTAATCCCCAGGTCCTTTTCTGCAGAACTGCTGCTTAGCCAGTCGGTCCCCAACCTGTAGCAATGCATGGGATTCTTCTGTCCTAAGTGCAGGACTCTGCACTTGTCCTTGTTGAACCTCATCAGATTTCTTTTGGCCCAATCCTCCAATTTGTCTAGGTCACTCTGGACCCTATCCCTACCCTCCAGCGTATCTACCTCTCCTCCCATCTTAGTGTCATCTGTGAACTTGCTGAGGGTGCAATTAATCCCATCATCCAGATCATTGATAAAGATGTTGAACAAAACCGGCCCCAGGACCGACCCCTGGGGCACTCCGCTTGATACTGGCTGCCAACAAAACATTGAGCCGTTGATCACTACCCGTTGAGCACAACAATCTAGCCAGCTTTCTATCCACCTTATAGTCCATTCATCCAATCCATACTTTTTAAACTTGCTGGCAAGAATACTATGGGAGACTGTATCAAAAGCTTTGCTAAAGTCAAGATTGAAGCACTACAGTGGCGCAGTCTTCCTTTTACCTCTGCAGCCCTCTGTCACAGAAAGCTGACATTGACAATGCGCTGGGGCAGCCTGACTCAACAAGCCAGATCTGCCCCTTTCACTGGGAAATGTTTGCCCCAACGGTGACAAGATCTGTGGATCAGTCTCGTTAGCCACCTGCAGATCCAGCAGCGATAACTGTCTATCACCCTCAAACTATGAGGAATCGCCGACCAGAGCCAGCTCCAGGCACCAGCGGAGGAAGCACGTGCCTGGGGCGGCACATGCTAAGGGGCGGCACATGCTAAGGGGCGGCATTCGGTCCATTCTTGGGGAAGCACAGTCCGGGCAGCTTTTTTTTTTTCCTTTTTTCTTTTTTGGCTCCGGGCGGCAAAAATGGTAGAGCCGGTCCTGTCGCCGACTATAGTGGCACAGCTACATCAGCGCAGCATTTTAAGCGTAGACAACCCTTAGATGCAGTCCATGCTAGTTGCATAACTGTTACTACTCTGAAGGTGTGTTTCAAGGTAAATGTGAGGTTAAACTGCATGTTGCTCATGTTGATTAGTTAAGTTTAACCAATGGTTAAATTATTTTACAGAGCAACTAATTGTGCTTTTTGTGTGTGAGCAGAGTGGATAAAATGTATTTGAATGTATTTACAGCTGGAAAATACTAGACTAGGACAGCACTGCTTCAGGGTCTGGTGACAATTCTCTAAATACGTCAAAAATATTCATATTTTGCATTTTCAAAGGGCAAGATCCTGTTCATTTTACTCATCAAATGGGACTACTCAGCTGTAAATCCTGTACAATATTTTCTGTTAATATTCACATTTTAAATGAGTTGGTTCTGATTGATATTCACAGAAAGTAAATACAAAAGGGGCATGAAAACATAGTCCATAATGGGTATCTTGATTAGTATATCTGATACATCTACTATCATAAACAGTATCCTTCCCCAACAGAAGAGTGGGGGCTCAGTGATGTGATAGGTCATCTGCATTTGGTGGTAATATTTTTAATCCATTGTGTTAGGTGTGTATGAGCTAAAGTGAAAAGACAGACAAAGGGGATGAGAAGGGAAAATGAACTACAGAGAGATTTACTGGCTTATGCAAGGTCACACAGGAAGAACTGCAACAGGGCCAGGAACTGAAACCAGAACTTTCAAGTTCCAGTCCACAGCTGTAACCATCCTTCCTATCTGCTCCCTTAGTAGTATTTCCTTTGATTCTATATGTTCCTATACATGACTCACATACAATAATGAACTTTAATTCTAAAATCTACTTTTGCAGTTTTGCAATGCCACTTTTCTTTAGATTTGTGAAATATTTATTGCTTTGACAACTGTGCTGTCTTCGTTCATGCTAGAATTTGATGCTTAATGTCCTCTATATGTTTTATAGGGTGTGTGTTTCCTTTTTTCAGCATGGAGACTGCGTGAATCCAGGACTCAGTAATCTGCAAAGCAATAATTTGCCATTGATTTCCATGGTGTTGCCATTGATTTCTGTGGTGTTGAATCCAACTCTGTTCAGCAGAGACTGAAAGTTGTTATAATCTGATAGCTGTTCAGAGTTAGTGATTTCAGTCTAGTTTCTCTTGGACATGTGATCACACCAAAAGGGCCAGGGATTATGAATTATCCTTTTGCCTCTAGAATTTATTCTGATACATTAAGGCTCAATCGTGTGGGGAAGTTGTTTGTACTGCTGTAATCTGTGCTGTACTGGTTTCCCAAGCACTAAAAATACTTAATTTTAAATCTTTCTGAGTATCTATTTCTACCTCTCTCTGTGTGGTACATACAGATCCTAGGGTATAAAGACGATACTCAAGTTTTTACATAAGATGCATAAGCTAAAATAGTCAAATGTGGGTACATAAAGTTAAATTCATATTAAGGCACATCTGGAAATCATGACATTATTCTGTACTGCTGAACCACCTGCATCTCCCACGAAGTCACTAGGAGCTGCAAGTGCTCAGCACCTCTGGAAATTAGGCCACTTTTACTGATGTGCCTAAATTTGGGGTTAGGTTCCTAACTTTAAGCACTCAAGTTTGAGAAATTTAGCCAAAGAACTGAAAAATGGAGGCAAAACCTGCACAAACAGCTACACATAGAAAGATCTGAAATGTAAACAGGCCTGCCTTGTCCTCTAGATCAAGTTCGATTTCTGGTCTTCAGGTTAATACTGAAAATACTTTTGTCTCATTTTTTAAAATTGACTAGATGTAAAGTTGTATCTCTCTTTAACTGTGAATTTCCAGACTTTTAAATGCTTAGTTTTTTCTAAATGTAACCTTACCTCTGTTTCTGGCTTTTAATTGTTGTTTTAAAATGATTATTTTACAGCGCTTTTGTACGAATTATCGCTATTATAATTAGATCACAGAGGCCCCTGCTGAGATCAGGGCCCCATTGGGCTAGAATCTTTACAAATGTGTAATAAAAAACAATCCTTACCTCAAAGAGTTTACAGTATATAACCTGACAAGATAGAGAGAGAGTCTGGGAGGGGAAAAGGAGCCCTTAAGGTACTTAACCTTAATAAAGATTGTTGTTTGGGAATAAATATGGCAGAGGTTCTGAGCTCCAAAATGACCTGTCCTATTAGCTTTGACCAGAAGTATATTTGGGATGAATAAGATGGAGGAGGGGAAATCTAAAGACTCTAACAAGGATGTTTAGAATGGTTTTTCCCTAATGTCCCTTTCAGGAACAAAGATGTAAAGGGGATGTGAAATCAGATTCTTCTGTACAACATTCACTTTAAAGTGAGAACTCTGCTTTCCTGTAAGACAGGAGATAATAGGCAGCAGAATTTCCACTACAGTTTTTCAAAGTAAAAACAACACAATTCGATTATATTGATTTCTCCCTCCACAACACAGTGCACACCAGCATAGAAGACTGCCTTCTGACCATTGTTTTTATAGATTTTTAAGCAGACTGCAGTGAATCCTCCAACCTTTTCTATACAGCTGCTCCAGGTTACATAGAGCTTTACTTCCTTATTTGCGTCGAGAATCATTGCATCTCCTCTGTGGCTGCTTTGAATCTCTCCCACTTCCTCCTCTTCTCTGGCTTTGCCCATCCTTCATCTTCTTTAGCCTCTCTTGTTTGCAGTGTTGTTGTTGTAGCCATGTTGGTCCCAAGATATTAGACAGTCAAGGTCGGTGAGGAGAATATCTTTTATAGCAGTGGTTCTCAACCAGGGGTCCGAGACACCCTGGGGGGCCGTGAGCAGGTTTCGGGGGGGCTTCCAAGCAGGGCCAGTGTTAGATTTGCTAGGGCCCAGGGGAGAAAGCTGAAGCCCTGCCACATGGGGTTGAAACCCAGGCCCTGAGCCCTGCCACCCAAGGCTGAAGCCGAAGCCTGAGCAATGTAGCTTTGTGGGGGCTCCTGTGACATGAGGCCCCCCAAGTAATTTGCCTGCTTGCTACCCCCTAATGCCGGCCCTGGCTTTTTGTGACATCCCCTTCTGGTGTTATCCGGACCAATGATCTGCTAGGTCACTCCAATCCTTGACTCTGGGAGCCAGCCTTACCCTGCTCTGCTGTGAGAACCCCCACTCCTGGACTGTTCACTCATAGGCTCTGGCATGTAAGCTGCTCCTTGGATTGTGCAACCAAATGACACTAGCCAATATCTCCGGTCCAAGACACAACCGTAGGAACCTCCATCTTGCAGTGTCCTGTTATGCCCACTGGACACTGCAAGCTTATATGAATTCATCAATTTAACAAAGAAATTGATATGTACCCGGCTTGTTATCCCAAGGGGAGCTTCTGACATGCTTCAAACCAAACGCACTGCTTCAGGTAGAATAAACAAACAGATTTATTAACTATAAAGATAGATTTTAAGTGATTATAAGTCAAAGCATAACAAGTCAGATTTGGTCAAATGAAATAAAAGCAAAACGCATTCTAAGCAGATCTTAACACTTTCAATGCCCTTACAAACTTAGATGATTCTCACCACAGGCTGGCTGGTTGCTCTTCAGCCAGGCTCTCCCCGTTGATCAGTGCTTCAGGCGCTTGGTGCAGTGTCTATAGATGTAGGTGGAGGAGAGAAGAAGAGCATGGCAAATGTCTCTCCCTTTTATCATGTTCTTTCTTCCCTCTTGGCTTTGCCACCCCTCCCCCCCATCAGGGTCAGGTGAGCATTACCTCATCACAGTCCCAAACTGACCAAAGGAAGGGGGTTAACTCACTTGAGAGTCCAACAGATCCTTTTGTTGCTGCCTAGGCCAGCGTCCCTTGTTCCTGGGCTGGGTTTGTCCCATACGTGCCTTGATGAGGTGTGAACTGCCCCTCTTGGCTCTTGGGGAGTTTTTGCTTGGGGTTACTTTAAGCCATGAGGATACATTTTCAGCCTCATAACTATATACATGAAATTTTAACCTATAACATTACTATAACATTACGTAACAACAATGCTCAGTGCATCATGAGCCTTCTGAAGACACCCAACATGACAAACTTTGCATTGGATACCACACCATCATTTTATAAGGATAAACATGGGGGTGTAGGGTGTTCCCACGAGGTACAGTATGTCACCTTTTTATATGCAGAAAACCCGTTATTGTGGCACAGGTGGGCCGTGGAGTTTTTATAGCATGGTGGGGTGGGGCTCAGAAAGTAAAAGGTTGAGAACCCCTGTTTTATAGGACCCCTGTTTTATAGGTCTGTTGGTGAGACACAGACTTTTGAGCTTACATAGAGCTCTTCTTGCCAGACCTGAAAAAGAGCTCTGTGTAGCTCGACAGCTTGCCTCTCTCATCAACAGAAGTTGGTCCAATAAAAGATATCCCCTTCACCCACCTTGTCTCTTTAGGCCTCTCTTAGCTTTCTGGCTGCCCTTGAGCTCTAGTGGTGGTTTCTTTATATTCACTGGGCACATATTCTCCACTTCAAAACACACATTCCTAGCTCGAATTGTCATATAAAGTAGTGCTGTAGACAAGTTGTGGTAAGAATGTTTTACCTCTTTATCTCCCTCTCTCACAGGGTCACCAGTCACCTTCAAAAACCTGCAGCTACTGCTGACTGCTCAGTGTATCTGTCACTGTCCATTCCTTAAATGTCAGATTGCCATTTAGATGTCAGACTGTCAAGAAAAAACACAAACTTTTGCTTTAGATAGCAGTTAGATAAAGTCTGTACTTATCAGGACTTTTATATTCCACGATGCACAGTGAGCTGTAATTTAAAAGGTGTATAACTTCTCACTTGCACATATTTAAAGGAATGCTAGGAAAGCAGATCAGGTGCTTCCCTCATTTTCCTGAAAGAAGACTCTCTTGCCTATTTTTGCCATGCCTAGCATGCCCATCATTGTAGTAATTGAGGAACTGCTCTCTAGTCCTCTGCAAGATTAATAAAAACAAACCACAAAATCCTTTTTATCAGTACAGATATCTTAGGAAAAAATTGAGTGGTGCCTTGGCCAAATTTCAACTCTAGTAATTGCATTCAGTCTGATTAAATGCGTCCTGAAGTTTCAGTTAGAAATTATATTCTGCTGCGCTCCCAGTCCTAAATTGTGACATAACGTCACTGTGTGCTCTGTGGATTACACCCCTGAACTAGGTGATGGAGTAAACTTTATATATCCTTAACCTCACTCACAGAAGTACCTCAAGATTTGAGACTGGAAAGCATTTAAGCAGGTGTTTAAAATTGAGCGTGTGCTTTACGTATTTTCCTGAGATGGTTGATTTCCTGAACCAGGGACTAAAGATTAAAGTTTATTTCCTATTCAATGTTTTTAACATGGGAACAGCTTCTGGTCAGGCTAGGTGATGCTAGAAGTCCATCTGAGAAAGAGGAGGTCGTTTCTGAATGATTGTTTGCTTGCTAAGCATTCCTATATTATGATCTGCTGCTAGTTCCTAAGCTGCCTTTCAGGCCAGGAACTGGCGGGGGGAGGTCAGTCAGATCAGGAGACAGAGAAGTACTGGCAAGCAGCTATGGCAAGGATAAGAAGGGGGCAACTGGCCTTGAGAGCTGGGTGGGGATTATGAAGTTCAACTTTTGGGAGAAGTAGTGGTGGCTTCTTTCAACACCTGTGAGCGGGGGGATTCAATTTTGTGCGGAGGGAGAGAAAGTGGAACTGGGGGCTTGGTTTGACCCACTGTAAACACCATCCACAAAATTTGAAGAGGGGGCCAGATTCTCTCTGTGAGTTTTAGCCCTCCTCCCCCAAATTCACCAGGAGTGGAGATACAGTGGCAGTTAAAGCCCACAAGCCCTGCTCCTTGGCGTGAGGGCTGGAGCTGGTTGGTAAAGACTCAAAAGTAGGTGGGGCTGGGCAGGAGAGGGCAGGTCAAGTAAGGTGGGAGATAGCACCTTCCCCAGATGGTGGAGCTCCAGCCAGATTGTAAAGCTGCTCACTTCTAGCAGTGCAACAATCCAGCCACCTGCCTTCTCCTGTTGTCTGTTCCACTTCTGGCACAGCTGCCCCCTTTCAGCTCATAGGTGCATGAAAAGTATCCCATGAAACTATAATTTGTCATATGTGTAAATCATCACAACATATATGTTGTGTACATAATATGTCCTCATAAGAAGTCTTTATTATCATGAAAAGGTGTGATGGCTACTTTATAACCAGCAAATTGGAGGATATTTTAATGAAGATATTACAGTATAATACTGTGAATGTGTGTGTGTGCATGATAAACCATCTCAGTTTTACTCGTAAGAAATGTAGGTTTCAATATCCCAAACTCTTGATAACATGCATAAGTTGCTCCTCAGTGGTTTATTCATCCAAAAACTGAGTTCTGGTAAACTTGAAACTATTTATTAACTTGATGCAAATATGCCAAATAATTTTGGCCATTCCCCTCCTCTCCCCCCAGGAGTTTGGCACCATTTACGACATGGTTGGAGGAGTCACTTAGGTATTTCACAAAAGTTGACCATTTAAAAAATTGTAAGGGGAGACTAGGGACCAGTGCCACATTTGGCTTTATAAATATAAGGTAATAGAATAATTTTAGTCTTACGTACATGGCCACATCGTGCAATTGATCTCCATGTTGATTTCTCCATTGAAATCAGTGGGGAGTTCTATATAAAGCTAGATGATTATTAACAATGATCATTTATGCAGTGCCATAAATTTACATTCTGCTTGACAGGAAGTGAGACATGTTCCTCGTCCTGAAGAGCTTGCAGTTTAAGAAGATAGATAGCAATGTACGGCCCCAGTACACATATTAGCAGCTCTGAATGATAGAGTTATTTTGCCCTTCATTTCTCAGATGGTTTTAGTACAGTTTTTAACATAGAGAAATACCTGGGCTGTCTGTTAATGGCTTGTTGTGCTCTCTAGAAGAATGATGCAAAGTGCTTGTGCTGTGGGTTTGCACAGGCTTTAATTCTTTTGGGTCAGAGATGCAATCCCATGCTCTGGGCGTCCCTAAGCTTCTGATTGCCAGGTGCTGGGACTGGATAACAGGGAATGGATCATACAATTGACCTGTTCTGTTCATTCGCTCTGAAGCACCTGGCATTGGCCACTGTCAGAAGACAGGAAACTGGGCTAGATGGACCATTGGTCTGACCCAGTATGGCCGTTCTTATATTCTTAATGATCTATCCTTCCACTGCTGTCACAGCCCCGAGACCCTAGTTGCTCACTGGTAAATCTGTAACTGTCCTGTTTCTGCTGCTGCTTTTGGGGCATGTTATCTGCTTAAATGGGGGCATGTGCAGGTCTTTTATTTAAAGCACAGGACTCTCAGTCAGGAATAGATTTCCTGTGTGGCTCTGTTACATTCTTTGTGCCTCATTTCCCCTCATCTGTAAAATGGAGATGATAATATATATGGGAAATTTATTAATGTTTGTAAAGCACATTAAAATCCTTGGTGGAAAAATATTGACTCACCCTCCTCCCCAGAAATCAAATGGCTGTATAGTCCTATACAATATAGACTTTGCTGGGTTCAGTATTCAAAAGCACCTAAATCCCATTTTTAAAAGGCTCTAAGTGACTTAAGTGCTTTGGAAAAAATTACCCATCATCTTTAAACATACAGACTAACAGACGTATTGGAGCATAAGTTTTCGTGGGTGAATACCCACTTCATCAGATGCATGTACCCACCATAGCTTATGCTCCAATACGTCTGTTAGTCTATAAGGTGCCACAGGACTCTTTGTCGCTTTTTACAGATCCAGACTAACATGGCTACCCCTCTGATACTGTAAACATACAGTTGTTCCATCAACCTCTCTTAAAGACCTGGGGTTCCCACTCGAACGGTTTGGCATTAGCTTTAAAGGGTACTGCTATGAAAAAACCTTTATGTTGAGTCCATGAAATAAGTAAACACCTGTTCCATCTGCTCCTTGGGGCCATCTTTTCCCCATAGCGTCCCCTGGACCCAGAACTGTGCAGGGGAGACTCCCCCACCACTCCACTTGGGGTACTAAGATCAATGTAAGGTCCCTCTCTCCTCCTCCTCCCACCCCCCCCCAGCAATGTGGCCTTGGGGAAAAACTGGAGGAGCCAGCCATGAACTGAAGGCAGTAGAATCAGTCACAGGAACAGCTAAAGCAGGCACCAAAAGACACTGAAGTCAGAGAATTGTCAAGTTTGGACAGGATTTTCTTTGCCGTTTGTTGATTGGCTGTCCAGCCCCCTCCCTCATAGTCTCTTCACCTCAGCCTCCCACCACACCTGTCCCACTTGTGGCTAGGGGACGGGGACTGCGGAGACCTAGGGTCTATTCCTGCCTTTGCTTCTGGCCTGCTGGGTGACCTTGGGCAAGACACAGTTTCCCCATCCGTATAATAGGATTAATGATACTAACCTCCTTTGGGAAGTGCTTTGAGATCTACTGATGAAAAGTTCTATATAAGTTGTATTATTGTTATTTATTTATTACCCATCTCTTCTTCCCTGCCCTGTTCCCCTCACCCCTTCCTTTCAGTGACCCCACTCTCTTCACTATTCTTTCTACTTAGTCTATCCACTCCTAACTGAAACCTCCCATCCCCACACTCTTCAGGGAACTAATGTGACATTTGCCACCATCCCCTTGTTTATTCTGTTTGTGTGTTCTACTCTTCCCCCCGCTCCATGTCTGTCTTGTCTGTTGGATTGTAAGCTCTTCAGGGTATGAACTATCTACTACTGTGTGTTGTGCAGGGCCGAGCACAATGGGTGGTATTCTTGGTTGGTGCCCAGTCACTTCTGAATAAACATAATTGATGATAATCTGCCCGGCCAACGAGAGCAACCTCAGGAAGCCAGTAAAAAGATGGGGTGGAGCAGAATGCTGAGAGCAGTAACCCAGACTCAACTGGGTCAGCCATCATCCCTTTCAAAGTATTCTCTGTAATTTACAGAGCCTGAGTAAACCCCACTGTGTACTGTAGAACATAAACAAATGTCATTAGTCCTCCAGCTATCACATAGCCTTTGGTCACTATTGACAAGGGCTCCAAATCCTATTGGCAGTCTCCTGCTTGTGCAATGTATAACTCTTCTGTGTAAATGTTGGTATAAAAGGTGAGAGAGAGTGCAATATATGGGAACTGTTTTATGCCATTTGCCAATGTAAATGAAAACAAGCTTAAAAATGTTCTATAAGTCCCACAATGCATCAGTGGCCTCAAGAACCCTCCCACAATGCTTTACTTCTGGGATCTAAGCCAGGAATTGTGAGCTAGCTATGCAGAGGGTATTAACAATTAAGGTTGTCTAACTGAATTTGCAATGAACCTGCCTAAAACCTTCCCAACCCTGTCATGTCTGCTACCTGCTACAGATTTAGAGAAGAGTACACGTTCATGCTGATGGATAGCATCACACCACATAAATGCAATGTGTTGTCTGAATTTTTGTCATTCAAATAAATGCTTTTTAAAAATCATTTCCCTATTTGTGCCAGCTACATAATAAAGTTTGGGCAAATAATTCACAACAATTTTATTTGATTTTTGCTTCTGTTTGTGATCATTAATTATTCAGAAACAGATCACAAATTTCTCAAGTGTGTGTGTGTGTGTGTGTGTGTGTGTGTGTGTGTTGCTTGAAGTTTTACTCATCTTTCTGAAAGTGAATCCTAGTATGGACACTCTGTACCAAAATGGGAATGAATGAAATATCATATCACTGTCTAAATAGATGAGGACTGGGAAAGTAGGCTCCCTAAATACTTTCCAGTATCTTTAAAAAAAAGTTTATTGACACCATTATTTTTTATTTCATTCAAAATGAAAACTTTTGGGCATTTTGGATTCCCCCCCCCCGCCCCCAACCTTTTAATGGAGGAGGAAAAAAGGGGAACCAAAACTGAGAACGAACTCTTCTTTCCTCTTGAATTGTTTTTATGAAAAAAAATGAAGATTTTTGTGAAGTTTCATAAATGAATATTTTTATTTCTTTCCCACGTTTAGAGAAAAATGCATCCCATTTTGCAGCAAGCCCAGCTGGGGGCTGTGTAAAAGAATGCTGGCAGGACTGGCTGGCAGCTAGACAGGGTCTATCTGGGTGAGTCAGATGGAAGGAGAGGCTTTTTGAGAAGGTTAAAATTACATTGTTATGACATGGTGACTTTTCAACAAGAACTCTTTTTTTTTTATTGCATCTATTTATGCCTATTAATTGTAATGATGAAACTGTGACTACTTTGTTGAAATGTCATAGCAGTTAAATGTCACTATTCATAATGTGTGCTCATTGACTGACAGCATTTGACTCCTACTTCTTAAATACTTACTTGAGAGGCCTCATTCAGGACTTGGGGCCTCATTACCCAGACACACAAGAAAATATAGTCCTGGCCCCAGAGAACTTACAATTATTATTACTATGAATTTATTTATTTGTAGCACCTTGGAGGACCAGTCATGGACCGAGACTCTATAGCAACCAGCCCAACGAACTCAGAACAAAAAGGCAGTCTCTGCACCAAGGGACTTAACGATGGAAGTATAGGACAAGAGATAACAGATGGCTATGGACAGATGGGGGAATACAAGGAAACAATATTAGTCAGCATGCTAAGCTGTGGTCTCTGCACACCAACAGCCTAACTGGTGTCAGTTTTTACATAGGCATTATTACAGTCTAAGTAGACCAGCGATAAAGGACAGTGGCCAGAAGCATACAATCAAATCTATGCAATTGGTATAAGAATGTCTATATTTTAAAATTATAAATGGATAAGCTAACTGCCAACTATCCCTGTATGTCCCTCAACCGCCATCATTAATTGGGTACGTTCTCATAGATGCCATGGCAACGGTGAGTCTTGAGGAGAGGTTGTTTTGGCAGCTGCATTTTATCTGGTCTTGAGATGAGTGATGTGGGTGCTTGAGAGGCCGGTGAGGGGGAGGTAACAATAGTAGTAGACAGGGGATGAAGAGGCCTGGAGGAAAGATTTGGGGGCTTGGGGCAGAAAGTGAGGATGGGTTTTAGAAGTGTGAAGGAAGAAGCGGTGATGATGAAAGAGATGAGGTACTGGGAGGAAACAGTGTTCAGCAGCAACAAGGTTGAGAGACTGGCTGATTTGGTGAATGGGAGAGTTGCTTCAGAGCTTGAAATCAAATGAGAGGCCGAAGGATTGAATGAAAAGAACAAGGATGAGGATGGGACATTGAAGAAAGGGAAAGCCAGGTCTCAAAATCGGAGAGGAAGACCGTAAGGGAGGAGTCAAAATGGGGTCAGTAGGCAGCTACTTGGAGAGAGAGAAGTTGTTGCATGAAGTATTATTTGAAGAAGGTGAGCGTGACAAAGAAGGGGCTGGAAGTAGCAGGAGCAAGAGGGGAGGAATCCAGATATACTGCAAGTATGAGGAGCTGAAAGGAGAGCTGGCTGGAAAACAGCTTTTCTTTCCCTTGTCAAAAATCCAAATACTGTAGGTTTAGGGTTCTTTGATTAAAAAGAAAAATTCTTTTTCCAGGAAAGCATGTGTTTGCCATTAAAATTTGTGTTGCTGAAAACCCATGTTTCCCTTTAAAAAAAGCATTGATGGAAATTTTTCAGCTGGTCCAAGATGTAAGAAGTGATAGATGAAGGGGTTCTGGATGGTGGTGACTTTTTTTGAAAGGGAGTTGGCATTCCAGAGAGAGTAGCAGAAGGGAAGGGATGGGGGCGAGGGGGGGGGGGGCAGAGGAGGAGTCTGGGGTGAGGTTGATGAGGGAGGGACTGGGATGCAGATGGTGCTAGGGATGGGTGTTGGATTGGAAGTAAGATGTCACCAGAGGCAAGTGGGATGTGTGTGTGTGGTGGGGGGTAGAGAGAGAGGGAACAGCAATGGGAGTGGGGGATGGAGAAGTAAAAAGAGAGGGGAGATGGGGGATCAGGGAAGGAGGGGGCTAGAGCAGACAATAACACCGAGAAGCAATAGAGTGATACATGAGGGCAGCAAAAAAAAAAAAAAAAAAAAAAAAAAAGGGACCATGATTAGGAAACTGCTTTTCTGATTTACTACCCATCAAACAAAATCAATTAAGAGCAGGACAGATATGGAATAATCAATAAAATTAGGCATTTAAGGGTCAGATCATTGGGCAAGATGATTGAGAGGTAATAATTGATTACATTAAATAATAAATAAAATTAAAGTGAGTTGTAAGAATCAATGAAGAACAATAGGCAATCAGGCAATTCATTGGGAACAGATTCATTGGGTAAATTAACTGTCAATCATCATCATTAATCCACTCAGGTAATTAAGTGGCCAGGTTCAGCAGGCTGTATAAAGAGTGTATAAATGAGAATGCTGCAAATTACCAGTTGAAATTGCAAACGAAGAGGGCAGTTCCCTGTCATGTGGCAAGGGATACCGTATCCACTGACTTCAGTGGTTCCTGTTAAAGCAGTGACATCAGCAAGCAGAAAGAAATAAGTGGATTTGTGCCCAGGCCCTGTGGTTGTCTCTGGTATCTGTCCTACTTAAGAACTGGGGCGGGGAACGTGTCCGTATGTTCATCTTTAAGACAGATAAATAACTGTAACATTAGTTGCCCTACTTTTTCAATCTGTGATTAAATGTGCCCAAGTGGATAAGTCACAATACTTGTGTCCAGCTGATTATGCTCCCTGAGGTGTGGACAGTCCCCTGGAATACCTGGAGCTCATACTTGGGCATGATATTACAATATATAATACTACTCTTGATTTCTCAAATCCAAAACGTAGGCGAGTTACCACAACTTTCAAACAGGACTTTAAAATTGAGGTCCTATTTGGTGATCTGTGTGGATTTTAAAGAGACTGCAGCACTTTTAGTAAGGCATCATTGACATTAAAACACTCCAGCAGTGTCATATGCATTGATATCATTACACTGATGTACCTTAAACTGGTTGTTTATTCACTGTTAGGGCTGCAGCAATGTAATCTACATCATACTTGTGGTATGTGCCAGGCTGCACTGTGCTATCTTGATTCTGGTCCATTGCTGTCTAGGTTAGTATCCCAGAATTCCTGGCAATGCTCCCAGGCCTATTGCATTCTGGGTAATTTTTGTTCTGAATAATGAAATACCTTTAGGAGGGCAGGGGAATTGTGAGAGGAGAGGTCAAACTTCCAGAGTTCCACAGGGCATATCCCCAAATTCGCCATTTCTAAGCTGATCTCTAAGCATGGAGGAGGCTCAGAGGAATGGTGTGGTTATGACACTGCTCAAAATGTTCTCTCACTTCCATTGTTCTGCAGTATTCTGTTCTCACAGAGGGCAGATGTGGGGTAATCTTCCCTCCCTCCCCACATAAAGTCAACATCATGGTCTCTTGTTGTTGTTTGGCTTAAGCCCTGAAGCACAAGGTTTATCATCTCTTTCAAAATTTGTCAATATTAATTATACCAACACTAGATATGATTGGAATCCACATGAGTAACCAATCCCTATTTGAATCTTGTTAGGATTAGTTTTCAAATTCAGGAATACTTGGATTCTGGTCCTCCTTAACATTTGTAAAATGTATACATTCTGTTCTTAGACTGCTGCTTTCTCTTTTCTCTGTCTCACATCTCCTTGTTTGGTAAATTACAGGTCTCTCGCGTCTTACGCGGGGGTTCCGTTCCGCGGTCAGCGCGTAAAGCGAAAACTGCGTATAGCCAAAATCCCATTGACTTCAATGGCGGGTGGAATCGCCCGCCCTACAAAAACAGTACGTAAATTGCTTTTTTTCTCTCTCTTTTTTTTTTTGGTGGTTTTGCCGACCGCGCAAAGCTGAAATCACGCATGTTAAATGCGCGTAAGACGCAAGAGACCTGTACTTATTTTTCAAACTTATAAGAAAATCTTGTTCATATGAACACTTTGTAGCATTCCATCCGAAAAAGTACTATCTTCTCTGCCAAAAATTAATAATGCAGCTCACTTCCTGCACTAAATGGCTTAGCCACAGAAGAAATCAGATTAATGCTCTTAAAAGTGCAGCTATTGCTGCTGAAATATGATTGTCGTTATTAAATAATTAACTATCTGAATATCTGGTAGAAACCTAGAAAAGGACTCTCCTGTGAAGATACACTGCTGTACATCCTTTTTTTCAAAGAAAAGTGAACATCACGATGAGATGTGACCTTGTGCAGGACAAGTTTCAAAGGTGTATGCAGCAGGGAATCAGAGTGCTTAGTTATTGAATGCTCTTAAAAATCAGGAGAATTTTCAAAGCTGTGGGTGGAAATCCTGAAAACGGTGACGCCTGCTCTGGCTGCCCCATCTGCTTTGGGGGCCGTGAATCTACCTAAATGCTCAACCTCAGGAATTCTCAAAGGATAGCTGTTGCATTAATTTGTGGTACCCAACTACTGCTGTGCCTCATGGCTCCAAAATGTAAAAGTGTTCGTGCACTGCTCTCACACTTTACCATTCATCAGGATGTCAAGAAATGTTTGTGATGACCACTGGATAATAGAAACAACACTCATAGACTCAGGAGCCATACTTGATTTGCATATACTGATTGGATGGATATGGACAATGCATCACATCAGTCACATGCCTGTTGGAGAAATATTGCAGGAAAGGAATGAACACCAGATAATAAGCTCTTTGGTCTCTTTTTTGCTATACATCCATACAGTGTCTAACATAATGGGGCTGATCCCTGGCTGGACCTAGACAATAATGAGTTGTTGCGGGATACTGTCACCCCATACATTTCTAGTGTAAATGCCAGACCAGTCAGGAAACTTCCATCGCCAGCAGCATCTCAGAATATTCAATCATACTGTGGCAGGGGACAGACACCCACATAACAGAAAACTCAGATCTGTGATCTATGCATGGGCCAGAGGAGGATAGGAATTGCTCAATACAGCGTCCAACATGAGTAAGTTGAACTGGATGCTGGGGCCGGTGTGTGTGTGTGTGTGTGTGGAGGGTGGGGGGATGGATGGAGTTGGAGAAGAATCTCCCTGCCTAGGCCAAACAGCTGATAAAGAGCTGCTCCACAGAGGCTAATTAAGACATCACCGGTTGAAGTAACTCTCTGTCTTCCTCATGAATGCCTGCTGTGAGATGGCGATGGAAGACAAGAAGATCTGAGCAATGGTGGCTCTCCTGACCCCAGTCAGTCCCCTAGCACTGCTATGCAGAAGGATGGTGTTGACTGGGCCTCAAGGTCAGCACAACCTTTGAGCAGCTGCTCAAATCCTATCCTTTCCCATACAGCAGACCCACATTAGTTCTAATGCCAGGGAGACCTGTCATGGAGGTGGCTGCAGGATCATTTACCCTTTCTCTCATAGTTACAGATAATGGTGATATTGGTTAATAAATTATCCCAGTCCCATTACAAACCCAACTTCAGCATTTGATGCTCGTTTATTTGAGTTATAGACTGTGTGAAAACTAGAGCACAGCAGCTAATTATATACAGGATTGCAGGGATCCTTCAGAGAAAGGTAGTTTTCTGTGATGTGTACGGCTGTATGTGTCAAACACTTCAGGTTCGTTTTTTATTTGGCATTTCATTAATGCGCCACGATATACATTCTCTCAAGCGTTACACGGTAGCATGTTTCGCATTAATGTAGCATGCCAGGCAGCCAACTAAACAACAACAATTCACAGATTACCATCCCACTGACAGCATCTTCCTGTCTTCTGGGTCTAAGAAATGCAAAAATGTGACTCTAATGTGGGAAGGGGAAAGAAAATTCCAAAATTGTATTCTCTGAGGAGGAGTGTTTCCAATAGCCACAGGAAGGCCATTTCACAGAATGGGAACCATAAAATGCCAGCAAATTGTTGGGGTGGAGGGTGGGGGGCGGAAAGAAATTACGTAGTTGAGGCCATCTTCAGCAGATGGCAGGGGGTGAGAAGGTAGATGGCAAATGAGCATCTCAACAAGGTTAAGCAGAAGTGGCAGCATGTAGTAATCGGCGCAATTGTATATTCTCTTCTCTTTAGTGTTAACTTGTAAAGGTCACGTTGGATAGAGGATGCAAAGCTAAATATGCTGCTTTCACTTCAGGTTTTCAGATCCAAACAAGCATCCTAGATGACTCAGGTTTATTCACAGGGAAGCTGTTTTATTGCTCTGGGTAATACAGTGATGAGCATGGTATAAGAGCCTATGTAGACTGGACTAGAGTAGAATAGAATGTGGTTGGTGGTACTTCACCTGCTCCTATGCCAGCAGCTGCTTGCTTAGGGATTCTCCCTTTATCCTCTCTGTCTTGACAGACAAAATAGCAGTGATGCGGTGCTGCAGTGTTTGTGCCTTCCCTTTAGGCTGCTTTGGGATATAAACAGTTAATAATTACATATTGTATATGTAAAAAAAGTCATGCTAAGGGCAACATTCTGTGTGGGGTGCTGTAGCCTAATGTTAAAGTGTGGTGATGCAGGTGGTTGACGCTGTGTTCTCATTTTAAGGCTGGATTATGTTAGGAAATATTTAAGAGCCCTGGCAGGATGTGGGATATGCCTGTGAAAACCAGGGCTATTTTGAAAGCTTGAGAGCGGTCTGAAGCTTGCCTTACTATTTCCACCTTCAGTTCCAGTTGAACATCTGCCCTGAAAAGCCAGGCTTATGTTCTCTGGTTGCAGTAGGTCATGGTTTGTAGATGGTAGAGCCTGAGACATAAGCCCTTGTATCAGAGGCCTGGTACGAGACCGGACCTGCTCACAGAACCTGGCAAGAACGGGGCTGATATTGCAGAAATACACATTCCTAAGAAGTGCTAGTCACAGAGTACTCACACAAATACATCCCCATATCGAGTGGTACCAGAACATCCCGATATCAAGGATGGTACAAAAACATTCCCCGAGGATAACAGGAACACACTGACCCCCCTAAAAGATAAGGTCAGGATGACAGTACGTAGTAGAGATGTTTTAACGAAACAACATGTGCAAGGTGGGTAATAACTAGCCATGTCAGGGGGCAGTGACTATGTCGGAGGAGCCGTACTAACTTGTTTGTATCGGGGTATAAAGATGCATCTCAGAGGTAGTATCTTTGTCTAGCCTAGGGAGGAACAGAAAGTCCCGCAATTCACTGAGCTGGTCCATTGTTACGGGCATACATATATTACTGGTCCGGTAGAGTCTGCGGGATACTAATACTGTGCTTCGTTGTCAATAAACCTGGCTGGGTGCCTTTGTCCCTTAATGGGTCTTGTGGTCATTGGGCGGTTCGCTCGAGGTCTGTCAGCTGTCTGCTCAGGGCTGGGCAGGCACACAGAGGGAATGCACACACATGCAGCCAAACATCTATCAACATCTAACCACATGGTTATTCTTAGTGCCCTCAGACCTGGGAAATCAATATAAATTTGGTCAAGTGAACTGTGGGGGGGAAATCCTGTGAGCTGGGATTCAGTGCTAGAGTCTCTCAGATATGCGTGTGTATATCATTTAAAAAAAACCAAAGACAATGGGAATGGAATGTTTTTCTTCCTGGGATTCTGGGGGAAATAATGGTAACTTAGGTCTAGGGTCATCTAATTCTCTTCCAGGAAGCTATATGCACTTCCTGACAATTGCAAAAGCATAAAGTTGGGCTAGGGACTGACTGGGATTGCAGACTCAGCAAAAGAGAGTTGTTCCATATATAGTTGCTGGTGAGGAGATGATGTGAATTGGAAACAATATAACTCAACTGGCAAAGAGGGAATTCAAAATTGACTGTTCTTACACTATTTTCTTGTAATGTTCCAGTCCTTTATAGGACTTGATGCTCCTAGCAACAAACATGCACAAGGCAGATGTATAAATACTGGGAATGGGTTTGTGCATGTTCAATTTGGAAACGTATCTTATGGACATATTTACTGTGTTCTCTAAGGTTGGCAGTATTATTGTTTGTGAATTGATGCTTCTGTAATGACACTTTATCCCCTCTGCTGGGAATCTAGAAAAGGGTCAGTTGTGCTGGTATTTTGTGATGTAGACATATGTCCAAAAGGAACTGCTTTGAGGCCATCAGCTCCTATCACATAAGCAACTGAATAGACAATAGATAATAATGATTTATAGTCACCGCTGAATTTAGCTAGACTTAAATACAGACATAAAAGACTCCATATCTCAGAGTATAGGAGCCAGATCAACAGACTGTAAGCTATTTGGGACAGGGCCTGTTTCTTTGTTATATTTTTGTGGCTGGGGCCTCCTAAGGGCATGTCTACACAGCAAAGAAAAACGTGCAGCTGGCCTGTGCCAGTTGACTTGGGCTCGTGAGGTTTGGCCTATGGAGCTGTTTCACTGGTGTATAGACTTCCAGGCTTGGGCTGGAGCTCAAGCTCTGGAACCCTCCCACCCCATAGGACAACCAAAACTTATTCAGAGTCACTGCTTCCTCAAATTGAATCCCCCATCCTGTAAGCATGGGCTACATTCTTTGTTCCTAGATGTATACATTTACATTTAGCCATATTAAAATGCATCTTGTTTGCTTGTGCCCAGTTGATCAAGCGAACCAGATTGCACTGAATCAGTAATTTGTCCTCTTTGTTATTTACCAGTCCCCCAATTTTTCCTCCAGGTCATTGATAAAAATGTTAAATAGCATAGGGCCAAGAACCAATTCTTGCAGGACCCCACTGGAAACACACCCGCTTTATGATGATTCACTGTTTACAGTTACATTTTGAGACCGATCAGTTAGCCAGTTTTTAATCCATTTAATGTGCACCATGTTTATTTTATATCATTCTAGATTTTCAATCAAAAAGTCATTCAGTACAAAGTCAAATGCCTTACCAAAGTCTAAGTATTATGTCAACACTATTACCTTTACCAACGAAGCTTATAATCCCATTTAAAAAAAGATATCAAGTTAATTTGACAGGATCTATTTTCCATACCCTTCTTTAATTCTTTATTAAATGAGTCCTGTATCAACTGCTCCATTATCTTGCCTGGGATCGATGTTAGGCTGACAGACCTATAATTACCCAGGTTATCGCATTTACCCTTTTAAAAAATTGTCACAACATTAACTTTCTTCCAGTCCTCTGGAACTTCCCCAGTGATCCAAGACATATTGAAAATCAACATTAACGGTCCAGTGAGCTCCTCAGCCAGTTCTTTTAAAACTCTTGGATGCAAGCTCTCTGGACCTGCTGATTTAAAAATGTTTAACTTTAGTAGATTCAGTTTAACATCCTCCTGAGATACTAGTGGAATGGAAAGAGTGTTATCTTCACCATATGATGAGACTATACCATCTGTTTTTCCTGAGATACAAAAGAGAAATATTTATTGAACACTTCTGCCTTTTCTGCATTATTATTGATAATATTACAATTTCCATCTAGTAATGGAATAGTACCATTGTCAGCATTCTTCTTGTTCCTAATATATTTAAAAAAGACTCTTCTTATTGTTCTTAACTCTGGCCACATACTTTTCCTTGTATCCCTTGACTTCCCTTATCAATTTTCTACAATTCCTAGCTTCTGATTTTTATATAATATATAATTTTTTTTTTTACAGTTGCCGTCGCTTCTCCTCTAAACCAGGCCAGTATTTAACCAATACAGTGTTTTTCCTTCATTAGGATTGTGGCTTCTAGTAGGATTGTGGCTTCTAGTAAGGTTTTCTATAAATGATTCCCAATTATCATTCACACTTTTTCTGATATAAATTCTTCTTTCCAGATTATTGTTTTTCAGGTTTGAGAAATTGGCCCTATTAAAGAACCAAGAATATATATTACTTGTCTGGACTTTATTATACTTCCACATCGTAAACATGATCAAGTCATGATCACTTGTATCATTAATTTTTAGTTCTGTGATTTAGTTCCTCTTTATCTGTCAAGACAAGATCTAATATAGAATTCCCTTATGTTGGATATTTTAGTACTGGAAGCTGAGACCTCCAGCATATGTCACTCAAATTGCAGTCCCCCATGACCACACAGCTTTTTCCCCCCTACACACTGTCAATAAGTGTGTAAAGAGCCAATCATCCTGTTTCCTAGTTTGATTTGGTGGCCTGTAGCAGACACCAACTAGTATCCAGTCTTGTGTTTTATCTGTTAGGACATTGATCCATGAGCATTCAAGAGCACTTTCTTCTGACTTATCAGTGACTTGTAAACAGGTATAGCCATTTTTCACATAGCGCCACTCCCCCTCTCCTTCTGACCACTCAATCCTTTCTAAATAGGTTATTACCATTGATTTTAAGATTTCAGTTGTGTGAATTGTCCCATCAATTTCAGCAATACCAACTAGATCAAATTTATACTCAGAAATGAGCAATTCCAGTTCTTCTTGTTTTATTACCCAGGGTCCTAGCATTGGTGTATAGCAATTCAGAAATTATTCTCTTCAAGTCCTTTGTTCTCAACATCTCAAATTTGTGCTGAGTGCTCATGTTTGTCTCTTAACCTCCCCTTTTTCTATTAGTTTAACCCCCCCTGGACAACTCTAGTTGATCTTTCCCCAAGGAAGTTGGTTCCCCATCTACTGAGGTGGAGGCCATTCAAACTATCCAGCTTCCTATCCCCATAGAAGGTGGACCAATGTTCCACAAAACCAAAACCCTCAGCCCTACACCACTTCAAAGTAGAAGCAGACTGTAATGTATTTAAGGGGCTCTGTCTAAAGCTGGGTGAATAATAGATTTTTTTAGTTCACTAGCAATTCCAAAATAGAATAAAAAAAAGTTAAATTTTGGGTCAATTTCCCCCCCCAAAATTTTTGGTGAATCAAACAGTGAAAACAATTTTGAGTCAGGCTGAAATGTTTCATTTTGACTTGACATTTTGTGTTTTGTTTTCAGGTATTTTGACCAGATCAAAGGAGGAGAACTTCATTGCCATTTATAGTGGCAATTCATATTGACAATGAATAGTCATTGGGTCAGAGAGAGAGAGAGTGTGAGAATGACTCTATAGCCTTATAGGCTACTTACCTAGGTTATGGGAGACCAGAGTCTCTGCTCCAATAACGATTTCATTATTTATAGAAAGTAGAACAGCTTCAACAGAGGAGACTGAGAAAGATCCATCCAAGAATATCCCATAGCCTGGTGGCTAGGGCACTATCCTGCAGTATGGGACACCTGTGCTCAAATCTCTTCACCGCAAAGGGCAGAATTGAACTGGGTTCTCCTACATTCTGGATGAGTTCCCTAACCACTGGGCTAAAGATTACAAGTGAGATTGCTGTCATGTTATGAATCTAGTCCTCCTTTGCTTTTTTTTAAAATGCTTGAATCTGAAACAAAATATTTCAGGTTGGGTGAAAATGAAATGTTTCATTTCAACATCTCTGAAACATTTCAGATTTTTGGTTCAGTCAAAACTATTTGGTGAACTTGACATAAATTGTGAATAGTTTCAGGTCAACTGAAGCATTTTTTGGCGAATAAAGTAGTTGCTGAAAAAATTTGGCCAGCTTTTCTGATGGCATCATGTGTTTGAATGACAGTGGAGACCAAAAGGAACTTCTGTCTGATTTTCCCTGGAGCCGTCTGTTCTCACTTGTACATTGTAAGTGGCTTTTGTTTTTTTATTTAAATGCTTTTGCCCTTTAGAGATTTTCATCCTTTTAAAATTGTAATGATTGCTATGCTTTTCATGGTGTGGGTGGGCGGTGGCATGGGATGGATGAGAAGTTCTGACTAAAGCCATGATGGAGCCATCACTGGTGTCCATGAGAGTAACTTTTTTTCCTCTAAAAAATTTCTCTCTCCTTTTAAGCTTTCAGTTCCACTGAAGTTTTATGGATGTATTTTTATTTTTTTTATTTGGCCAAGGCTTGTGTTTTATATTCTATGCACTGCACCTAGAATTTATTATAGATGTATATGAAGGATGAATGAATAAATACATCAGTAATGCCTGCCTATTGAAGCCTCTTGGTGCATATGCATCAGTTTCAAAGCATCACACATTAATGGACAGCCAGGATGACAGAATGTCGACTCAGAAACTTCCCAGACTACCAAAGAAATTCAGCTTCCTGAAGTCATCCCCTCAGGCAAGAACCTGAATCAAAAGAGAGGTCTTGCAGTGTGCCCCGAGGGTCAACAAACTTTGGGTCATGGGACCAACCAAGGAAGCAAATTACCGTCACTGACTGCACCCTGCCTCCAGCTCCCACAATTCATATAATGGGATTGTTAACCAAAGCACTCAAGCTGATGTCCACTGTTAGACTGGACTCTGAGGTCCTGATCCAAAGTCCACTGAAGTCAATGAGAGTCTTGCCATTGACTTCGGTGGGCTTTGGATCAGGCCCTAAGAGAGTCAAGACTCAGACATTATAGTGTTAAAAGTTCCTGGGCCTGATTCTCTTTGCACTTACAGTGCAGTGATTTAAATGGAATTACACCTGATTTATATTGCTGTAAGTGAGAGGAGATTCAGGGCCTCTGTTTAAGGGTTGAAATGTCCTTTTCAGTAACATGATTGAAAGGATGTTGGCTAGGCTCAGTGGGATGAGTGACTGGTTCTTGTCCGTGAATTCTCTGCCATTGTTCAAGAATAAATATGCTTGTTAAAACCGGGGGTGCATTTGGGTGTGTGTGTGGAGTTAATAAATAATAAAAGCTGTTTAATACGCTATCTAATTATTGTAGGGGGGCAGTCCCCTAATAACTCAGTTTGTTCAGCACAAGAAGGGCCCAGTCCTCTGATGGTCCTGACTGCTTGAAATCCCTCTTTCCCTGCAGGGATCAGCAGCTCTTGGTAGCCAGGGACAGGTGGAAGGTCTTTCCTGCAGCAAGCTTTGGTTCTTTTCTACCCTGGCTGGGAACCGGCTCAGGAAGCAGGGTCTCCTTGTGAAGGGGAACTCGGTGTACCTGGGTTAGGCTCACCTGTCTGTGCTGCTTCCATTATTTCTGCAACTATCTGGTTGTTTCCCTCTCTTCTCTCTCAAAGGCTACTGATTCCCCCCTTCTCTGTGCACAAGGACTGCTGAGCCCCTCTCACCCCTCAGGAGACCTGGGGCTTACATAAGCAAAACGTAAAATCAATCATTTTCTTTTGTAATCAGAGGATCAGGGTCTGTTCACTTCCTTCATTTTGCCACATTCTAGATCATTCTGCAAAGAACTCAGTGATTATTTAAAGCCAAGAGGCCAGCTAAATGTTTTGGTTTTGTCAGAGAGTGGGGAAGAGGGTGTGTTTTAATTCAGCAATCCTACACCATTCTTACTAAGTGAGTAGTGACTGAGTGAAGTAGAAAAATAAATTGTATATTTTCAAAAATAACTTCACTTAAAACCATGGCTAATAAATAGAAAGGAGGAAACTAAACTTCCAACAAGGAGTGGGTCAACTTCTGCTGATTGTAGTACTGAGCTGTCTCCACCATCACCTGCACCAAGAAGGAACCAAACACCAGTTGCCTGATACTGTTAGCATTTCTGAGACATCTTATCGACCAGGACTTAAACCTTTCTCTGTGTGTAACGTTGGAAAACAAGGCTATTCTTGCAACTCATCCCTGGTATGATGACTCAAAGACTCCATTATTCTGAAGCTAGTGGCAGTTAGAGACATAGTTAGTTTCTACTTTTAGATGCAAGCTACTTTTGACTAATTACACAGATGACGCGTCATACAGTCTGGATTGTCTAATTGGAAAAAGGCTTGAGACAGATTTGAGAGGCAGCAAGTTGATACTCGTCAAAAGACAACAAGGAACATGCTGAGTTTGCAGTACTTTCCTGAAGAAAGCAGGAAGATCCTAAAGGAAATACTAAGCAGTATATGTTATCTTTCCAGACAAGGACTTGCACTGCAATGCCATCATACTGAATGATCTGAAATTATGCCCATAAGTGGAATAGTTGACTGCAACTTTATTCAACTACTTTGTTTGGAAGAATATGATCCTGATGTTTCAAAGTGGCTGAAAAAGAGTCAAGGCAAATTCGCAAGTACACTTCTTCAAAATGTGATCATGGAAAGTCCTGGCTCTTAAAATTGTGTGTGAGAGAGAGATCTAAGAAAATTTCTGTTATGGTAGATGAAACAACAGACTCCTCTAACAAAGAGCTAGTGGTTTTATGTCTGTGATAAGTGGATGTTCAGGAAGAGTTCACTGCTCTGTATAATGTAGCCTGTACATCAGCAGAGGTAATCATCTCAGTAACGAAAGATATTATTGACTCTAAATGTGAGGAGCAACAACACTATGATGATGTCACTAATATGACAGGCTTAGTATCAGGTGTAGCAACCAGACTGCAACAGGAGGAACCATGAACTGCATATACTCATTGCTATGGGCATGCTTTGAATTTGGGATGCCAGGACACTATTAAAAAAACCACTCTCCTAAGAGATACTCATGAAACTGTTTAGGAAATCACTAAATTAACTGAAAAATCGCCCAAATGAGATGCTATATTTCAGGATATAAAATATGAAAAGTTAAGTAGGTCACCAGGCATCTGGACTCTCCATGCAGAAGCATTGGCTTCAGTTTCTAAGAACTACCATGCAGTGTGTGCAACTTGGGAGGTTGTGAAGGATGCAACAAAAGATCCTGAAATGAGAGCTCAAATTGCTGGCATTGCAGATCAAATGGAAAAGTCTGACTTCCTCTTTGACATTGAACTAGGTCGACAAGTCCTGAACATCGTAGACAACCTGTCCCAAACTCTGCAAGGGGCAGATATTTTAACAACAGATGGCCAGTCTCTCATGAAAATGACATGTAATTCACTTCAGTCCCTCTGATCGGATGAAAGCTACAACTTATTCTGGGAGCAAATCCACCAGAAAAGTTTAAAGTTGGAGAGAGTTGGAAAGCCAGAGCTTCCAAGAAAGAAAGTTCCCAAGAAAATGCAAAGAGGGACCCAGCTACCCAAATTCAGCAAAGGAATTTTATATGTGCATCTATGTTGAAGTAATTGATTTTACAATGTCCAGTATTCAAATGAGATTTGAATAGAGAGGCTACAAGGTTTTTCAAAATCTTCAAACTTTCATAACCCCGAACGTAACAGAAATGCAAGTTCAAGACATGCTTCAGGTGTATGGTTACAACTTCAACCATAATTGACTGAATACTCAGCTTCCTCTGTTGCAAGCCAACTGTCACTTTAAGGAAAGATCACTGAAGTCCAGTCGGAAATATCTCTGTTTGCTCAGCTATACCAAATGTCAGCTGTCTTCCGAAGTGCTGAAGTTGAATCAGATGATTTTAGTGGTACCAGCAACCACCACGGTAAGTGAGCATAGTTTCAGTGCTCTACATTGTATTAAAATATGGATTCAATCCAAAATGGGGCAATCACAGCTCAGCCGGTGTATGATTTTATATGTACACGAGGACATGACTGATGATTCACAGCTTACAGATGTTGCAGAATAATTCATTTCAAGATGCCCAGGATGAAGATCATTGTTTGGAATTTTTTCAGTCATTCCTTTTACTCATATTTTAAAAAGTAATGCTTTCATCTGTAATTTTATACTGTGGCTAATTTTTCCCACTTTACTAAAAGTGAAATAATAAATGAGCTTTTGTTCCAGATTCAGTGTTTCTTTTTTTATTAGTGCATTTTGGCGGGCGGGCGTGGGTGGATAAAACTCTCCCAAGCACCCAGCTGTCTGCCCATGAAAACATATGGTTATTATAGACTGTTCACTTGATAATTTAATATTTTCTTTTCAATACTACACGTACAGACATATGACCACCTAGCTTCCGCATAGCTCTGCCTCTGTAGAAGCAATGAAAGGAGTTAGGTTTCAGAGTGGTAGCCATGTTAGTCTGTATCAGCAAAAACAACGAGGAGTCCTTGTGGCACCTTAGAGACTAACAAATTTATTTGGGCATAAGCTTTCGTGGGCTAAAACCCACTTCATCAGATGCATGGAGTGAAAAACACAGTAAGCAGTATATATATTACAGCACATGAAAAGATGGGAGTTGCCTTACCAAGTTGGGGGTCAGTGCTAACGAGGCCAATTCAATTAAGGTGGAAGTGGCCTATTCTCAACAGTTGACAAGAAGGAGTGAATATCAGCAGAGGGAAAATTACTTTTTGTAGTGACCCATCCACTCCCAGTCTTTATTCAGGCATAATTTGATGGTGTCCAGTTTGCAAATTAATTCCAGTTCTGTAGTTTCTCGTTGAAGTCTGTTTTTGAAGTTTTGTTGTTGAAGAATTGCCACTCTTAAGTCTGTTATTGAGTGTCNCGTAAGACGCAAGAGACCTGTACTTATTTTTCAAACTTATAAGAAAATCTTGTTCATATGAACACTTTGTAGCATTCCATCCGAAAAAGTACTATCTTCTCTGCCAAAAATTAATAATGCAGCTCACTTCCTGCACTAAATGGCTTAGCCACAGAAGAAATCAGATTAATGCTCTTAAAAGTGCAGCTATTGCTGCTGAAATATGATTGTCGTTATTAAATAATTAACTATCTGAATATCTGGTAGAAACCTAGAAAAGGACTCTCCTGTGAAGATACACTGCTGTACATCCTTTTTTTCAAAGAAAAGTGAACATCACGATGAGATGTGACCTTGTGCAGGACAAGTTTCAAAGGTGTATGCAGCAGGGAATCAGAGTGCTTAGTTATTGAATGCTCTTAAAAATCAGGAGAATTTTCAAAGCTGTGGGTGGAAATCCTGAAAACGGTGACGCCTGCTCTGGCTGCCCCATCTGCTTTGGGGGCCGTGAATCTACCTAAATGCTCAACCTCAGGAATTCTCAAAGGATAGCTGTTGCATTAATTTGTGGTACCCAACTACTGCTGTGCCTCATGGCTCCAAAATGTAAAAGTGTTCGTGCACTGCTCTCACACTTTACCATTCATCAGGATGTCAAGAAATGTTTGTGATGACCACTGGATAATAGAAACAACACTCATAGACTCAGGAGCCATACTTGATTTGCATATACTGATTGGATGGATATGGACAATGCATCACATCAGTCACATGCCTGTTGGAGAAATATTGCAGGAAAGGAATGAACACCAGATAATAAGCTCTTTGGTCTCTTTTTTGCTATACATCCATACAGTGTCTAACATAATGGGGCTGATCCCTGGCTGGACCTAGACAATAATGAGTTGTTGCGGGATACTGTCACCCCATACATTTCTAGTGTAAATGCCAGACCAGTCAGGAAACTTCCATCGCCAGCAGCATCTCAGAATATTCAATCATACTGTGGCAGGGGACAGACACCCACATAACAGAAAACTCAGATCTGTGATCTATGCATGGGCCAGAGGAGGATAGGAATTGCTCAATACAGCGTCCAACATGAGTAAGTTGAACTGGATGCTGGGGCCGGTGTGTGTGTGTGTGTGTGTGGAGGGTGGGGGGATGGATGGAGTTGGAGAAGAATCTCCCTGCCTAGGCCAAACAGCTGATAAAGAGCTGCTCCACAGAGGCTAATTAAGACATCACCGGTTGAAGTAACTCTCTGTCTTCCTCATGAATGCCTGCTGTGAGATGGCGATGGAAGACAAGAAGATCTGAGCAATGGTGGCTCTCCTGACCCCAGTCAGTCCCCTAGCACTGCTATGCAGAAGGATGGTGTTGACTGGGCCTCAAGGTCAGCACAACCTTTGAGCAGCTGCTCAAATCCTATCCTTTCCCATACAGCAGACCCACATTAGTTCTAATGCCAGGGAGACCTGTCATGGAGGTGGCTGCAGGATCATTTACCCTTTCTCTCATAGTTACAGATAATGGTGATATTGGTTAATAAATTATCCCAGTCCCATTACAAACCCAACTTCAGCATTTGATGCTCGTTTATTTGAGTTATAGACTGTGTGAAAACTAGAGCACAGCAGCTAATTATATACAGGATTGCAGGGATCCTTCAGAGAAAGGTAGTTTTCTGTGATGTGTACGGCTGTATGTGTCAAACACTTCAGGTTCGTTTTTTATTTGGCATTTCATTAATGCGCCACGATATACATTCTCTCAAGCGTTACACGGTAGCATGTTTCGCATTAATGTAGCATGCCAGGCAGCCAACTAAACAACAACAATTCACAGATTACCATCCCACTGACAGCATCTTCCTGTCTTCTGGGTCTAAGAAATGCAAAAATGTGACTCTAATGTGGGAAGGGGAAAGAAAATTCCAAAATTGTATTCTCTGAGGAGGAGTGTTTCCAATAGCCACAGGAAGGCCATTTCACAGAATGGGAACCATAAAATGCCAGCAAATTGTTGGGGTGGAGGGTGGGGGGCGGAAAGAAATTACGTAGTTGAGGCCATCTTCAGCAGATGGCAGGGGGTGAGAAGGTAGATGGCAAATGAGCATCTCAACAAGGTTAAGCAGAAGTGGCAGCATGTAGTAATCGGCGCAATTGTATATTCTCTTCTCTTTAGTGTTAACTTGTAAAGGTCACGTTGGATAGAGGATGCAAAGCTAAATATGCTGCTTTCACTTCAGGTTTTCAGATCCAAACAAGCATCCTAGATGACTCAGGTTTATTCACAGGGAAGCTGTTTTATTGCTCTGGGTAATACAGTGATGAGCATGGTATAAGAGCCTATGTAGACTGGACTAGAGTAGAATAGAATGTGGTTGGTGGTACTTCACCTGCTCCTATGCCAGCAGCTGCTTGCTTAGGGATTCTCCCTTTATCCTCTCTGTCTTGACAGACAAAATAGCAGTGATGCGGTGCTGCAGTGTTTGTGCCTTCCCTTTAGGCTGCTTTGGGATATAAACAGTTAATAATTACATATTGTATATGTAAAAAAAGTCATGCTAAGGGCAACATTCTGTGTGGGGTGCTGTAGCCTAATGTTAAAGTGTGGTGATGCAGGTGGTTGACGCTGTGTTCTCATTTTAAGGCTGGATTATGTTAGGAAATATTTAAGAGCCCTGGCAGGATGTGGGATATGCCTGTGAAAACCAGGGCTATTTTGAAAGCTTGAGAGCGGTCTGAAGCTTGCCTTACTATTTCCACCTTCAGTTCCAGTTGAACATCTGCCCTGAAAAGCCAGGCTTATGTTCTCTGGTTGCAGTAGGTCATGGTTTGTAGATGGTAGAGCCTGAGACATAAGCCCTTGTATCAGAGGCCTGGTACGAGACCGGACCTGCTCACAGAACCTGGCAAGAACGGGGCTGATATTGCAGAAATACACATTCCTAAGAAGTGCTAGTCACAGAGTACTCACACAAATACATCCCCATATCGAGTGGTACCAGAACATCCCGATATCAAGGATGGTACAAAAACATTCCCCGAGGATAACAGGAACACACTGACCCCCCTAAAAGATAAGGTCAGGATGACAGTACGTAGTAGAGATGTTTTAACGAAACAACATGTGCAAGGTGGGTAATAACTAGCCATGTCAGGGGGCAGTGACTATGTCGGAGGAGCCGTACTAACTTGTTTGTATCGGGGTATAAAGATGCATCTCAGAGGTAGTATCTTTGTCTAGCCTAGGGAGGAACAGAAAGTCCCGCAATTCACTGAGCTGGTCCATTGTTACGGGCATACATATATTACTGGTCCGGTAGAGTCTGCGGGATACTAATACTGTGCTTCGTTGTCAATAAACCTGGCTGGGTGCCTTTGTCCCTTAATGGGTCTTGTGGTCATTGGGCGGTTCGCTCGAGGTCTGTCAGCTGTCTGCTCAGGGCTGGGCAGGCACACAGAGGGAATGCACACACATGCAGCCAAACATCTATCAACATCTAACCACATGGTTATTCTTAGTGCCCTCAGACCTGGGAAATCAATATAAATTTGGTCAAGTGAACTGTGGGGGGGAAATCCTGTGAGCTGGGATTCAGTGCTAGAGTCTCTCAGATATGCGTGTGTATATCATTTAAAAAAAACCAAAGACAATGGGAATGGAATGTTTTTCTTCCTGGGATTCTGGGGGAAATAATGGTAACTTAGGTCTAGGGTCATCTAATTCTCTTCCAGGAAGCTATATGCACTTCCTGACAATTGCAAAAGCATAAAGTTGGGCTAGGGACTGACTGGGATTGCAGACTCAGCAAAAGAGAGTTGTTCCATATATAGTTGCTGGTGAGGAGATGATGTGAATTGGAAACAATATAACTCAACTGGCAAAGAGGGAATTCAAAATTGACTGTTCTTACACTATTTTCTTGTAATGTTCCAGTCCTTTATAGGACTTGATGCTCCTAGCAACAAACATGCACAAGGCAGATGTATAAATACTGGGAATGGGTTTGTGCATGTTCAATTTGGAAACGTATCTTATGGACATATTTACTGTGTTCTCTAAGGTTGGCAGTATTATTGTTTGTGAATTGATGCTTCTGTAATGACACTTTATCCCCTCTGCTGGGAATCTAGAAAAGGGTCAGTTGTGCTGGTATTTTGTGATGTAGACATATGTCCAAAAGGAACTGCTTTGAGGCCATCAGCTCCTATCACATAAGCAACTGAATAGACAATAGATAATAATGATTTATAGTCACCGCTGAATTTAGCTAGACTTAAATACAGACATAAAAGACTCCATATCTCAGAGTATAGGAGCCAGATCAACAGACTGTAAGCTATTTGGGACAGGGCCTGTTTCTTTGTTATATTTTTGTGGCTGGGGCCTCCTAAGGGCATGTCTACACAGCAAAGAAAAACGTGCAGCTGGCCTGTGCCAGTTGACTTGGGCTCGTGAGGTTTGGCCTATGGAGCTGTTTCACTGGTGTATAGACTTCCAGGCTTGGGCTGGAGCTCAAGCTCTGGAACCCTCCCACCCCATAGGACAACCAAAACTTATTCAGAGTCACTGCTTCCTCAAATTGAATCCCCCATCCTGTAAGCATGGGCTACATTCTTTGTTCCTAGATGTATACATTTACATTTAGCCATATTAAAATGCATCTTGTTTGCTTGTGCCCAGTTGATCAAGCGAACCAGATTGCACTGAATCAGTAATTTGTCCTCTTTGTTATTTACCAGTCCCCCAATTTTTCCTCCAGGTCATTGATAAAAATGTTAAATAGCATAGGGCCAAGAACCAATTCTTGCAGGACCCCACTGGAAACACACCCGCTTTATGATGATTCACTGTTTACAGTTACATTTTGAGACCGATCAGTTAGCCAGTTTTTAATCCATTTAATGTGCACCATGTTTATTTTATATCATTCTAGATTTTCAATCAAAAAGTCATTCAGTACAAAGTCAAATGCCTTACCAAAGTCTAAGTATTATGTCAACACTATTACCTTTACCAACGAAGCTTATAATCCCATTTAAAAAAAGATATCAAGTTAATTTGACAGGATCTATTTTCCATACCCTTCTTTAATTCTTTATTAAATGAGTCCTGTATCAACTGCTCCATTATCTTGCCTGGGATCGATGTTAGGCTGACAGACCTATAATTACCCAGGTTATCGCATTTACCCTTTTAAAAAATTGTCACAACATTAACTTTCTTCCAGTCCTCTGGAACTTCCCCAGTGATCCAAGACATATTGAAAATCAACATTAACGGTCCAGTGAGCTCCTCAGCCAGTTCTTTTAAAACTCTTGGATGCAAGCTCTCTGGACCTGCTGATTTAAAAATGTTTAACTTTAGTAGATTCAGTTTAACATCCTCCTGAGATACTAGTGGAATGGAAAGAGTGTTATCTTCACCATATGATGAGACTATACCATCTGTTTTTCCTGAGATACAAAAGAGAAATATTTATTGAACACTTCTGCCTTTTCTGCATTATTATTGATAATATTACAATTTCCATCTAGTAATGGAATAGTACCATTGTCAGCATTCTTCTTGTTCCTAATATATTTAAAAAAGACTCTTCTTATTGTTCTTAACTCTGGCCACATACTTTTCCTTGTATCCCTTGACTTCCCTTATCAATTTTCTACAATTCCTAGCTTCTGATTTTTATATAATATATAATTTTTTTTTTTACAGTTGCCGTCGCTTCTCCTCTAAACCAGGCCAGTATTTAACCAATACAGTGTTTTTCCTTCATTAGGATTGTGGCTTCTAGTAGGATTGTGGCTTCTAGTAAGGTTTTCTATAAATGATTCCCAATTATCATTCACACTTTTTCTGATATAAATTCTTCTTTCCAGATTATTGTTTTTCAGGTTTGAGAAATTGGCCCTATTAAAGAACCAAGAATATATATTACTTGTCTGGACTTTATTATACTTCCACATCGTAAACATGATCAAGTCATGATCACTTGTATCATTAATTTTTAGTTCTGTGATTTAGTTCCTCTTTATCTGTCAAGACAAGATCTAATATAGAATTCCCTTATGTTGGATATTTTAGTACTGGAAGCTGAGACCTCCAGCATATGTCACTCAAATTGCAGTCCCCCATGACCACACAGCTTTTTCCCCCCTACACACTGTCAATAAGTGTGTAAAGAGCCAATCATCCTGTTTCCTAGTTTGATTTGGTGGCCTGTAGCAGACACCAACTAGTATCCAGTCTTGTGTTTTATCTGTTAGGACATTGATCCATGAGCATTCAAGAGCACTTTCTTCTGACTTATCAGTGACTTGTAAACAGGTATAGCCATTTTTCACATAGCGCCACTCCCCCTCTCCTTCTGACCACTCAATCCTTTCTAAATAGGTTATTACCATTGATTTTAAGATTTCAGTTGTGTGAATTGTCCCATCAATTTCAGCAATACCAACTAGATCAAATTTATACTCAGAAATGAGCAATTCCAGTTCTTCTTGTTTTATTACCCAGGGTCCTAGCATTGGTGTATAGCAATTCAGAAATTATTCTCTTCAAGTCCTTTGTTCTCAACATCTCAAATTTGTGCTGAGTGCTCATGTTTGTCTCTTAACCTCCCCTTTTTCTATTAGTTTAACCCCCCCTGGACAACTCTAGTTGATCTTTCCCCAAGGAAGTTGGTTCCCCATCTACTGAGGTGGAGGCCATTCAAACTATCCAGCTTCCTATCCCCATAGAAGGTGGACCAATGTTCCACAAAACCAAAACCCTCAGCCCTACACCACTTCAAAGTAGAAGCAGACTGTAATGTATTTAAGGGGCTCTGTCTAAAGCTGGGTGAATAATAGATTTTTTTAGTTCACTAGCAATTCCAAAATAGAATAAAAAAAAGTTAAATTTTGGGTCAATTTCCCCCCCCAAAATTTTTGGTGAATCAAACAGTGAAAACAATTTTGAGTCAGGCTGAAATGTTTCATTTTGACTTGACATTTTGTGTTTTGTTTTCAGGTATTTTGACCAGATCAAAGGAGGAGAACTTCATTGCCATTTATAGTGGCAATTCATATTGACAATGAATAGTCATTGGGTCAGAGAGAGAGAGAGTGTGAGAATGACTCTATAGCCTTATAGGCTACTTACCTAGGTTATGGGAGACCAGAGTCTCTGCTCCAATAACGATTTCATTATTTATAGAAAGTAGAACAGCTTCAACAGAGGAGACTGAGAAAGATCCATCCAAGAATATCCCATAGCCTGGTGGCTAGGGCACTATCCTGCAGTATGGGACACCTGTGCTCAAATCTCTTCACCGCAAAGGGCAGAATTGAACTGGGTTCTCCTACATTCTGGATGAGTTCCCTAACCACTGGGCTAAAGATTACAAGTGAGATTGCTGTCATGTTATGAATCTAGTCCTCCTTTGCTTTTTTTTAAAATGCTTGAATCTGAAACAAAATATTTCAGGTTGGGTGAAAATGAAATGTTTCATTTCAACATCTCTGAAACATTTCAGATTTTTGGTTCAGTCAAAACTATTTGGTGAACTTGACATAAATTGTGAATAGTTTCAGGTCAACTGAAGCATTTTTTGGCGAATAAAGTAGTTGCTGAAAAAATTTGGCCAGCTTTTCTGATGGCATCATGTGTTTGAATGACAGTGGAGACCAAAAGGAACTTCTGTCTGATTTTCCCTGGAGCCGTCTGTTCTCACTTGTACATTGTAAGTGGCTTTTGTTTTTTTATTTAAATGCTTTTGCCCTTTAGAGATTTTCATCCTTTTAAAATTGTAATGATTGCTATGCTTTTCATGGTGTGGGTGGGCGGTGGCATGGGATGGATGAGAAGTTCTGACTAAAGCCATGATGGAGCCATCACTGGTGTCCATGAGAGTAACTTTTTTTCCTCTAAAAAATTTCTCTCTCCTTTTAAGCTTTCAGTTCCACTGAAGTTTTATGGATGTATTTTTATTTTTTTTATTTGGCCAAGGCTTGTGTTTTATATTCTATGCACTGCACCTAGAATTTATTATAGATGTATATGAAGGATGAATGAATAAATACATCAGTAATGCCTGCCTATTGAAGCCTCTTGGTGCATATGCATCAGTTTCAAAGCATCACACATTAATGGACAGCCAGGATGACAGAATGTCGACTCAGAAACTTCCCAGACTACCAAAGAAATTCAGCTTCCTGAAGTCATCCCCTCAGGCAAGAACCTGAATCAAAAGAGAGGTCTTGCAGTGTGCCCCGAGGGTCAACAAACTTTGGGTCATGGGACCAACCAAGGAAGCAAATTACCGTCACTGACTGCACCCTGCCTCCAGCTCCCACAATTCATATAATGGGATTGTTAACCAAAGCACTCAAGCTGATGTCCACTGTTAGACTGGACTCTGAGGTCCTGATCCAAAGTCCACTGAAGTCAATGAGAGTCTTGCCATTGACTTCGGTGGGCTTTGGATCAGGCCCTAAGAGAGTCAAGACTCAGACATTATAGTGTTAAAAGTTCCTGGGCCTGATTCTCTTTGCACTTACAGTGCAGTGATTTAAATGGAATTACACCTGATTTATATTGCTGTAAGTGAGAGGAGATTCAGGGCCTCTGTTTAAGGGTTGAAATGTCCTTTTCAGTAACATGATTGAAAGGATGTTGGCTAGGCTCAGTGGGATGAGTGACTGGTTCTTGTCCGTGAATTCTCTGCCATTGTTCAAGAATAAATATGCTTGTTAAAACCGGGGGTGCATTTGGGTGTGTGTGTGGAGTTAATAAATAATAAAAGCTGTTTAATACGCTATCTAATTATTGTAGGGGGGCAGTCCCCTAATAACTCAGTTTGTTCAGCACAAGAAGGGCCCAGTCCTCTGATGGTCCTGACTGCTTGAAATCCCTCTTTCCCTGCAGGGATCAGCAGCTCTTGGTAGCCAGGGACAGGTGGAAGGTCTTTCCTGCAGCAAGCTTTGGTTCTTTTCTACCCTGGCTGGGAACCGGCTCAGGAAGCAGGGTCTCCTTGTGAAGGGGAACTCGGTGTACCTGGGTTAGGCTCACCTGTCTGTGCTGCTTCCATTATTTCTGCAACTATCTGGTTGTTTCCCTCTCTTCTCTCTCAAAGGCTACTGATTCCCCCCTTCTCTGTGCACAAGGACTGCTGAGCCCCTCTCACCCCTCAGGAGACCTGGGGCTTACATAAGCAAAACGTAAAATCAATCATTTTCTTTTGTAATCAGAGGATCAGGGTCTGTTCACTTCCTTCATTTTGCCACATTCTAGATCATTCTGCAAAGAACTCAGTGATTATTTAAAGCCAAGAGGCCAGCTAAATGTTTTGGTTTTGTCAGAGAGTGGGGAAGAGGGTGTGTTTTAATTCAGCAATCCTACACCATTCTTACTAAGTGAGTAGTGACTGAGTGAAGTAGAAAAATAAATTGTATATTTTCAAAAATAACTTCACTTAAAACCATGGCTAATAAATAGAAAGGAGGAAACTAAACTTCCAACAAGGAGTGGGTCAACTTCTGCTGATTGTAGTACTGAGCTGTCTCCACCATCACCTGCACCAAGAAGGAACCAAACACCAGTTGCCTGATACTGTTAGCATTTCTGAGACATCTTATCGACCAGGACTTAAACCTTTCTCTGTGTGTAACGTTGGAAAACAAGGCTATTCTTGCAACTCATCCCTGGTATGATGACTCAAAGACTCCATTATTCTGAAGCTAGTGGCAGTTAGAGACATAGTTAGTTTCTACTTTTAGATGCAAGCTACTTTTGACTAATTACACAGATGACGCGTCATACAGTCTGGATTGTCTAATTGGAAAAAGGCTTGAGACAGATTTGAGAGGCAGCAAGTTGATACTCGTCAAAAGACAACAAGGAACATGCTGAGTTTGCAGTACTTTCCTGAAGAAAGCAGGAAGATCCTAAAGGAAATACTAAGCAGTATATGTTATCTTTCCAGACAAGGACTTGCACTGCAATGCCATCATACTGAATGATCTGAAATTATGCCCATAAGTGGAATAGTTGACTGCAACTTTATTCAACTACTTTGTTTGGAAGAATATGATCCTGATGTTTCAAAGTGGCTGAAAAAGAGTCAAGGCAAATTCGCAAGTACACTTCTTCAAAATGTGATCATGGAAAGTCCTGGCTCTTAAAATTGTGTGTGAGAGAGAGATCTAAGAAAATTTCTGTTATGGTAGATGAAACAACAGACTCCTCTAACAAAGAGCTAGTGGTTTTATGTCTGTGATAAGTGGATGTTCAGGAAGAGTTCACTGCTCTGTATAATGTAGCCTGTACATCAGCAGAGGTAATCATCTCAGTAACGAAAGATATTATTGACTCTAAATGTGAGGAGCAACAACACTATGATGATGTCACTAATATGACAGGCTTAGTATCAGGTGTAGCAACCAGACTGCAACAGGAGGAACCATGAACTGCATATACTCATTGCTATGGGCATGCTTTGAATTTGGGATGCCAGGACACTATTAAAAAAACCACTCTCCTAAGAGATACTCATGAAACTGTTTAGGAAATCACTAAATTAACTGAAAAATCGCCCAAATGAGATGCTATATTTCAGGATATAAAATATGAAAAGTTAAGTAGGTCACCAGGCATCTGGACTCTCCATGCAGAAGCATTGGCTTCAGTTTCTAAGAACTACCATGCAGTGTGTGCAACTTGGGAGGTTGTGAAGGATGCAACAAAAGATCCTGAAATGAGAGCTCAAATTGCTGGCATTGCAGATCAAATGGAAAAGTCTGACTTCCTCTTTGACATTGAACTAGGTCGACAAGTCCTGAACATCGTAGACAACCTGTCCCAAACTCTGCAAGGGGCAGATATTTTAACAACAGATGGCCAGTCTCTCATGAAAATGACATGTAATTCACTTCAGTCCCTCTGATCGGATGAAAGCTACAACTTATTCTGGGAGCAAATCCACCAGAAAAGTTTAAAGTTGGAGAGAGTTGGAAAGCCAGAGCTTCCAAGAAAGAAAGTTCCCAAGAAAATGCAAAGAGGGACCCAGCTACCCAAATTCAGCAAAGGAATTTTATATGTGCATCTATGTTGAAGTAATTGATTTTACAATGTCCAGTATTCAAATGAGATTTGAATAGAGAGGCTACAAGGTTTTTCAAAATCTTCAAACTTTCATAACCCCGAACGTAACAGAAATGCAAGTTCAAGACATGCTTCAGGTGTATGGTTACAACTTCAACCATAATTGACTGAATACTCAGCTTCCTCTGTTGCAAGCCAACTGTCACTTTAAGGAAAGATCACTGAAGTCCAGTCGGAAATATCTCTGTTTGCTCAGCTATACCAAATGTCAGCTGTCTTCCGAAGTGCTGAAGTTGAATCAGATGATTTTAGTGGTACCAGCAACCACCACGGTAAGTGAGCATAGTTTCAGTGCTCTACATTGTATTAAAATATGGATTCAATCCAAAATGGGGCAATCACAGCTCAGCCGGTGTATGATTTTATATGTACACGAGGACATGACTGATGATTCACAGCTTACAGATGTTGCAGAATAATTCATTTCAAGATGCCCAGGATGAAGATCATTGTTTGGAATTTTTTCAGTCATTCCTTTTACTCATATTTTAAAAAGTAATGCTTTCATCTGTAATTTTATACTGTGGCTAATTTTTCCCACTTTACTAAAAGTGAAATAATAAATGAGCTTTTGTTCCAGATTCAGTGTTTCTTTTTTTATTAGTGCATTTTGGCGGGCGGGCGTGGGTGGATAAAACTCTCCCAAGCACCCAGCTGTCTGCCCATGAAAACATATGGTTATTATAGACTGTTCACTTGATAATTTAATATTTTCTTTTCAATACTACACGTACAGACATATGACCACCTAGCTTCCGCATAGCTCTGCCTCTGTAGAAGCAATGAAAGGAGTTAGGTTTCAGAGTGGTAGCCATGTTAGTCTGTATCAGCAAAAACAACGAGGAGTCCTTGTGGCACCTTAGAGACTAACAAATTTATTTGGGCATAAGCTTTCGTGGGCTAAAACCCACTTCATCAGATGCATGGAGTGAAAAACACAGTAAGCAGTATATATATTACAGCACATGAAAAGATGGGAGTTGCCTTACCAAGTTGGGGGTCAGTGCTAACGAGGCCAATTCAATTAAGGTGGAAGTGGCCTATTCTCAACAGTTGACAAGAAGGAGTGAATATCAGCAGAGGGAAAATTACTTTTTGTAGTGACCCATCCACTCCCAGTCTTTATTCAGGCATAATTTGATGGTGTCCAGTTTGCAAATTAATTCCAGTTCTGTAGTTTCTCGTTGAAGTCTGTTTTTGAAGTTTTGTTGTTGAAGAATTGCCACTCTTAAGTCTGTTATTGAGTGTCCAGGGAGATTGAAGTGCTCTCCTACTGGTTTTTGAATGTTACAATTCTTGATGTCTGATTTGTGTCCATTTATTCTTTTGCGTAGAGACTGTCCGGTTTGGCCAATGTACATGGCAGAGGGGCATTGCTGGCACATGATGGCATCTATCACATTGGTAGATGTGCAGGTGAACAAGCCCGTGATGGTGTGGCTGATGTGGTTAGATCCTATGATGGTGTCCCTTGAATAGATATGCGGACAGAGTTGGCAACAGAGTTGGTTCCTTGGTTAGTGTTTCTGTGGTGTGGTGTGTAGTTGCTGGTGAGTATTTGCTTCAGGTTGGGGGCTGTCTGTAAGCGAGGACTGGCCTGTCTCCCAAGGTCTGTGAGAGTGAGGGATTGTCCTTCAGGATAGGTTGTAGATCCTTGATGATGCGCTGGAGAGGTTTTAGTTGGGGGCTGTAGGTGATGGCCACTGGTGTTCTGTTACTTTCCTTGTTGGGCCTGTCCTGTAGTTGGTGACTTCTGGGTACCCTTCTGGCTCTGTCAATCTGTTTCTTCACTTCACTCCAGCAGGATTGTGTGTGTGCATGCACGCGTGTGGTGAATAGCCTGAGTTTTCACAAATTTCAAGATGCTAAAGTCTGTGCTAGTGGTGCCGGGTACAAAACCACCTCCTTTTGGCCAGTCCCTGTTCTCTTCAGGGGCCTGATCTAAAACCAACTGAAGACAGTGGAAAGACTCCTGTTGACTTCAATGGGCTTTGTATCAGAGCTCTTGAGGTCAACAGTGATATGCTGTAAGATGCTTGCAGAGGCCTTTTATTTGAAATATAGAAATATCTGGTGAAGCCCTATTTCTCCTTTATAGCAGAGAGAAACTGATTTCTCAGATCTACCTTGTGTGCATCATGGCCCTAACTGCTACAAGTTAAGCTTTAGGTCCTTTATCAGGCTCTATTAGCATATATCCCTGAATCTACATAAAGTCCCATTGACTTCAGTGGGACTCCACCTGCATATATAGCTCCATTCTAGTGGATTTCACTGGAAAATCAAGGCTTAAAATGGTGCTACCATAGGGTTCTTGAGCTATGGCTAAAAATTACTGTGATTTTTTTTTTGAAGGAAGTATATGGCCCTTCATCTGTCTGACATAACAATTTTGGAAAAGCTTTATCTAGCCTAGTAATCAATTGAATTAGAATTCATGCATTGTAATTCATATTTCAAAAGCTCATAAGCACGCTTTGTACACAGCAGTTTAAAACAGACTTGTAGGAATAAACTACATCAAAATCAAAGTATATTAGAGTGTGATTCTGTTCTGAAAAGTGAGTCTAATAATTACACCGCGGGGTTCCATATTTATTCTCTCAGTGGCTTCCAGATCAAACTTGCTCAGTTCAGAACTAAAAAGGTTGGTAGGAAAGGAGATTAGTAATTGCCTGCTCTGCAAATTTAGCATGGGTCAGAGACACAAGCTGGGTTCTTTGTGGCTCATGCATCTTTATTAATAATAATAAAGCAGATACTGTATGGCAAACTGTGGCCTCAGCTGTACCTGTACAATTTAGTGTTTAGAAATTCTCTCTCTGTTGCACCTGTGAGATTAATTCAAATTCAGCAGTAGTGTAAATGGGTGCAACTCTGTTTAAGCCAATGGAGTTTCATCTATTTACATAGGTGGGAAATTTGTCCCTTAATTTTCTTTTTTTTAATAAAGAGAACTTTGATCACAGCGAGAGAGCATCATCACTGAAATAAATCCAGCACTTTTATTATAGTATGAGAAATTTAAGTTTAAACACCCCCCCCCCCTCCTCCTACAGCTCCCAAGAAACTCAGGGCTTGGCTACACATTGAATTACTGTGTGGCAAGCCAGCAATCTATAGTGTGCTAACTTGCTGTGCAGTAACATCCTGTGTGAACACTGCTGTCAGGGTTCCCTCCCGACTCTGAACTCTGGGGTACAGATGTGGGGGACCCGCATGAAAGATCCTCTAAGCTTACATTCCACCAGCTTAGGTTAAAAACTTCCCCAAGACACAAATTCCTTGCCCTGGAATGGTATTGCTGCCACCACCAAGTGAGTTAGACAAAGATTCAGGAAAAGGACCACTTGGAGTTCCTGTTTCCCCAAAATATCCCCCCAAGCACCTTCACCCCCTTTCCTGGGGAGGCTTGAGAATAATATACCAACCAAATAGGTAACCAAGGTGAGCACAGACCAGACCCGTGAGTTTTTAGGACACTAAAAACCCAATCAGATTCTTAAAAACAGAACTTTATTATAAAGAAAAAAGTAAAAGAAGCACCTCTGTAAAATCAGGATGGAAGGTAATTTTACAGGGTAATAAGATTTAAAACACAGAGGATTCCCCTCTAGGCAAAACTTTAACATTACAAAAAAACAGGAATTAACCTCCCTCTTAGCATAGGGAAAATTAACAAGATAAAACAAAAGATAATCTGACGCATTTCCTTGCTATTACTTGCTATTTCTGTAATATTAGATGTATCATTTCAGTAGGAGCTGGATTACTTGCTTGGCCTCTCTCTTTGTCTCAGAGAGAACAACTCATAGAGCACAAATCAAAAACCTTCCCCCACAGATTTGAAAGTATCTTCTCAAGTGCCAACCAGGTTATTTGAGCTTCTTAACCCTTTACAGGTAAAAGAGGGATTTTATGCTACCCTTAGCTGTATGTTCATGACAACTGCTGTGAACATTGAAAGTCCTGGAGTACGGCTTGGCTGTAGCAATGTTCACACATGGCAATCTTGTGCACTGCAGATTCACATCCGGTCTTGCAGTACAGTGATTCAAGGTATAGACAAGTTTCTAAGTCTGTGCCATAGATAAAACAATCGGGAGTTATCTGAAGGGCCAGAAGCCAAGGACTATAACTATTTCATCTTGAGAAGAGGCCCCTCTAGATCAGAGATGAGGCGTATGGGTGGGGTTTTGTTGGGAAACTCATATTGATGCTGCTAATGCTGTATATTTTCTGTGTATGAATGGAAGACTTCAGCCTGCAGAAATTTGGAGGACTAAATTGGCTTTTTTAAAAACTTTGTGATACATTGAACATTTCTGAAAAAGAAACGTTGTTCTGTCACATATACTGTAGTATTTCCAAAATCTTAAGAAGCGGATCAAAGTTAGCTAAATCAGTCCCAGAATAGTGCAGCATAGAGAAATCTCTTCAGTCTAGCAGAGAAAGGCATAACACCATCTAATGGCTGGAAGATGAAGCTAGACAAATTCAGTCTGGAAATAAGGTTCAAATTTTTAACAGAATAATTAACCATTGGAACAATTTACCAAGTTTGTGGTGAATTCTCCATGGCTTGCAATCTTTAAAATCAAGATTGGATGTTTTTTCTAAAAGATATGCTCTAGCTCAAACAGGAATTAATTCAGGGATCTTATGGCCGTGTTATGCAACTTCTCAGACTAGGTGATCAAAATGGTTCCTTCTGGCTTCATAGTCTATGAACCCTGTAGGAGCGGTGATTCTGTGCTATATTGTTGGAACACCTCCAACCTGGGTGGCTGACAGAGCGGGGTTAATTTTTGGGTTAGTTCTTTTTGCTAAAGAATTTGGGTGGTAGTGTTTACTTCTTATTGGAGGAAGAAGGGCTTTCATGTTGGGGACCAAGGATACAAAACCTAGAAGAGGTGTCTGAAACCCTTGTAATCCTCAACTCAGATCAGTCCCAAATCCATAAACCATTGAATTGGGTTGGTTTTTGGCTTTTGAATGCTAAAAATAAGCCTGTCGGGCACCATATTGTCTTTCACCATAAATTCATGTCCTATTGACTGATTCTAGCAGTGCTGGGGTCTCTGGTTACAGCTGTATGGTGGCCTTACAGAAACACATTAGAGCACTCAAAGTCAGGAGAATAAGATATTTTGTTTAATTGTGCCTATGCCATTATTGGTTTAGGCTCTTGCTGGGGTCCTTTTGAGTGAGTCCTGTTGGCACCCGGGGGCTACTACCCCTGAATGGATCTTTAATGGCTCCCAGGAGAGCAGATTACTGTCATACCAGTGAAAAAGGTCCACAGTAATTAACTTGCATACAATGCAGTTTATTTGAGAAGGAATTACACAAGTGGTAAAGGGTTACATTAAGCACATAACTCCTATGTTACACATTAAAGAACTATACAGTAAGAGCTATACATTCCTCTTAGTGAGCCCCTCTTTCACAAACATATACAAACAGGCCCTGTGCTAGCCTCACACAGTTCCTGCTTGGCAAACAGAGAAGGCGGTTACCAAATTCTATGGACGACTTCTTCTTTCCAGGTCTGGTCTCCTCAGCCCTCTGGTCTGTCTTGGATTCCCTTGAGATAATTGTAATATCCCATCAATCATACCCGCAATTTGTACGCTATTAGATTGTGTGTCTCCTTTTCTGGTTTTTATAAAACTTAAAGCATTATTTTATGATTTTTAGTAGCATAATCCAACAGCTCAATCTTATAAGTTTTCCGTAAAGCTTGTTTTTTCTTATATTGCTTACACATTTAGTATTCAAAACAGAAACATACAGGGACTAATGCTGCAGTTTCAGAAATTTAAAATAACATTGCCCATTTAACTCCTACTATTCCATAGTAACCTGTTTTATTTTCCAGGTGCTGGCATATATTACCTGGTATATTTTTTGTTGTAAGTGAACCTACGTGAGTTTTGACTGTTTTGCATAAATATTGTGTGGTGCCTTAGTTTTCCTGTTGCACCAATGCATAGGTGGTAGGAACAAGGGCTGTGACTTGCTAAGACCCTTGAGGGCAGGTAAGGCTACGGCAGTTGCCTGCACGTAAGCTATAGAAGATGTCCCTCATAACCTAAAACCTACGAGGGGGGATGCGACCAGGTCCACTTTGCCTGGGAAGTGAGCCAGGAGGAGGGGCAATGGGCGTGTTGGAGGTCGGGTTGCTAGAAGCTGAGCAGTCTGTGATTGGGAGAGAGGCGGGGAGTCCAAGATGGATTTGGCTAAAAGTTACTGATTCCCGTGCCAACAAGTCCGTTCCACACTGTGTACCTGTTAATTAATAAACCCTCTGTTTTACCATGTTGGCGGAGAGTTACAGGGCCCTTTGGCTTCCCCAGGAGCCATGCCCAGGCGGACTCACTGCAGGGATGCTAAATTCCCTGAGGTCAGACACAGGAAGGCCAAGACCACTTAGGCTTTTTTTGCCCCGGCAGCAGTGTGATGGGAGGCATGCCTCACCAGGGTTTTGACTGGCTTTTTAGAGATCAGTTTTAGAGCATTAGCCTGGTGACTCTGTGACAGACTGTTGATTATTCACTCCTCAGGGACTAAGATTACAGAAATCTTAAATTTAGATTCCTGGTGTGTGTGTGTATACACTATGATTACAATTTCGAATTAGCCATTTTATACGTTTAGGAACATTGTGTCGTTTTTGTGTTGATTAGGTTACATTAACCCATGTTTATCCTTCCATATATTACATATTGTCCCCATATGAAGTATGGCATCTTAAAGCACATTTATGTTAGGGTACTTTTGTTTGGACACTTTAAATACAGATTTATTACCATACCCCCGTAAACATGTGTTCTATGTGCACCAATTACATCTTTATTGACACATTTTTATATTCTCAGTGATGTTGTACAATTTTACAGTTGATTCTATATTTATGACTGGAATTTTAGTTTTAAACCCAAGCCCCTTGAATTATGTATTCTTGGGGTGCTTTTATACGATGATGTTGGTGTGTCTGAGGGGTTTTTTTTATGTGGCGTATGTGGGTCCCACAATTCCCCAGTTTTGGTATTAATTGCTTGGGATACATTGGCCCCCAATGCATATGCACCATTTATTACACTTGAGATCCCTAACCACCTTTTGTTAGTTGGATTATATTCCCTCTTAACTACTAACTAAAGCATGTTTTCCTGAAGCTTCTTGCCACCCTTTTGTTAATATCTTGGATGTTAATCCCTGTACCCACACAGAAATACATGCCTTATTTGGTACATGGAGTGTCCACATTCCCTGGGTGTCTTTTATGGCCTCAAAGGGAATGGCAGATTCTGTTACCACAGAGTGCCAGATTTCCCCATCTTCCACATTCTTCCTTCTTATCATCCCCTTTACCGGGTTTAGCCACTTGATATTCCTTTATTGAGTTGTGGAGAGCTTTTGTACTGGAAAATCAGTTACCTGGATAGAATTTTTTTTATTCTTTTTTATTCCCTTTTACTTTGCTTTCTTTTAGCCTTTTTAAAAAAAATGCTGCTAGAGTAAACATTATCAGGGAAACAACTTTAACATGACTTTTGTACAGGACATTTTGCAGAGGTTAGGTTCAAGTTATTGTCCACAGTAAGGTTTACTTTGGCTAGGACTTTGAATAAATCTGCACTATCATCTACCCCAATACTGGAATTTAGACTTTCCAAAAGCTTTTTAAAAAAAAAACTTTCTCCTTTTCAGAGAATTAAACCTGGAGGCTACTTTCAGATTTTGAGATTTTTCTATACTGATAGTATATCAAAAGCAGGAAGCCTACTACACAACCAGTGAGGCCACTGGGTAATTAAGGTCTCATTAGCACCTTGGAACGCCCAAGAAGAATAAAGCCAATATAGAAGAACTAAAGAAATTTGCATTTATCTTTTACAGTTAAAGATTAGTTTACTAGAATTCATTTAGAGGATTAACAAGGATATAGACAAGGTGATTTAGTGAATATAGTGTATTCAGATCTTCAGAAAGTCTTTGAACCCTTACTGAAGGTTTTTAGGCAAGGTGAGCTGTTATAGGATAAGAGAGAAAGTTCTTTATGGGTCAATATATGGTTAAAAGATAAGAGACAAAAGGCAAGAATAACTGGTTAGTTTTTAGAATGGAGAGAGGTAAACAGTAGAGTTTCCAGGGGTCTGTACAGGGAAAAGGTAATACTGTCAAATGACCTATATATTAAAAAGGCAAACAATAAAGTGGCAAAAATTTGCAGATGACACAAAACCTCAAGATAGTCAAGTCCAAAACAGACTTTAAAGAGTTGCAAAGGGATTTTACAAAACTGGGTGACTAAGCAGATGAAATTCAGTGCTGACAAATGCAAAGTAATGCACGTTGGGAAAACATAATTCCAACTATACATATAAAAGAATGGGGTTTAAATTAGCTGCTACCACACAAAAGAAAAAGGGTTCTGGAATCATTGTGTATAGATCCCTAAAAACATTCACTTAATGTGCAAAGCCATATCTGAAAAAAAGCACAGAAAAAAAGGCAACAAAAATAATCAGGGATCTGGAACAACTTTGTATAAGAAAAGATTAACAAGACTAGGACTTTCCAACTTGGAAAAGAGATAACATTTAGCCTTGGCCACTGCTCTGGCCATTATAGTTGGAAGGTTGGCTACAACAAGGGTAGATTTACAATTATATTTTTATAATATAATCATGGCATGTTATCTGCCATCTGGTTTCTGTACAAGCCTGATTGCGGAGTTGCAGGGGCTTTGACACTTTACTCCTATCCCTTGTGCTTTTAGATCCTGCAACAGGGTTTTTTTAATGTGGGGAACAGCTTCTGCTGGATAGGAACACAGAGGAGCTGCTTTGCACATTTTTTTCACTATCTTTACCACTGCCTTTTCTTTCTAGCCCAAATCACGAGAAATTTCCCTTATTCACTTATTGTCTGGCAGTGCCACAGCTGCCATAGCTTTACAGGCTCACTTTCTTAATCCTTCTGAAACAACCTGGTTATTTACAGTCTCTTTCTTCACCACCAGTCTTTCTGCCAAATTAATCATTCACTTTTCCAGTTGTACCATATCTACTTTTAATATAGCTTTTTCAGTTATGCTGTTACAAACCACTGTATTTATTTAAAATGTAGTTTGATCTACTGCCCACGGCAGGTGTTTTAATACTTAAAGTTGCCTTTGCTCCTGTATTAATTAATGTAAGGAACCATTATATGTTTCCTCTTCCACGTAAGATTTACCAATTATGTGGGGCTGTAATTTGGCTACTAACATTTACCTTTGCGGACAGGGGTTGCTAAGGGCGAGGCATTTTTACTGAAATGTGGAGCCACCCTGACAGGGGATAACAAGCCATAAGAACTCACCGGCAGATCTTCTGTACCTGTTCCCACGGCCTCAACAGCCTTAATTCCTGGCTGCAGCAATGACTGTGATCTAGTCCTTGCCATCAAATCACTTAAAGCAGTTAGCAAAGTCTTCAGAGGTTGCCCATCCAAACGGGCCATATCTGCCCCTCTTTCCTGAAGTTGAGCCCATCTGTGCTCACAATGATCCCCCACTGAACACTCCACGTCTCCTACCATACCGTCCTCGGCCTTGTCCTATTTCATTGCAACTACCACGTCCCATATCAGTGTGGTTGGAGCCATTATAGCCTGCTTGATTGCTGTCAGGAGCCTCACTAATCACTTTCTGAGAAGAACTACCTGCTCCACTTACTACCATTTCTGCCTCCTGAGCTGCTTTAATCAGTTCAACCTGATCTAAATCCATCCAGGATCCTATGAACACCTTAATAGGTTTCCTTAAACCATCATAGATCAAATCTGTCAGCTGGTTCTCCTCGATTTCAGCCAGAGAGCATACCAACAACAGCCTAGTACAAGAAGCCATAACAGATTCTCCTTCCTTCTGATGTATCAACAAAGCTGTCCTCCTCAATTCAGAGGGGGTTAGAAACTATCGGGCTCCCTTCTGGATAACACACCTTTGTTTAACTCTGCCTCAATTTCTGCCAACAAAGCCGTTCCTTCTGTAGGGCCAGCACAAGTTATTAACAGTTCTCTTAAATCTTCAAGATCTAAAGGTTTTCTAACCATTTATTCCAAGAGCCAAGACAAACACGTTCTCTTAGTCAAAGAGTCCATTTGTTTAGCCAGTGCCTGTTTTTAGTTTCAGTCAGAGGACGATTTACTTCTTCTCGTATTTGCCGTGAAGGCTGAGGCATTTTTGCTATCACTACTGGCTGGGCTGCTGGGGGGCCTGGCAGGGGTGCCTCTTTCTCTTCCACCTGTATATTTATTCTTTCTGGACATGTATGGGTTAAAGCTGTTATCTGCTGAGCCTTGGTTACATTTTGTGCTACAGCGGTTTGCAAGTCGCGTTTCAGGCTTTCGGTATGCAATTTTAGTATATCCAGTTCCTGTTCCAAACTTTCTTGCACAACATCTTGCTCCTTTACAAGCTTATCTACAGCACAATACATAGCACAGAGAACATGTGCTGCTGTTTGGGCTTTCTCGGGAGTGTAACCCTTTCAGTACCTCAACAGCAAATTGTCCAAAACTTTCTCATGCAGTGTGGGGACGGCATCAGCCAGACATGGATCAGAGCCCAAACTTTTAAACACCTGTCTTAACAAACACTCAACCACACGCGGAGGGTTTGGGACGTCCCCCTCGTCCTCCGGTTCGACGACGCTTCCCTGTCTGCATTTGCGAAACATCATCAACTCTAGGAACGACCAATACAGCCCTGCTCACTGGTATATTTCCCTCTCTGCGTACTGTAACTAAATCTGGTCCCCCGAGCTAAAATTAATATAAGTCAGAACAATATTTAAATTAGTTGGTTAACACCAGTGATTCAGGATACCAAGCTCCTCAAAGGCCACCAGTTCAGAAAACAGTTTGATTCAGTTTAAAGACCTTTTTTTCTTGGACACAACAGTAATCATCCTCTGCTACCAAATGTTGGCACCAGGGGGCTACTACCCCGAATGGATCTTTAATGGCTCCCAGTGGAGCAGATTACTGTCATACCAGTGAAAAAGGTCCACAGTAATTAACTTGCATACACTATAGTTTATTTGAGAAGGAATTACACAAATGGTAAAGGGTTACATTAAGCACATAACTCCTATGTTACACATTAAAGAACTATACAGTAAGAGCTATACATTCCTCTTAGTGACCCTCTCTTTCACAAACGTACACAAACGGGCCCTGTGCTAGCCTCACACAGTTCCTGCTTGGCAAATAGAGAAGGTAGTTACCAAATTCTATGGATGACTTCTCTCCAGGTCTGGTCTCCTCAGCCCTCTGGTCTGTCTCGGATTCCCTCGAGGCAAGGCCTGGGCTGCCTGGAAACCCCTCTAGTCACAGTCCTACTTGAGCCCATGGAGCAGAGTTTTGGCTCCTCTGTCTAGCAGGGTCTTCAAGCATCAATTAAGGAATCCCCACAACAGTAATATAATTTGCTTGATTTTTATACTCTTTCTCCTCAAAGGAGCCACATGTCTTAAAAGCATGCCCAGTGGGCATGCGGCTACTGAATTTTACCGAATTAATACTTTAGGAGGAGACTGCAGAGTGGGGCCAACTGAACATTACCCCACATTCACTCCCTTATCAATTATTTATTTCAGCCCCCTGCATGATGAGTCAGCCCATGCTCCACTCAGGATGTTCTACACATGTTGTTTGCTTTCAAGTGGACATATTTGCTGACTCAAAAACCAGTATTGATGATACACACAGCATGGAGCCAGTCAGTCTCACCTCTGGCATCTGCCTGATGCTACGAGAAGGATTCTGCTCCCAGAATCCTCTTTTGCAGTTCAGTCATGTCAAGCCATGTTCTCACCATTCATTCAGTATGGCCACATGAACCCAGCACCATCCCAACAGTCCCCCATTCGATATTCAGTTACCAAAGAGAGTCAGACAGCCTACCAGTATGTCTGCACTTCCATGTTTATAATAATAATATAATATATGGAGATATACCCATCTCCTAGAACTGGAAGGGACCTTGAAAGGTCATCAAGTCCAGCCCCCTGCCTTCACTAGCAGGACCAAGTACTGATTTTTGCCCCAGATCCCTAAATGGCCCCCTCAAGAATTGAACTCACAACCCTGGGTTTAGCAGGCCAATGCTCAAACCACTGAGCTATCCCTCCCCCCTGGTTTGTGTAATGATTAGATGGACGTGATTAGGTGGCACAGTTCAAGTAGAGCTTAGTAATCCTTTCCTGTTGAAGCCCAAAAGCCCACCCATACCTTGGCCTCAGTTATGGCCACAAATCATCTTAATGCATGGAAGGGACTTATGGTTTTGACTTATAACCTTGGAAAATATTCAAATTTTACATTTATTTTTTTCTGAGTTTTAGATTCATTTCAACTTTCTGAGTTTTGCTTTGGGTTCAAGCCAGTGTAAACCGAAACAGAAACAAAAGGTTCAGAAAACTCACTGTAAACCAAAACTTCAGGCTCTAGACTCTGTGGAAGAGGATTTTTTCCCCTGTCAGATGCAGGATTTTCATATAAGCTGTTGCCAGTAGGGTTTCATTTTACGCATAAGGTTGCTTGTAACTTTTGTCTCTCTAAAAACATTTTGTTACAACACAATGCTTAGTTATAGTCAAGACACGGTGTTGGCAGAGGAATGGGTAATTTCTTGTGTACTGAACAAGATAATAAGAATGGAAGGCTTTAATAACATATGCAACACAGCTAGCATTTTTCAGGTCTCCCAGTTCTAACAAGATACGCTACAACAGCAGTTCTTTTGGGAAGATGACTCCTACAGAAACTTTATGTACATGACTGTATTCAAATGGCGAGGAAAAATGTCTATGAAGGCCAGATCCTCAGCTGGTATAAATCAGTGTAGCTCCACTGAAGGCAATGGAACTACACCAGTTTACACTGGCTGAGGATCTGGCCAATGAGTATAAAACATTTCATAGCTGGTTTTCACTGATGAATATATCTATTCTAATTGCAGTTGGCACTCAGGCCAGATTTCCACTGAAGATGAGAACTGCAGGCTCTGGCCCATTATTTTTTGTAATATAGTAGCTCTTAAAGGTCCCAACTGAGATTGGGTCTCGTTGTGCTAGTTCCTCTAAGAGAGACTCTCTACCCCGAAGACTTTACACTCTAATTAGAATAGATATTAGAGCTCTCTGCCTGTCTGCTTCAATGCAGAGAAGCCCACGCCAGCAGATCCTGCTCTGATGTGCAATTTTGTGACATCAGTTCTGCTCAAAGTGCCCAACAACCCTATTGCAAACGGTGGCACCAATACTAGACAGCCTGCCTCATGGGAGTAATCCTCCAATCCTATCAGTAAGGATTTCTCTTTATGGCCACTTTCAGAATCGGGCCCATATACCGTACATAGGAAACCTTGTCCTTTCATAAAAACCCAACTGCCTCTTGGGTGGAACACAACATTTGTTTAATAGTGCACAAGGATACAACAATTTATAGGAGAGGAAAGGAGAATGCCTGATCCCATTAAAACTACATGGCATATATAATATAGCAGAATGCAATTATCCAAGTTGGACTTCAGTCAGGTTGCAGGAGCTGTGAAAGTAGCACAAGGATTTTTAATAACTAGAAATAAACCTGAGCTGATACATTAGGAGTTGGGTCTCACTTTCCCAAAGTTTGGGAGTATTCAGTTGTGGGGTTTTATATAGGCCTGGTAATAAACAATAAAACATTGTATTTAACCTTTATGTAATTAAATCATAGTTTTAAAAACTGCTTCTTTAATTTCCATGCCTGTGATGCTTAAAAGGATACTAGAGACCTGTGGTTTTTATGTTTACTAATTAGAACTAGTTGAAAATGGGCATATTTTTTGCTAAAAACTGTTCCCATTTTTATATATATAAAAAAAAATGATGGAAAATTTTGGACTAGCTTTCTCTAAGAATGCCAACAACAAAATCACAATGATTAATTCCTCCATAAGTGCAGGGGGGAGGGATTGCTCAGTGGTTTGAGCATTGGCCTGCTAAACCCAGCATTATGAGTTCAATCCTTGAGGGGGCCACTTAGGGATCTGGGGCAAAAATCTGTCTGGGGCTTGGTCCTGCTCTGAGAAGCAGGTTGGACTAGATGATCTCCCAAGGTTCCTTCCAACCCTGATATTCTATGAAATTTATCATACCAATATTCAGAGTAGAAATCTCCTATTGTTTGGCTCTTTATTAGTAGAAGAGGCTTGACTTAACAGCATCTACATAGTCTCAGCTGGGTGGAGATTCAAGTAAAGATGGGAAGCATCACTGTGAGATTTCCATAACTGAGCCCTAATTAATACATTTCTTCCTTTCTCTCTTTATTAGGAAACAGCTGGAAGACTGTTGTGACCCCGGTCAGCTCTTTGCTATGACAAAACAGAACTCTCCACTGGGAAAGAACCTCTGGTTTGATGGGGAATTTTTACATTCTGTCACTATTGACAATGCAACTTACTCCCTTTTCCCACAGGTCAGTAACTGTCTTGTTCTTTTCATTTTACTCCTCTATTTCTTCTCCAGACAATAAAACTGTATATGTTAAATCAGGCTGGCTAAAAGGCTAGTTGTAAGGAATATTCTGTAACTTCCTTCATGATAAATGTTTTCTTGTAATCCTTTTTTTAGCCAGAGGCATTGCAAACCTCTGTCTTCCCCCTCCACCCCCAATTGCATATACAGCAGGAAGACTAGCCATAGTTTCAAGTATCAGGGGGTAGCTATAGTTTGAATTCCTCCCATGGCCACTTCTCAGTATTGCCCACCCCAAAAGTTTACAAATCATGAGTCAGGACCCAAACGATCATGAGATTAACATAAAAATTATGATATTTTTAAAAATAAATGTTTTGGATCCTTTTATTTGCCTATTGGGTTTTGAGCCTTCAGGGAGCACTCGGGTTATATTTTCAACCTTTTCTATTTAACCATGAGGGCTAGGAACTTACATTAAATAAATAAAGGCTTAAATTCTCACATTTCCAGAAGCTGGAGCTTTAAATAAAACCTCAAATATGTCAAGACTAGGGATAAAATCACGGAAGTTGGCAACACTACAAAACATACAGTGAAGAATCTTAAAGTTCTCCTTGCTTATACAGCATGCAGAGATTTGCCAATACTTTTGGCTTAAGCCTTTTGTTCCCCCCATCCTCCAAAAGGACCGCTTCTGGCCTATAATATTTAGATCCAGATTCACAGCTGGTGTTAACAGGAGCAGCTCCGTTGAAGTCATTGGAATTTCACCCATTTACATTATTGATGAGTTTAGTCCATAGCATTTAAATTAAAAGACCTAAAAATATATATGATGGGCTAGATTCTGATCTCACTTACATGGGTCTAAATCTGGAGTAACACCTCAATTCTTCCAAATTCTGAACTTGATGTTACTTTAGATTGTCATCAGTTTGACTGAGTATAGCAGATGGTCCACGACGTAGTTATAAAAAAAGATATTCTGGCTATTTATTTTCAAGGGCTCAATCCTAGATTCCCTAAGAAAGCAAATTGTCATTCAGGACTTAAGGACTGCAAGATTGGGCCCTACACAACTAGCCTACCGTCACCAGAGGCTATTATTAAGGACAATTGGAGCACAGTTTCCAGAAAAGGATAGTGGAGCAGGTGGGCACACACAACCCAACAATAAACAAATGAGCCATAAAAAACAGGCATTTGCACTTTTAAATTGGGTATTTGTGCACCTACCTAACTGCTTACAAGCACAAACATGGGATTTACAAGTATAATAGGTTTACATATACTGTGTTTTGCAGCTGCAACTTCTGCATTTCAAAGTTTGGCAATTGATTTTTATTCTCTTATGAAAAATGTATATTGATAAATTGAGTTCCAGTATAAATGAAACCCCAGAGATCTTTCTTTCCACTTAAGTAATATTAATACTGAAGTGCCAAAATGTCCCGTGGTCAAATATTTTTTTAAATTGATCTCATTTTGATATGGTGAAAAATGATGGAGGAATTTACTAAACCGCTGAGTAAAATTTTCTGTTTTAAATGGTACAAAAGGGATTAAGAACCCCTTTGGAGCAATTAGGGTGATACATTTGGAGCTAGGGATGTATGAACCTTCTGAGCTAAGCATGATCCAGCAGCACAATTAAATGTGCTTAATTTTATGTATGTGAGTAATCCCACTGAAGTCACTAAGACTGAAATACATGTGTAAGTACTTTCCTGGGTAGAGAGAGGCCTGTGTTGTTTGTGAGTTGAACCCTGTGATTTCATTTGCGAGAGGCTGGCCATCAACCAGTGCCTCCAAATTCTCTTAGATGTTAGCTTGACAACTCAGATCTCCAAAGGAACACCCTACTCCACTTCTCCAAGAAAGCCTCTTTTCCTCCAGTTGCTCCTGGTCCTATGACCTCCTGTGTGTAATTACTTTCTTCACTGGGATCCTTTTGGGGCCACCTCCTCATTTCTGTTGGAGGTAGGGCACCATTGGTGTATTAGGCCTTCAACCTCAGGATTTGCTGAAGAATTCTGCAAATACGTATTGAATTCTGGTTCCCCTGCTGACTCTACAGAGTCAAAGAGCCAAATTGTGTGTCACTTACCATAGTTAGTAACACCTTGCTCCACAAATAGTTCCACTGAAGTTAATGGGACTTCTTGTGGAATAAGGAGCTATTCATCCTGAGTAAAGTTGATCCACAGTTTCAGAATCTGGCCTTAACACACTAATGGTCACACTACAAAGCTTCTCTGTTGTGCCAGTTTTGTTTGTTTTTGTTTTGTTTTTGTTTTCTGGTGGAGAGGGATGGATTGATAGAATGGGGTGAGGAGAGAGTTTTGGTTAGGGGGTATCACAAAGGTAATTCATTTTGGGACTTTGGCCTCATCATACTGTCTATGGTTTTGTTATTGATAAATTTTGTATTTGTAACCAGAATGGATGGGTGTATTTGAAATAGGATGAAGTTAGTAAATATAATAAGAAATGGTTAGTTTTCCCCATGAAGACTTACAGTGAAATCTTGACTGTATTGAAATCAATGGCAAAACTTCCATTGATTTAAGGGGGCCAGGATTTCAGCCTCAATGCCGACTTCTACTTACCAGTTATTCACTTCTTGGCAACTCTCTTTTCTGGGACTCTACTGTTAAATTACAAAATGCAAAGCACAGCCCACCATGTGATTTGAAAAACGCCTAACAGGCTCCTTCGATTGTTTTTTTTGTTTGTTAGTTTGTTGTTTATTAAGATTTATTTTATTTTTGTTTGGAAAATATGTTGGGGAAAAAAAGAAAAATACGTATTGAATTCTGAGTGCCCATAGAATTTGTAACATTGATCTAAGGTTGTTATATATTTTACTGGATTAATAAACAAATTGTATTTTTTAGAGAGACAGTTTATTATATTGACTTCTGTCATTCTTTGGTGCCGAGATATTGTAAATTGCTATGGATTCAAATTAAGGCATCAATACATTCCTGGATATGTCAGTTTGATTTTTAGAGATTCTCTTCAAGGCACCGATATATTACTGGATAGGTCAGCTTGGTTTTAGACATACTCGCTTCTGTCAGTAATGGTGCGAGCAGCTTGAATGTGAACCATTTTGCATTGTTAAGCCTTCTAAACTGTGCTGAATCTTCACAGCTTTCTTCATTTAAAAAAAATGCTAATTTTGTAGCAATCACAATCACTCTTTTTTAACATTTAAAAAAAGATAGATAGCCATATTGATTTAAAACATGTATCTACCAGAGCTGGGCAGAGAGAGGCAATTCCCTTTTGGGGTAGATTTAGATTGGGGTAGGCAACCTATGGCACGCATGCCGAAGGCGGCACGCAAGCTGATTTTCAGTGGCACTCACACTGCCCGGGTCCTGGCCACCGGCCCGGGGCGCTCTGCATTTTAATTTAATTTTAAATGAAGCTTCTTAAACATTTTAAAAACCTTATTTACTTTACATACAACAATAGTTTAGTTATATATTATAGACTTATAGAAAGAGACCTTCTAAAAATGTTAAAATGTATTACTGGCACGCGAAACCTTAAATTAGAGTGAATAAATGAAGACTCGGCACACCACTTCTGAAAGTTTGCCCACCCCTGATTTAGATATTTTCAGATTTGGTTCCGTTACGATTCAGAATGAAAACCTAAAATTTCAAATTTCTCTGTCAAAGGGAATGGAGCCTTGCCAATGGGGCAGTCTGCCTAGTTGACAGCCCTGGAACCATGGTCCCAGGAAGCCCTTGGAGCTTGGGTTGCCAAGGGTCTGTGAGTTTGGGAACTGGGCCTCCCAGCTCCCCAGAGCTGGCTACATGAGCTGCTGAGGAGCTGGGAGTCTGGAAGCCCAAGTTACTGAGGATACAGGCAGGTGAGCCAATAGGAAACTAGGCTGATGGAAACCCTGGCAGGCAGGGATCCATTGGACCCCTGCCTTGGTTCTGTTGGAATTCTGCTGAAATCAAATCATCTAGTGACAGAGGATGTGGAAAAAGCTAATGTACTCAATGATTTTTTTTCCTCTGTCTTCACGAACAAGGTCAGCTCCCAGACTGCTGCACTGGGCAGCACAGTACGAAGAGAAGGTGACCAGCCCTCTGTGGAGAAAGAAGTGGTTCGGGACTATTTAGAAAAACTGGACAAGTACAAGTCCATGGGGCTGGATGCGCTGCGTCCGAGGGTGCTAAAGGAGTTGGCGAATGTGATTGCAGAGCCATTGGCCATTATCTTTGAAAACTCATGGCGATCGGGGGAGGTCCCGGATGACTGGAAAAAGGCTAATATAGTGCCCATCTTTAAAAAAGGGAAGAAGGAGGATCCGGGGAACTATAGGCCAGTCAGCCACACCTCAGTCCCTGGAAAAATCATGGAGCAGGTCCTCATGGAATCAATTCTGAAGCACTTTGAGGAGAGGAAAGTGATCAGGAACAGTCAGCATGGATTCACCAAGGGCAAGTCATACCTGACTAACCTAATTGCCTTCTATGAGGAGATAACTGGGTCTGTGGATGAGGGGAAAGCAGTGGACGTGTTATTCCTTGACTTCAGCAAAGCTTTTGATACAGTCTCCCACAGTATTCTTGCCAGCAAGTTAAAGAAGTATGGGCTGGATGAATGGACTATAAGGTGGATAGAAAGCTGGCTAGATCGTCGGGCTCAATGGGTAGTGAGCAACGGCTCCATGTCTAGTTGGCAGCCGGTTTCAAGCGGAGTGCCCCAAGGGTCGGTCCTGGGGCCGGTTTTGTTCAATATCTTCATTAATGATCTGGAGGATGGCGTGGACTGCACTCTCAGCAAATTTGCAGATGACACTAAACTGGGAGGAGTGGTAGATACGCTGGAGGGTAGGGATAGGATACAGAGGGACCTAGACAAATTAGAGGATTGGGCCAAAAGAAACCTGATGAGGTTCAACAAGGACAAGTGCAGAGTCCTGCACTTAGGACGNGAGGATGGATCTCAGTGGAAGCAGATGACAGAACAAGGAGTAATGGTCTCAAGTTGCAGTGGGGGAGGTTGGATATTAGGAAAAACGTTTTCACTAGGAGGATGTTGAAGCACTGGAATGGGTTACCTAGGGAGGTGGTGGAATCTCCTTCCTTAGAGGGGGTTGGACTAGATGACCTCCTGAGGTCCCTTCCAACCCTGATATTCTACGATTCTATGATTCTATCTCCATGCGACATTTTGATGAATCAGCAATTTCTGGCAAAAAATATTTCATTGGAATTTTTCTGACCGAATTTGATATCTACCTATCAAGTCTACAGATAATTAATAAGTATAGTCTCACTCAGTAAGCATACCATAAAGGGAAAGGAGGCAGAAAAACTAAAGGAAAACATAGAGGAACAAAACTCACAACTCTGGCAACATCTGTAACTTGGTTTGCTATCCCTGTGCATTTTGCCACAGAGGAATTTCATAAACCTTTATCAGATGAAACCCCACTAGCCTTAAAAGCCTAGCAAGGTTTATTTATAGTGAATTCATAAATAAAGTATTTCTCTAGCTTCATATTTCGGGCAAAACCTTGGACTAAATACTTCAAACCCCTACTTTGAAGAATGACATCTATTACGAAAATTGCTTGCCAGTTGCTAGTGAGCTAAAGATGAATATTCCTTTCAGAAGTGTTCAGAAGCTTAAAAACCACTTTCTAAAATATGGGTAATACTCTGAAATGCTCAGTGGATATAGCAGGAATGTAAAAGACCACAACTATGTTGATATAATCTTAGAAATATTTCCTCCAGGATGAATAAAAACACTCCATCACCATCCGTCTGCTGTGCTAAGCCATTCTGGGCTTGCAAAAAACTTCACTCCTCAAATCATGGCCCAGTCATTGGTTTGCAGTAGGAACTAACTCACAGCCCAATTAGGGAACTTGACCTACTTGATTCAAAAGAATAAACTGACTTTTAGTGATTATATGTACACACACACACACACACATATATAATATACATACCCACACAAAATAAAATGCATAAAAATTAAGCAGTAGTGGTTACTGATATAAATGTAATTTAAATGCTCTCAGGCCATTGATATAAAAATTATTGTATTACCTAACTTGGTAGAATGTTTGCTTTTCTGTAATACCTGTAGACAAACTCATCCCTAGAGCTGGTCAAAAATTTTCCAGTGACCACTTCTGAAAATGTTGGCCTAATCTTCTTTTTTCACTATTGGCCAAGTCTGTGGCCTAAAAAGTGGGGCTGGGCTTCTGTGATGATGATGATGATGGCAGGAATGGGCAGGAGTCAGACCCACATAGCACAAACAGTTGCAGAGCTGATCTTCTGAGGCTACCACACTCCAGCCCATTAGCTGAAGTGGCCCTCTGTGTGTCTGTTCTGGGCAGGAGAGAGGACCACAGCAGATCCTATGGTCACTCTCCTGATCCACCACCATTTGCCTTCCTCTTGTGCACTGAGGCACACTCCCTGTGCTGTACTCCGGATTGCTGCCAAGGTGCCCTCTGAGGAATAGAAAGTAAAAATATTACATTTTAAGCGATCCACGGACTGTTGAGTGAAAAACTGACTGGCAAGCAGACTCCCTGCTCCAGAGCTGATCACAGAGTATACTGATGATACTAAGACAGTGCATGCTAGGATAGCTTAGTTAAGCGGGATCCCTGCAGTGCAAAGGGAGAGGATGCAGCTTCCTCCCACCCCCAGAAAACAAAAGTACATTTAAAATGTAGTTTTCTTTCTGTGATGTAGCTGCTGATCTTTGCACATCCAGTGGTATGTTCTACTATGGTTGGTCCAGGGTTCTTTTAAAGATTTCAGTTCACTTTAAAGAAATTAATTCATACGGTGTGCCTGAACTTTAATGTGAATACACAGGAGTTATCTGAGACAGAATAGGTGACACGCATACTATCAGTGAGGATAGATGTTAGCATAACTTGATCAGGTTAGACCAGTGCATTTTCTGGAGGGTACAGCTGTAGTCCTCTTCTGTAGTGGGTTTCCATCTAACCTGTTTCTTTGAAAAAGTTAATAGATAAAGGTTTCAGAGTAGCAGCCATGTTAGTCTGTATCTGCAAAAAGAACGAGGAGTACTTGTGGCACCTTAGAGACTAACGAATTTATTTGAGCATAAGCTTTCGTGGGCTACAGCTGATGATAGCTCATCTCAATTGATTGGCCTCTTACAGTTGGAATGGCTACTTCCACCTTTTCATGTTCTCTGTATGTATAAATATCTTCTTACTGTATGTTCCATTCTGTGCATCCGATGAAGTGGGCTGTAGCCCACGAAAGCTTATGTTCAAATACATTTGTTAGTCTCTAAGGTGCCACAAGTACTCCTGTTCTTTTTAATAGATAATGGCGACCCAAAAGACATAATACACTGGGATTTTCAAAAAGCCTTTGATAAAGTCCCATGTGGTGACAGGGATGAAACTCTTGTCATGGATGGAAAGCAGGTTATAAAAATTATAGGAAACAGAGCAGTGGAGAAGTTAATGGTGGGGTTTTGGCACTTGGATCTGTTTTCTTTAATATATCTGATACCTTGGAGAAGGAAGTTAAGAGAAAGCTGTTGAAATTTGGTACTGATGCAAAGTTATTTCAGTTAGTAATATCTGCAGAGGATTGTGAGGTAACTCCAGGTGGCCCTAAATACATTGGGAGAATGGGGAACATGATAATAACTGAACTTCAACTTGAATAAATGCAAGGTCAAACACACTGGCAAAAAAATTGTCTAGACTGCTGGTATACTGACAAGCTCTGCACTTTTGAGTTCTTCTTAGGAAACATTAACTGCAAGAGTGTGAGGGAGAGTATAAACCCTGCATGCAGATTGCCATAACAGGGGTTAAATCAGAGGCAAACAGGAATATTCCAGCAGATGAGACTTGTCTCTCAGAAGAAAGGGACTCTCCTTAGGGTCAGGACACTTTCAGTAAGAGCCAGGGCCTAATCCAGCACAAATCAAAGGAACCCACAAGAACTTGGGACAAGAAAATGCTTGTTAGATTCTTCAGGGACTGAGGAACCCTCTGTTAGGGATGAAGCTGTATGTAGTAAGGGGTAGCTGGCATTTCCTGCCCTTTATTGTTTGACTGGACTGAAAGGAGACTGGCAATATATTTTTTACTCTCTGACAGGAGTTTTTTTGAAAGATTAAGCAAACTTGGTTCAGCTCAAGAAAATAGCTGAGATATAACTCAAAACTCTGAGGGACAAAAGTGAATTAGAAGTAGTCTGCTTTGAGGCCAGTGACTGGAAAAAGCCCACTTTTACAGATATTTGCAGAAAGAGAATTTTAAACTCCTCCAAACAAGTTTTCACACCATAAATATGATTCTCAGAATGTCTGTTCAATCAGGGTACAAAAACTTACCATGCAACGTCTATGTCCAATCAAAACACATGCTTGAGTTTTAAATATTGACTGTTGTGAATAATCTACAGGCCAAGAAATATTTGCTAGAGATGTCCAGTGAATAATTTCAAACCACAGATGGATTTGAGAAAAGGTGTTCATGGCTAATTAGTGAATAGGAAAAAGGTAACATTTAACAAATGATTCATCCAACTTTACACCAAGTGAAGTTAAAGGTCTGTAAATTTTGAACAAATAAAAGGTAACACGTTTTAAATAATGCAGTGTATGGGAAACCTCTGGAATTCTCTGCCCCAGGTGGCTACCAAGAAATATATCATGATTGGATATGTAATAGCACTGAATACGTTTATGAGCACTAATAATTGTGGCTATGTTTGAGAAAATATGGGGAAAACAATTCCTTAATTCGGGGCATTAACAGAGGTCTGGAAGGATTTTTACTTACCCTAAACATTTACAGAATTCTTTAATTAGCTAGAGTTTTATTGTCTTTCTCTGAAATTGGACTAGATGATCAAATAGTTTGATCCAGTATGGCAAATCCTATGGGCCTGTTCATGGCATGCCATATGTACAGTCATTTGAAAATATATTCAGGAAATGCTGATTTGGAAAAGGAATTGTATGTAAGATCTGTAATTTTCTCCTTTTGTGAGACAGTTTGCTCCTCCTCCGTGGCTAGGCTCTTTCTTATAGTCTGGGTTCTCCTTACTACCCTTAACTTTCATCTACATATAGTAGTCTGGTGACTTTTTTGAGCTGCATTTAATGAATATTAGTTAGTATTGCCCCCAAACTTTTTCTGTGCTTTGTTGATATTTCTTTTCTCATCAGACTGTTATGAAGATGGGTTATCCAGTGATGGTCCACATTTTCCTTTGTCCTGGATTGGAGATATATCTATATACTTGAAAGGAGAATCTTTTAAAAGATTTATAATTAGAAACACAAGAACATATTTTGTTTATTAAGACAAGAGAGGATGTATCTGTATCTTATCCAGAAATTATACTAGTCTTATATTGAGACATAAATAACCCATAAAGATCAGACACTCCAAATTCCCACTTATAGAGCCTGAATCTTCTCTTGTTTAACACTGGGTAAAGGCTTGTCTACATGGGAGGGCTTTTGCTAATTATCATTTTGTGAACAAACTGTTGCGGAATAACTATTCTGAAATAATTGCATCCACACAACCTGCGTTCACCTATTTCCCTCAGAACGTGTGGCACTGACTTTTTTCAAAATAAGCTCAGCATTTTGGGCAGGTGTCCCATGGTGCTTTGTCCCACTGATGGGCTCTTATGCATTCTGGGACTTTTCTCCTGCACATTGTGGGATACTTGCCGGAAGCCACTGGCATTCCGAGACTTGGCATACGTACCGATTCCCATGATTTCTCTCATGGTGTCCCATGCTTCATCTCTCTTTTGCAAGCTGGTGCCATTTTCAAACTGCCGTCAGCCAACATGGAGAGGACACTGCTGCATGCCATGATTCTGGGGATCGCTAATACACAGAGGATGCTGCACATGTATTTGAGATTATGTCGCTTGGGTGGCTTTGTACTTAGAGGCCAACTGCTGAGCCAGATTGGCTAAAGGAGGAAGAGAAGGAGGGTGAAGTTGAGCATCTATTTGTGGTTGATCTTTTCCCGGAGCAGCTTCATGTGGTGCAGTACCATTTCTGGAATCGGAAAACTAGCGGTGACTATTGGATAGTGTTGTGATCCTGGGATGGCCAGCAGTGGCAGCAGAATTTCAGGATGACAAAGGGCATTTTAGTTAGAGATTTGTGTGGAACTCACCCCAGATCTGCAGCTGCATCACACCAATATGATAGCTCTCCTCTGCATGCAGAAACATGTGGCCATTGCCATCTGGTAGGTCACCAGTCCTGACTGCTGCTGGTCAGAAGCTAACTAGCTTGGTAGATTGACTGTTGAGGCTACTGTCATGGATGTGTGCACTGCTCTAAAGAAGGTGATGTGACACGGGTCATAAAGCTTGGCAATGCACAGGAGATTACTGACGGCTTTGCGTGAGTAGGGTTTCCAAATTGTATTTGGGTCACTGATGGACCCATGTGCCTATTCTCTGCCCTCCACACCAAACCTCAGCATTCATAAACAGAAAGGTGCTCCGTGGTGCTTCCATGGTGCTCCAAAACCTGGTTGATCACCATGGCAGGTTCATTAATATTAATGTGCAGTGGTCTGGAAAGGTCCTTGATGTTAGGATCTTTCAAAACTCATGTCTGTTTTCTCTAATGAAAAATGGAACCTTTGGTCCCAAGATCACAATAGACATTAATTATGAAGCGGTTGGCTAGGAGAAAGGACAAAGGCTTGGCTAGGAGAAAGGACAAAGGCTTTTATGTAGGGAAGAGATCCTGGCTTTCCAAAGACATCTCCCCATTCTCAGAGTCCTGGTCAGACTTGCGATCCATGATCTCATTGGTGTCTATGGCACTGTCACACCCGTGCAGCCGCTCAAATGTTGGCTGAAGGATTGAAGTCACATTCTGTGGCAGAAAAATGGTTCATATAACCAGACATTCATAAGATCATTGTTTCTGCAGTGTTGGTGCATTTACTAGACAGCTCATGATGCTCTCAGCATTCTAAATACTGGAGATCAGTCCCATCCCTGTTACCAGTCCGTGCTGGATTAAAACCTAAATAGCCTTGAGTTTATAATAACTAATCCCCTGAGCCACCCACTCTTTTGAATGCTGTTGTGAGTACAGTGTTTTGGAATGTGCTTTGAGATTCTCTCCCGCACCCTTTAGAGGCCCTGTTTTGGTAGATGCAAAGTTTCCTTTCCTTTTACTTCATGAGTGATGGAGGAGGTCTGGTACGTGGAGTCCTGGAGGTGGTCACGTGGCTCAACTTTCAGGTTGTGAGGGGTACTGATCAATAATGAGAGAGTAAGAAATATGGGGGCATTGTGATCAGCTCCTTCAGGCTAGATTTCTTGTAGCGGAGGGCACACTCTGCTATAGTTAAGGTCAGGGCCAGTGCAACCCATTAGGCGACCTAGGCGGTCGCCTAGGGCGCAAACATTTGAGGGGCGCCAGCGCCCCGGCCGGCCATAGAAATTTGGGGGCGGGACCTTCCGCCGCCGCTGTTGGGGGCGGGATTTCGGGGGCGGGACCTTCCGCCGCCTAGGGCGCCGGCAAAGCTGGCGCCGCTACTGGTTAAGGTTGAGCAGTACTTTCTCAGTCCTCTCAAATCTGCAAGCTTATTAGAATGGTCTTGAAATTTGCTATGATACAGGGAAGGTGGGATAGGGTTAATGGCCCAAATTTGAGGTCATTTCCTCAAGTGCTCGCTGAGATGAAAGCCCTCTCCTCCCCCCCAAAAACCTCATAGCACTTTACAAAATCAACCAGTTCTTATAACCTTTTTTTTTTTTTTTTGCTCACAGTTGAGGCTAAAATTCTGGCTTGAATCATCCCCAACGGATCTTGCTTGCTTGACATTTATCTCAGCTGCTGCATTGCATCTACTGCCCTTTGAGGGAGGAAATACTGAAAAAAGTTGATAAAGGAAGAGTTTAGCTTTCTGAAATGGAATGTGCCAAAACTCATGCACCAAAGAGATTGAAATGTGAATGTTCAGCCATATGAGGTCCAAAGGCTTTCAGGCAGCCCATTGTCACAGTGACTGGTTGGCTCAAGGGGGTGTGCTGTGATCACTGAACCTGAGCCCCAACTATGCACTGTGAATTCAAACCCTACCAATGGCTGAATTCTGTGAATGATCAATGGACTTATGACAATCTCCCTTTGTCAAGGGGCCGGGGTTCATACTTTTGGGCAATGTGCCCTGAGTAGTACAGCTAAGACAGAAAGGCCACTGTTTTCAACAAGATAACGCATGCAAATGATTGCTGGGCATGTTGCTACTTTGAGTGTTTTTTTTACACGGTTTGGGAAGTAGCTTCCAGTAGCACAGCTAATTTAGAAGGCTCTATGAGTATTTCAAGCTACACTACGGCTCTGAATACTGCAATGCTGTGCATGGTGCCTTAGCAGTGGGCAAACAAACTCGACGGTGAGGAATTTCCCAAACCAAAGTTTCCAAAGCAAATATGGGAACATAGCAAACACTGACTCGTCAAAGTGAAACAATGCTGCACTTTGTTGAGATGGGGAAGACTCTGTGGAAGCCCATTTGATGTCACAGTCATGGAGTAGCTCCGTGTGGTGCCCTCTAGAGACTGAACTCCAGTAATACTCACTGACCGTGCATTCAAATCTTGTACTGCAGGGAAGTGCTCAGACATGTGGAGATCAGCTTATGCCCCAAAAGTGTGCCATTGTCAAGAATAATGCAGCTTCCCTCTCCTCCTTAAATATGCGTCCATTCCTGATGTAGCGTTCCCACCACAGGTGCTGACTTTTGTTTTTGCCTATGGGTGCTCCTCTCTGCTCCCCCTCCCTGCCATGAAAGTGGTGGGCGGGGCCTCAGGGGGAAGAGGCCAAGCAGGGGCGGGGCCTCAGGGCAGAGCGGGGACAGGGCCATGGTCCGGGCACCAGGGCCCACAAAAGATTAATCTGGCCCTGTGGTTGTGAGCACCCCCTTATTTTTTTTGGTAGGTGCTTGAGCCCCAGAGCACCCAAGGAGCCTATGGTTCCCACCTAAAACAAACAACCCCCACACATTCTCTCTATTTCACACAGGAGTGAGGTGGTGGAGGATGTGGGGGAGAGGCACAGAGGAGTTAGGCATTGTGTGTGGACTATAGGTAGGGTAGGTCTTTCAGGGCCACACTATGTTACAAATGTGTCAAAGACTTTGTGTGCTTTATTCTAGGTGAGTTTGTAGACTCCAAAATGGTTGTGAAGGTTTCTTTTGGCTATGGAGGTGTTAGTGAGGGTGTAACGGGGCACACGCCATGCCCCTCCAGTCTGGCCCTTCTCCCCCTCTTCTCAGAGACACTTCAGGCTGGTGCCACACCCGTGGTCTTTATTTGTGATCAAGTCCCCACCACCAGTTTCCAATTATATACAGGCTTTTTACCATAGCTTGGCCTACCACAGGCCTGGCCAGCAACAGACTAGGAGACTCCCACCTTCCTCTGAGCCTGACCTTCCCCTCCTGGTCTCCACCCCACTCTTGCACTCATTTCCTCCCAGCCTTATAGCTCCTGCTAACGAGGCTGGCATCAGGCTATCTACCAGCCCCAATCCAATCCCCCTGATAGGGGCTGGAGTGGCAGGAGCTGATTAAGGCCTCTCTAGCAGCACCCTGCCACAGAGAGAATTATGGACACAGTTCATCTGCAAGATTATGTAGTGGTTCTTGAAATTGCCTGTGTGTCTTTTTGCATAGGGAGGGTGTGAGGTCTGCTATAAGAAGGTTTGGGAGCGGATCTGCTGCACTATGACTCAAGGATGTGACCGATGTAATCCAGCATGATTGATTCAGGGTTACTATAGCAGACATTGCTCTGGTCTGATGTAGGGAAGGGCCATGTGGCAGTGGCTTTCACCAGCCAAACTACTCCCATGAGGTGCACTTATGTATCCAAATGGCCTTCTGTACTGACAGAAATGCTGTGAAACACGGTGACAGGAAATGACTTCTTCAGTGTCACAGGATTCATTCGCAGACTTGTAGTCTGTCTGTCTTTGGGGGAGGGGACATTAGAGTCTCCTCTGTCCTGCTGGTGGTGTCTGTCAAGATCTTGAGCTGCTTTTTATTTCTTGGGGGTTTGTCTTGTGGCCGATGGATTCTTCTTAAAGGAGTCTCCAGGATGTGTATACACCCAGGGCCGGCTCTAGGTTTTTTGCTGCCTCAAGCAAAAAATTTAAAAAAAAAACACCCTCCGGGAGCGCAACTGCCGAAACAAAAACAAACAAACAAAAAAACCTCTGAGAGCGCAACTGCCAAAGCAAAAAAACAAAACAAAAATGGTGGCCGGAGTGCTGCCCCTGAAATTGTGCCGAGAGCCGTATACACCTGTATACACCTGGAAGTTTCCTTTGGACATTTACAAGAAAAAAAGTGAATCTGAGAGTTCTAATGGCTGCAGTGTGAGGAGTGACGTGTGTCCTTTGCTTTTATAGCTTCTGAGAGAGGACACTGGGCATGTCACAGATTGGATACTCACCCTAGTTAGCTAGCCAGAGGCATAGTCTACAGCCAGTTTTGCATTAGATCGAAAGGAGAGTGGTAGTGAGAAAAGCAGGCATAACCAGAGGAGAAAAGATGAGGGACATGGGTCAGCAGCAATGCAGTCTTTGGCATCTCTTCAGCAAAAGGGCAGGTGGTCTTTTTCCGTACAGTCAAGAGAGATCACAATGTATAGAGTTCTGAAGGAGAGAGTATTTTATCTGTAACCAATTTTTTTGGTCATAGAAATGTATAAGCTCTGATCCAACACCGGTCTCAGGCTGCAGTGTGTATGGCCAACCTCTGCTTGGTGTAGTTCTATATTTACTTTCTGTAAAGCCACATGGTGCCATGTTCATACACTCAGAGACACTTTTCTACATTGCTCCAAAGGGCTGATGAGCAATACAATAGCGAGATAGGGGGGCTTATATCTGGATTAAAGTAAAAAATTCTATGGGGTAATATGTGTGAGACAGTTAGCATGGGGGAAAGCTGCAGCTACCTTGTTGGTAATGCTGTGCTGGGGCAATTATTGTTTGCTGTAGTTACTTTGAGTGGTTTGTGGAGAGGACTATTGTAAGAGGGAATCCCACAGTCTGGAAGTATTCAAAAACCAGCGTTTTCCAGGAGAAATGTGGAGGCTCTTAAAAGAGACTGTCTCTCGTGGAAATCCACCTAGGAGAATTTGGTTTCCTGGTTTGTTCAATAGTCACTGTAATTCCTGTAGTCTGTACTGTGGCTGGACAGATAGTAGCCTTAGTCTGGATTGGAGCTGCAGGTATTTGAACTTCTACTGGTGCAGGGAAGGTTACATACTGTCCAGTAGCTATGATTGTAGAGTGGCTTTCCATGGTGACCAAAGGACACCTCTTCAATGTCAGACAATTTGTCATCTGCTTTCTAATAATCTGTTTCCAAGATCTTGAGTGGTGGCCTCTTTCTTTGTGAGTGGGGGGGTGGGGGTAGTTCACCTGGGGACTGTGACAGGTGGATTCTTCTTCTTCATGGGGGCTGTGGACATTTTGCAAAGTGGAAGAGTCTGGGGCTAGTGCAGCTGCTGGTGCTAGGCTGGGAGACACATAGAGAAGAGTCTCACGCAGGGATCTGTCTGGCTTTGTAAGTGCTGCCAGAGGAGAATGTTTAAGCTCAAGGATGTGGCTCAGGCTCACAGGCTTCAGTCAGGTCCATCAAACCCAGGATAATGGTAGGAAATGTTGCTGGATAGTTTGATTTGATTAGGGTTATGACACTATTGCCTGCAAAGTTTTGTGCATGATCCCCAAAGTGAACACTTCATACCTGGGTGGAAAGTCACTCACAACCGCTGAGTACAGGGTTGGGGGGATTTTTGGCATACAGTAGAACCTCAGAGTAACGAACTGACCAGTCGACGCCACACCTCATTTGGAACCAGAAGTATGCAATCAGGCAGCAGCAGAGGCAAAAACAAAACAAAACAAAAACCCAACCAAAACCAAATATAGTACAGTACTGTGTTAAATGTAAACTACTAAAAAAAGGGAAAGTTTAAAAAAAAAAGATTTGACAAGGTAAGGAAACTGTTTCTGTGCTTGCTTCATTTAAATTAAGATGGTGAAAAGCAGCATTTTTCTTCTGCATAGCAAAGTTTCAAAGCTGTATTAAGTCAGTGGTCAGTTGTAAACTTTTGAAAGAACCACCATCACGTTTTGTTCAGAGTTATGAACATTTCAGAGTTATGCACAACCTCCATTCCCAAGATGTTCGTAATTCTGAGGTTCTGCTGTATCAGCAGATTGTTTATAATAGGTCCACATAAAGATTGCTCTGTGAATTCAGTAATTTAAATGTAATTTAGCTTCTCAGCATCTTTCTCACTCTCCAGCAACCCTAGTGTTTCCCATTATGGTTCCCACACCTCCAGCTGTATTATACTTAGCTGGTGCTCTGATATAGTAATCTGTGCCAGCTTTCCTAGCTCCAGCATGTAGAAGCCAGAAAACAGGAGGTCTGACATTAACAACAGTGAGGAAATGCTCATGGGTGTAGTATATTGTGAGCATGAGACAGTGCGGGGATTTCCTACTGTTCTGTGATGTAGGCTGTTAAGGTGCCAGGAGGAAATATATGGGGATTGCAGGAGGGGAGATGGGGGGGGAAAGCCAGGTGCATTGTCTCCAGAATGGGTGCCAAAATATTGAGAGAGTGGATTGGGTGAATATGTCTGAAGTGGTGTGTACTGGATCAGTGATATGGAGAGATTCAGCCCCCCTTTTTTTCTGGCAGAGGGAGGGGGAAACTAACAAAAAAACAACAACAATCCAGGTTTGATAACAAGATCCCAAATGCCAGCTAAGAAGTAACCCGTCTTTCTCCAAGAGCTGAGTTTCACTTGCTTCACACAGTACAGGGTCCCTGGTGATGGTGTTTCCATGCCAGACATGCCACATGCTGAAATGCTCAGCAAGCATAGCATTGATTTGCCTCCTGTCCAATTCAGTGCTGCAGCATTCCTTTCCCTGGTGTGGTAGATAGTCTCCACCATACTGGACAGAATGAACTTAGTATCTAGATACTGCTGCTGGAGATGAGCCAGATCCCACAATATTGGCCTGACTGTATAGCCAGTTGACATCTTGATGATAGTACTTGAGGTTCTGCTGTGTATCACTATGAGATCTGGAGGTGGACTGCTAGAATGGAGTTGTATGGATGTTCAGTGTAGGCTTTTCAAAACTCTGCAACTTGCTCAGATGGGCACCATGACGTCAAGGGACATTTCATGGTGGATGGCTGCTCCAGCTGTTGGATCCAGGAGGCTCCCATAATCCAGATCGTGCAAAACAAACAAACAAACAAACAAACAAAAACCCTCCATAGTGCACAGCAAGGCACTCTATCAAGAACGGACACTGTAACATTCTGAAAGAAGTTCAACCACTAAAAATGGATTAAAAGGGACTCTGAAAAGTATTGGGAATTTATCCACTCAGATCCATTAGTAGGTCTTTGAAAGGAGGACAGATACCAGCCTTGGGATTGGCTGGTGAATTTTGGCAACAGCATTTGGGAGGGCTGGAGTGGTCAGTATCTCTGTTGACAGTATGTAGTTTAAACATATTTCCAGAAAGTTAAGGTTCAGCTGTGAGAGTGAGTGCCCATGCAACTTGAAGTCGGGAGATGGTAGGACATTGAAGAGAAACATGCACAACCAATGTTTGAAATGTCTGGATTCTGGGGGACTCCTGGATCATGTGGCTGAAGAACTTTGCAGTGCAGCAAAGCATAGACCAGGGGTAGGCAACCTATGGCACGTGTGCCGAAGGCGGCACGCGAGCTGATTTTCAGTGGCACTCACACTGCCCGGGTCCTGGCCACCGGTCCAGGGGGCTCTGCATTTTAATTTAATTTTAAATGAAGCTTCTTAAACATTTTAAAAACCTTCTTTACTTTACATACAACAATAGTTTAGTTATATATTATAGACTTATAGAAAGAGACCTTCTAAAAACGTTAACATGTATTACTGGCACGCAAAGCCTTAAATTAGAGTGAATAAATGAAGACTCGGCACACCACTTCTGAAAGGTTGCCGACCCCTGGCATAGACCATGATATGGACATTTCTGGTCACAAGATCTTTTGATTCACGTGAGATGGCATGTATTGGATTAATTTTTGTTCACTTTGCAGAGTCTAAGTGCTCACATTAGGGGCACTGAGCTAGCAGCCATTAACTCAGGAGGAAGTAGTCCGGGTTGTAACCCAAGAGTACAGCTTATTAAAGCCATAAAGGCAGATTTGGACAGCATCATACATTTGTGCCCAGGAGTAGTAGTGGGGTTTTTTTCTGGTCTGATTTGGCTGAGCATAGGAATAATCACTGCAGCAGTAATATGGCAGGAATTAATAAAAGCTGGAGAAATGTTAACTGTGAGATTGGAGGTTTCCTGACAGGAAGAAACGTGGTCAGTGTATGGCAGAGAGTTACTCCAAGTTGGGGGGGCCTAGCCATTTTTATGCAGATGGTGTTCATTTATTAGAGAGGGGACCACGGATTTTTTTTAGCAACCATAGAGTCTCTTTTAAGTAAGGTGATCAATAGTTTATGATCTGAACATCATGGCACGAAAAATGGCTCTTTTAAGAGCCAATATAATTTACTCAATGAAAGAGCAAAATCCTTAACCCACCTACCACAGTTCCTACATATATTCTTCCTAGTAGGAAGACAATAGAGACAAGTATGGTCAACCGCAGTACACAATCCTGAGATACAGCACCCAGAAAATACCATTTACAAAGTTACCCAATAGCCTGGCCTTTTTCTGGCCCACAGTTAGGGCTAAAAATGACTGTTAAAAATAAAAAGCACCATACACCCTCATACACTGATGTAAGACACTGTTGCACTGACATAACATCTCATTCTTATGGTGCAGAAAATCCAGTGTTAAGGTATGTGCCAGCGTAACCCTAATTCTGCCAACACTCAGCGATGACCCAACATGTCCATAAGATTCTTGTTCTTTGCTTTTGCAGATAATGCAGAACACTTAGATAATAGAGCACGTGACCACTGTAGAACAAATTCTAGTGTATTCTCTTTGGTTCGGCAAAACTTGTGTTTAGGTGAGGTACACTGAACAAAAACTACCTACATCTGTCCTACGCTTAACCACTGACCCTTCACCATGGGAACATATCACATCTGCTAAATTTTACAACCTCTTCACTCCATTTTACCCCTCCATCCTTACGCACAGGATTCCATCTAACACTATGCTTTCATTTATCCATCACTAAAGCCACAGACCACTCTCATATCCCACCTCACTTCTGAAAATGTTGGCAAAGAGACCCCATGCACCAGTGCTGATGAAACCTACAGAACTCAGGGCCAAAATGAGGCATACTGGATCCCTCAAGATATATACACACCTCTTTCCTTTGATCACATGCATGGGAGGAAGAATAGGAAGTGGGGTTCCGAGCTACCCAGAGGGGCAGCGTTGCCCCCCACCAATCTCCTTATATTATTATCAATACTCTGCCAAGCTTCTCCAATGAATCCCTTCACCATTCCATACAGCTATACCTAATACAATGTACATAGCTGGAATGCATGCGTGTAACTCCCAATGGCTATTGCCAGCTCCAGGGTGGCAGAATTAAGGTTGCATTGGCGTGTGCCGTAACACTGTATTCCTTTCTATTTTCAGAGGGTTTGAGCTTAGCTGAAGTCAGTGTTCTGGAAGAGCATGAGAGAGCACCAGGCAACCTGACATTATTAACACAGTTATTTGTCTATGAATATTGCATGTGACTTGCTGAATGGAAGGATGGGTTGCAATATTGGGGTAAGCCATCAAATGATTAACATAGCTAATTCTTTGCAGGGCCCTACAGGTGTAACGGGAGAATGCCCATCATCTTCTTCCTCCTTAATCCAAAGCCAACTGGTTTTTCTTACTTCCTTTTCTCTAACAGTAAGGCTTGGTTTACGCACAATACAATTTATTGAGACAAGCACAGTGCTACCAATTAAAGAGGCAGGGTTAGGCTTAAAATGAGAGTATAGGTGAAAAGAGAGTGTACACGCAAATGCCAGATGTATGCCACACAAATCCACTACAAGGATTTTAATCATTGTGCCATAAAGAAGAAATAGAAAAGCAAAGGTAAATAATGCTTTTACACTGCTACAATGCCTTTTAGACTAACATCTCTAAGCAATTTACGGACATTAAAATCCAAATGCAGGGTGTTGTTGCACAGTTCAAAGCTTATAAATCTCTAGAGACAATTGAAAAGAGTGTTTGTAACACTTTCAGTGCCTAAGGGAAAAAAAAAAAAAAGAACTACAAACCCCTTCTCCTTGGTGGCAAGCAGACTTCCAAGAAAGGGAACAGCCATTCCCCTCTTTCTCTCTTTCTTGCAATGAATGAGTAGCATATTAACACCACCCATATTTTTAGTGTGTTCCATGAGGATTCATTGCATTCACGGAGCAAGAAAATGTTGATGCTCTATCATGATTAACCGAATGGAAACACTGTAGGAAGATTAGCACTAATGCTGTACTACAAGAGATATAGCATGAAATCCTCACCCCACCAAAGTCAATGGCAAAACTCTGATTTCAGAAGGGCCAGGATTTCATCCATAGTACCTTCTCACTGAGCATCTATCCCAAAATTCTACTAAGGATGTGTAGGTTAGTTTCTCAGGCCCCATCTTGATGGGCAACAAGAGTGTGCTTTTCAGTTGTATTAGCCTGCATATTGATGGAGCTTTACAGTCTTGTTAAGATAACTTGACTAAGTGTACCCCAAATGAAAAATGCACTCGTTTTTAGCCTGTAAGGGCTCAAATCCAAAGGAGAAGCAGAATCCAAGAGGATTTTCTGTACAGGGAGTGATCAAGAACAGCCAGTGAATCTATATGAGAGAGGAGAAAAGAAATGCTAACAAAAGCTATGTTGTGGTAGATGGGTGATCCTCTTCAAAGATTGATGTCTGGTCCCAGTAAGCATTTCAAATGTTGTGGGCTTCTCTGAAGCCTACCCTCACAGAATGAGCTCAACCCAACAAAAACTTTCTCTACCGCAGACCAGGAACTTCATCTCCTTGACTCCACAGACATCCTCTACCATCAGTGATACCTCCTCTACCCTGGATTAAGGAAGTCTTTTGTGTTGTTTTCTCTCTGATTGGTTTATGGTTTATTTCAGAGCTGACATTTAGGTCCTGTAATGACCACAGCTGTTGGTCTCCTGATTTAGGGTAACTGGAAATCTAAAGAAGAAGCTCCACTTTCATTTAAAAATAAATTACTAAAAATGAAAGCTTCTAGCCCATAAATAGCCTTGTAAAAGTACACAATCACTAGGCTTGAAAGGAACAAGCACATCAATTTCATTTCTGCAATAAGATGGTATGGGTTGGGAGTAAGGGGGCTGAAGTACCCACTGTGACAGCCTTTTGGGAGGCAATCCAGACCAGTGAGAGGTTGTGTGACCACTTACCCTGTAACCCTGGGTGCCTCACAATGCTTTGCTTCTGTAGATCCCAATCTTGGCCACTCACTCCAGCCTACAAGCATGCGGATCACATCCTAAGTGTCTGTGTGCTTAGACTGCCCTGGTTCAGCAGCTTTGACCCTAGCAGTCTGTCTACAGCCCCACCAGCCTTGGGTTCATCTTGCTGGTTGTAACCAACACACGGCTAGTCCTGAATTTCCCCAAAACAGGGTGCCCTGAAGTGTCCAGCCATCTCCTGGACAGCTCAGAGAAATAATAAGGTTCGTTGCTCTAGTAAAGAGACAAAATGACATCACAGCTTATCAACTTAATTGGGGGTAAATACACCCTTCCCTTTTAAACAGCACTGAGTCGGTTTATAGTAAATGTATTAACAATAGGACATAGCATCACTTAACCTAAGTAAAAGGAATAAAGTCAGAAAGGCTTATAAGCAAATAAAAGTGAAAACAAGCATCTGAAAGTCTAAAACTTAATCCAGCAAGATACAGGCTTTGTTCAAAATGATTTCTCTGACCAGTCAGTCATTCTTCTTTCCAGCCGTGGCTGACTTTCCTTCAGTCAGGTTTTCCTTCCACAAAAAATACAAGGTGCTGGCTTCCCTTGTTGGGTGAAAGATCTTTACCTAAACAGATTTCTCAACTATGTTCAGTTCCAGAGACTTCAACACCCTTCCCCACCTTGGTTGAAGGACTCATCTTTCTCTCTTTGCAAGAGCTCTGGCTTCTTGGGTCTGTCTAGTGATGAATGCTAAAAAGCTTCTGTCTTTGCTCATATCTTCCAAAGTTCAGTGACTTTGTTTCAAGAGGCATGATGACTTCATGGTGCTTTCCCCTTCCTGTTGTCTTCCCATCCCGCTGCTGACTTCTGTGTGAATGGAGCTTCCATTATTTCAGGTCATACCATGCTTAAATTACAAAGGAGACAGGTAGACAGCTTGACATTCCCTCCTGTACAGACTGTACAGCCTAATATCAGTGAATATTCATAACTCCTTATATAATGTTAATACATACATTTCACAATGATATTATACACGAGTATCATTAGCTTTCAGAAGAAACCTCACTCTATACAGTCTAATAATACAGTAATAGTATATAAAATCATATGATTCAATTGCTTATTTACAGGCCTATCAATTGCAGTTAATGCATGAAATTATTGCAAAACAAATTCACCTCATGCAAATACTGCAATGCAATCCCTTTATTGTGAAAGTGCAACTTACAAATGTAGAATTATTTGTTTTGTTTTTGAGTGCAGTCATGTACAAAAATGTAAAACTTTAGAGCCTACAAGTCAAAGCATGAAGGGGCATACAAATGTTTAGCATATCTGGCACGTAAATACTTTGCAACGCCAGCTACAACAGTGCCATGCAAACACCTTTCTCACATTCATGTGACATTGTAAATAAGAAGCAGGCAGCATTATCTCCTACAAATGTAAACAAACTTGTTTGTCTTAGTGATTGGCTAAACAAGAAGTAGGACTGAGTGGACTTGTATGAGGTGAATTGAAAACCAAAATAATAGTATAAAGTGAGCGCTGTACACTTTGTATTCTGTGTTGTAATTGAAATCAGTATATTTGAAAATATAGAAAAACATCCAAAATATTTATAATAAATTGGCATTCCATTATAGTTTACCAGTGCGATTAAAATGGCAATTAATTGCGACTATTTTTTTAATCTCACGATTATTTGCGATTTAAAAAAAAATCATTTGACAGTCTTACTTATTACTTGAAGTTCAGCCTTCCCTATCATTACAGACCAATAAACCTTTGCAATGTATTATCTGAGAAGTAAAACTGAGCCCAAGCTTCTGTCGCCTGTTGGGGGTACATGCTATGCCGTCTTCTCTCCCACTTGTTTGTGAGAGATTTGCCTTCAACCCTTGTTAGCTTGATGCGTCTGTTTATGTGATATGAAAATACGTTTTCATTAATTTTCAAAGTACTTTGGAAGTAACTCCCATATAGGAACAACACATTCCTTTGTCTAGTGCAGACCTGTGTACGAATCCCCTGGTATGCCTGATTTAAACACACTTTAGTTATAATTCTGTCATATATCTATAACCCTTTATACCACTATGTACATACATCTTGCAAGAATATTAGTGATTGGTGAGTTATTAATTTTTAAATGATAACTCACAAGCCTTATTTTTACAAAGATTATTACAACAGTGTGTAGGGTGTGAATACATGGGTGCTTAGCATCAAATCCACCTTTCCACTTTTTGAGGCACTCAGAAATTGAAAATCCCAGCTGTATCCTCCAATTAACTAACTTTTTTTAAGCCTGCAAACTGGATTTTCATATTGGCTTGGTTTAAGTGTGATGTATGTTAACTGCTCTTTGAAGTCTCACTATCCTTCCCTCCATTCTCACTGTCTTCTTGTATTGCTGTGTTTGCTCTGGAAGTAATTGTTGTCTTTACTGGTTTTATGTGAGGGGTAACATTTATCAATAGACAAATAACCAGATGTAAAATAAGATTAAGACTGGATTTAACCTGACAAAGGCAGCAATGGCTGCCTGTCTCTGAGCAGTGAGGTATAGTGACAATCAAAATGCTGGGAATCAGAGTGCTTGAGTTGAAAGGCATTTGTCTAACATGCACTCACTGAGGGATATTAACCAAGTGTCAAGGCTGATTCCCCACTCTGGCACTTTGAGTGCAGAAGGTGGGGGCCTGCAAGGATTCTAAAAATTAAAACTCCCAAGGTTGCAGCTTCTCTCTGACCTTGGATGGGTAGATGCTGCCACCACCCAAGTGCAAAAACCCCTTTGAGAACTCAGGGAGGCGCACTTGGGAATTCCTTCCTGTGGGGTACCCTCAAGCCCTTTCACCTCCCCCCCTTCTGGGGAAGAGCTGAGAAAGAAAACAAAGGAAATCAGCTGTTGCCACCAGCTAATTAAACAACATGCACAAACCTCTTAGGACACAAAATCCAACCCTGTTCTTAAAAAAGGTAAATTGTACTAAAAACAAAAAGAAATACATACATTTGAAAACTTAGGCTATTGCTAGATTTAAAAAGAGCAAATACAATAATTAAGCATCAAGAATGGTTTTCTTGAGGTCCAGCTTAAAGGTTACAAGCAAAACACAAGCATTTGGGGTTAGCACAGAGGACTCCACAAGCCATAAAGAAATAAAAAAAGAGATAAACCTAATCGCGTCTTCCTAGACATTTCCTGATCTACTTACATATCTAGGGTTTTAAATTAGTAATTTCTAGGTATGATCTGATGATTTTTCCTACCTGGCCCAAGCGTCTTACAGCATAGCTGCTCTGTCCCTTCTCTCCGGGAGAACCACACAGACAGACAAAGGAGAAGTTTTTTCCCAATTTTAAAAAGTTCTAGCTTTCCCATTGGCTCTTTTGGTCAGGTGCCCACTCCCTTCCTTTTACCTATGCAGGGAGACTTTTTAACCCTTTACAGGTAAAGTAAGTAGAGAACAACTACTCAGAGGGATTTTATAGCTAACTGGCTGGCTGGGTGTCCATAAAAGGGTGCTAGCCCCCCCCCCTTACATTTATCACACCAAGTCACATAGGAGGGCAGTTATGCTCAGAAATGTGACTATGTAAAAATGGCACCTTCTCACGCAACAGATCTTCTCCTTTGTGTGCCCTGCTCCCGCCCCCGTCATATCTGCTCACTCTACTACCAAAAGAAAAGTTTCACTCCAGTCAACTCTGCATAGCTCATTCTACAAGGGAAGAGCAAGCTAGATTTTATGTTGCCTCTCTCCTAAGCAGAATTGCCAGCTTAGTCATTTTTATTATTCATTTGTCAAGTGCTGACTTTGTACAAGACACAGTTACCTGCCCCAACCTGTTTACAGTTTGCAAGGCAGACCTTGATGGGACCAGATGCACTGGGGGAGATCTTTGATTTAAAATGTTACAAGTTCCAATAGCAGATTCTTTCCTCTGCTGCTGAGGGTCCGTGTGAACCAGAAAGAGCAAAACTTTACTTTCAGGTCCCAGTTGGAGTTTGAAAACTGTCAATTGGAAAAGAAAAATAAACTCTTCAGTTGTAAACTGAAATTTGATCTGGCAGCCCACTGAGAGGGAATAAAAGCAATATCCCACTGTGTCATGTACTCTTCGATAGTAGCAGTAGAGGGACTTTAATCTCCCCTCTGTCAACCCAACAGATTTTTTAAACTATGAACAACCTGGGGGAGGGGTGGGAATTAACTCTTCTGTACTTAATAAACAAACAAGAAATCCCAAACATATTTCAAGTATTGTTTCTTAAGAAAAAAAAACTACCAACAGCCATTATAAGTATAAGGATAAAGGGCCTGATTCTAATCCCTCCCTAGTTTTACATTGGTGTAGCTCCACTGGCTTCTACGAAGTTATGCCTGATTTACGCTAGTGTAAGTGAGATTTGAATGAGGCACAAAGAAGGGAAGGACAGTGCTCTTCCAATCCAGTGCAAGCCCAGTTGTCAAAAACTGTAAGAATGATTTGCACTTCTGTAGTGGAATTCAAAGTGCCATAGAAACATTAAATAACCTACTGAGTTACCTATTTTCATGCTTACTTTGTGAACTGTAAAGAGGCATAGAAAGGTTAAATGACTTGTTGAAGATCAGTATCATAGCTGGGACAGAGCCCAAGAATCTGGACTCCCAGTCCCGTGACCTAAAAATTATTGCCTCCCTGGGGACATCCAAAATGTTTTAAGAAATAGGACTTTGGTTAAATAGGGAAGAAAATCCTTGTGCTGGAAACCTCAGCACCCTACGAACACTTTGTTGTTTAGGAACTTTCAATTAACTGATTAATTTGATTAATGATTTTTTTATTATCTGGTATTAGTTTTTGCTATAATACTGTATACAATAATAATACGTGGCACTTAGAGTACTTTTTACCCATAGATCTCAAAGCAGTTGACAATGGAGGTCATATCATAATCTTTATTTTGCAGATGGGAAACTAAAGCAAAGCGAGAGCGGAACTGACTTGCCCAAGGTCACTGGCAGAACTGAGACTAGAACCCAGGTCTCCTAAATGCCCGTCCAGTCCTCTAGCCAATAGGCCACATTTCCTTCCTATCACACTGTTTCTTTGGGACACAATAATGTATCTATAAATATTCAGATCATGAATTTTTACCTACAATTGGCAGAATTCTACGCTCATTTACACCCATTTAACTTACTTGGCTTCCAGTTTTGCCCAGTACATACAGTAACAAAAGAATAACCTTTGAAAAGGTCCACCAGTTTGAAAGATTCTGCTATTTCTTTCAAACTGGTGGAACTTTTTAAGAACATCGACTGTACATAGCCAACAAAACTCTAAAATGCAACAGACTTGTTTCTAAATCCCATCAAACAATTTAAAGTTATAATAGGTATAGTAAGAGATTTAATTACACCTCTACCCCGATATAACGCGACCCGATATAACACAAATTCAGATATAACGCGATAAAGCAGTGCTCCGGGGGGCGGGGCTGCGCACTCCAGTGGATCAAAGCAAGTTCGATATAATGCGGTTTCACCTATAATGCGGTAAGATTTTTTGGCTCCTGAGGACAGTGTTATATCGAGGTAGAGGTGTATAGAAAATCAAAATCAAAATGATTTTAATTGTACAGAATAACAGCACACAGGCAGGAAGTTTGATTAGTTGGGGTTTGCCTATCTAAAGCTGAGTTATGTTTTTCTTTTTGTTTATTTCTCCAAAATTGGCATCTGGTTGAGTTTTATGGTATAATATTATGTCAGTGCATTTCTTTGGCACATTCAGATACAGCATTGCAACATTGTAGCATCACTCCATGGCGTTAATCATCATCTAAAAATATATACATGTTATCAGCTTCCTCCTCTGGTTGTCTCAATGTGTTTCTGTGTCTGCTTTTTGTCTGTTTAGATTGCAAAATTACCCAGGGCAGTGTTTGTGCCTCCTTTTTGACTTGTACAGGGTTAAGCACATTGTCAGTTAACAAATACTGCATGAATTTCTCTATGGGAATTCAAAGTGGTTTAGGGACTACTTTAATATCCTGCAAGTAGCACTTCTGAAAACCTCTTAAAAATCAAGATGACTCTGTGTCCTATTTGCAGGACTGGTATTGCAAGATGCCTTTAAAATGTTGAATGAACCTAGAAAATCCAGCATGGTGGCAGTCCTAATGTGCCAGCAGGGCCGGCTCTAGCTTTTTTGCCACCCCAAGCAAAAAAAAACAAAAACGGCGGCCGGGCTGCTGCTGCGTGCCAGCTTCCCATTCATCCAAAAGCCCATTTATCTGAAGGTTTAAGGATGTTCCTTAAGATCGTCAGGCAAATGGGGTTGAACTCTCATACAATGCTGTTGTATTTCCATATAAACAAGATACAGTATATTAATATGCAAAAATGTGAGAGGTGTATGTGTATTATAAGTTCTGATGGGAAATATTTCTTAAGTCTTCTTTAAAAGAGAGGAACAACATTTTTCTTGAAGTTGTGTTTCCAGGGCATTCTATGTTTTGCTAAATATGCACAGCCATTGTTCACTGGCACTGTGGTACAAATGCCTGTCAGAAGAAGTCTATTTCAAAACCAGGGCTTTAACTTTTAAATTTGTTTGATTGTCGTATCTCCAGATATTTCTTTCACAGACATTAGCTACTTAGTGAGGGTGGGGAGAGGGAAGGAAATACCTTCTCTGTAAAAATGAGGTTTAGATTTAATTTTAGAAAGTTGTTAAATGGAAATTACAGGGCCTATTGATACACTGTGCTGCAAGTTAAATTTAAGGAAATGTAGGAAATTACATGTGATGGTTGCATTTGTAGGGTAATTTGGAATTCATTTTATGAGAGACATAGAAAACCAGTTATAATATACTTTCTGTTGTGGGCCTGATCCTACCTAAGCTTTGTTGCTATGGAACTCCCATTGACTTCATTGGACGTGGTGTGAACAGAATGCACCCAGGATCAAGCCCTTCAGTATATACTACTACTACTGCTAGGTAGCTCTTACGTACAGCTGCGCATCTGTAGATCTCAAAGTGTTTTACAAGAGAAATTGTCATTGCCATAGACTTAATATATTTTAAGGCCCAAAGGGAACATTGTGATCCAGTCTGACCTGCATAACAGAAGCCATAGAATATCATCTAGCAATTCCAGCATTTAGCCCAACAACTAGTGGTTGAATTAGAGCATATATTTAATTTCCACTGGATATCTTTCTAAAAGACTCCTCATGATGGAGGGTTTACCACATCCCTTGTTAACCTGTTCCTGTGATTAATTGCCCTCATTATTAAAAATCTGTGTTTTATTTTCAGTTTGAAAACTACCCCAGATGACAAGTATAAATGTAAGAGAACAACTGCCAACTTTACCTGACAAGCTCTGGTGATACTCGAACATGTCACCAAATTTTAAAACCTTGAAACTTTCAGTTTCTGACCTGCGCAGTTTAATATGTTTGCCTTGCAGGCCTCCTGGATAAAATATGTGACTATATTAGAAATAATGTGGCAAATTCACTGACATATAAACAATCAAAATATGAATGACTTGAATTAACAAACAACACACACATTCAACATGGATACCATGCATTGAGAAATGAGTCTGTCATTGCCATATAATGTAACAAAAGTTAATTATAGAAACCATACTGATAGTAAATATAACTCTATGCAGAAAATATTTTAATTCCTCTTCCTGTCTGCAAAGCTGCTTGTCTGAACAATTGAAACACTCCTGGGCCAGATTCTCATTTATACTAAGGCCCTTTATCACCCTCTGTCAATGTAACGGCATGGCACCCACCTCTCGCGAGCACCCCCTGGCCGGGTATGTGTCTGCTCCTCTTTAAACAGTCCTGGCCCTGGTGTCGGGCCATACCCCCAGGGCTTCCTCCCTGGTTTCACACTCTCTGGGCCCTCCTGGCGTCAGCTCGTCCAGTAAGTAGTTCAGATCCCCTTCTGGGGGTTTAATCAGTGTCCAATTGTAGGCCACTTCCGCAGTGGTCTATGAGGGGAACCTAGACCCGCCCACTACTCTAGGTCCCAGCCCAGGGACCCTAAGAATAGCAGCCACATGCCGCTGTGTCCCTTTAACGAAATTACTTTCAGTTCCCTGGGCCACATCCCTGTGGCCCCAGCCTTCACCGATGCTTCATTAAGCTCAGGGGTCCTCTGTGTTTAGGCTCAGCAGCCAGCCAGGGGCTCTCTCTTGCTCCCTTGGTCCATGCCAGCACTGAGCTGTCCATGGTACTGCAGTTCCTTTTGGCCAGCCAAGAGCACCATCTACACCAGTGGTTCCCAACCTTTTTCTGTCCTCCCTCCTTACCCATAACAGACCTGTCTGTGCCTGGTCGGGGGCCACGACCGGGAGTGGGGCTTGTGCTGTGGGTTGGGGCTGGGAGGCAAGGCAAAAGCTGTGGCTGGGTTTGGGGGCTGTGGTTGGGAGCTGAGCCTGGAGATGGGAGGCAAGGCCAGGGCTGCGGCTGGGGCTGAGGCTGGGGCCAGATGCGGGCCACAGCTGGGGCCATGGCTGTGGCTGAGGCCAGGGCTGGGGCAGAGCTGGGGGCAGAGTGGGGCTGAGTGGCACTCCCTCCTTGCCCCCCCAAACCTAAACATCATGCCTAAACACCATGCCCCCCATAACGTTCCTTCATGCCCCCTTAGGTGGATGCAGCCCACTGTTTGGGGACCGCTGATCTACTCCTCTGGCTCCAACAAGGAACTGTCTGTCTCTGAGCTTCAGCTCCTTTTTATATGGCCCTCCTGGGCCCTGATTGGCTGCTTCCTGCACAGTCTCTCTAGGCTGCTCAGAGGACTTAGTTCCACTGCTCCTTTCCTGAAATGGCTGTGGCACGACCTTGAGGCCTCTAGCAAGGGGCCTCTGGGCCTAGTCCACCCTGTCACAGGCAGCATAAGCAGGTGTAAGTTACATTTATACTTTGTGCAAATGATAATCAAGACCTCCTGTGTTTAGTACCAACACTGTATGATATCACCTCACCTAGAGGGTCACCAGTGACAACTCTGTTACTCTTCTTATTATGCATGTTATTTCAATATCTCTTCAGTTATTTTAACCTGTTATCTCACTTCAGTTAGATGCAACTCCACACAGCTCCTTAGCTCCAGCCACAACAGACCTTTTTTAAATATACCTCCCATTCTTGCTCTTCTGAGATGTAAATACATTAGCTTGGCTCAGTGAAGTATCAACACCATTCAGCATCCTGGAAGTAATTAACAGTTTTATGTACGCTGATAAAATCTTTACTGAAAACTCCTTGTGCTATGACATAGTATTTGTTCATATTCACACACCTTTCCAGTTAGAACCCAGACATATCCTCTACATTTCTAATTCCGTCACAATCACTAAATATCCCTAGGCTACGGTTTAATTAAAGGCAGTTCCTGGACCTGATCTCTCTGCTGGCATTGTACTATATTGTTCAATATAGACTGGATAATATTCCTAACATAATTTTATAAAAACCCAAACCCATTGTTCTGGAAAAACAATTATGTTTTGATACACTTAGACTTTTCACTTGACCCAGTATATGTTCTGGTCTGTTCAGCTATGACACACTCACGCATGCAACACCTGGCACAGCTGGACAGACCAGAAATCTGACATTAATGTAAATGGACCACAATTTTTGTGTTTTCATTTAATATTCTAATATTGATGCCCCATCACCTATATTTTGTTCTGGTTCTGAGATGCTAGAGTGATTCAGGTGCTTTCTACAAAATGTTTAGCAAACGTATCCCATATTTACAAACATATATAAAACATCCAGCAATATTGGTATAACATTGCATCTAATTATTTGAATATGATATTAATTCTATAAGTGGAAACATTAAAAATTTACAAGATTGCATTCTTTCATTTTATGTATAATTTCTAAAATACATGAAAAAATGGTCTAATTCTGATGTCAATTGTATATATCTATCAGGAGGAATCATATTGGTGTCAAAGGATGTACAGTGGATCAGACCCATCATGGCCAATATTTTCAACATTAGAAGCCTAAATATAAACTTCCCAATCAATGTTTAGGCCCCTCTACTTCAATTCACTGCACACAAGAGTGCCACTGAGGTTAATTTATGATTTATTCCAATTCTCAAACTAACTACCTTAGACTCTTGCATATGAGAGTCAATTACTTCGACATACAAACCTTTTATTGCATGAGAAAAAGCAAACTGTTCAATTTTTATGGGCTCCAGAATGCGTTAAATATAATGATGTTTAATGTTATTTTGAAATAGAAACAATAGGTCAAACTCTCTCCACTGATCTGGCCCCTTTGTGTGGCTCTGGTTGTACTGATTGCATTTAGCCAGCTGAGATTTTCCCCTAGTTGAAGGGGAGCTCTTAGCTGGAGTGAGAGTGAAATAACTGGAAGTGGCTGGTGGGGTGTGATCAGAACACAGCTGTGTTCCTGCAATTCTTAGCTTTTGGAAGTTACCTTGGGGACCTATACTGGGGCCACAGCTGTGCAGGGCAGAGAGCCAGGGATTCATAAATGGCTCCCTGTGGGGCACCTTTTTTCATGTACTAGGCAGATTTGGGTCTAGAAAGAATCTGGCCCAGTATGTATTGCCCTTATTTTTACACAATTCTTACTTTGAAAATGATTGTAATTGATTTTGGAAGCACATTGATTACTATACTCAGCTTGCTTGTATAGCTTGCTTGCCTTTGACTGTAAGAGAATGCCATCAGAGGCTTTCATGCTTGTAAATACGTTCCATGTACATTTCCATAGGGGAATATGTCTGTTCATGTACGACAGGGCAACTCTCATGCTTCAAGAATGCATTTCCGCCAATTAGCACATGTATTAACCTGGAACGCTGGGGAAATAATTTCCAGGCCTAGTTTTATTACATAGGAGTGTTTTAAACAACAACTATCCAACTGGAGTAGCATCCTTACTCGCAAAATTTACTTTAAATTTACTTTATATGTATATAATCTTCATCTTGTTGCTCAAGAGCAGAAGGCTTTTAAATAGGGCTGTGCCAAACTGTTCAGTGGCTTGAGGGAGGAAATCTGTTCCATACCGATCTTCTGAATTGCTACACTATTCACAGACTTCTTGTGAATTCTAGTTGTGACACTGTAGGAACTAGAGGTGATCTTGTGCCACTGAAGTCAATGGGAGTTTTGCCATCGACTTCCGTGGGGCCAGGATTGGACCCTAAATGTGTAAGTGACCATGTGTTCTGGGTAGTAATCTTTTGTATGTATGAAGACCTTTCTCCTGATCTTTTGTTTCTCTGGGAAAATAAGTAAATTGCAGCTTTTACCAGCCAACAGTCAGTCTTACAGAGTTTTCAAATACTTTGCTGCCTTAGCTGACAATGTGTTGTCTGTATTGGCATTCTCGTGCTCTCACAAGAGATTAACTCCACATAAGATTGCATTTTCTATTTATTCATATAACAGGTACAGCAAAGCAGATACCTGGCAAACTTCTCCAGGCTGTTTTGATTTGAGCTTATTACTGTTCTTCTGTAATCACTGAGGTAAAAAATACATTGAGAGTTAGAGGAAACTGTATTTGGATGATTATGCAATTAGTTTTTGAGTCTTTATGCCCTAACTGAATATATTAGTTATTAATTTTAACAGTGACTGCCATCTCTGAAAGTGTTACTAGTTAAAATTGTTTTAGCAGAAAATCCGCCCATCTGTGGTAACTTGGTTCTTTAGGAAAACCCAATGCTGCAATGAAATGGATTTAATTCTTTTATTTTTAATGTTTTCTATTTCTAACCAGATTTTTCCAGGCCTAAAAAATAGCAACTTTTAAGATACATACACAAAAGGATAATGTATTTTGCTATTTACTTAATATCATGACATTAAAATAAAAACCAATTTTTTTTTTCTGAACTGATGATAATGTATCAGAGGGGTAGCCATGTTAGTCTGTATCCACGAAAACAATGAGGAGTCCGGTGGCACCTTAAAGACTAATAGATTTATTTGGGCATAAGCTTTCATGGGTAAAAAACCCACTTCTTCAGATGCATGGAGTGAAAATTACAAATGCAGGCATAAATATACTGACACATAAAGAGAAGGGAGTTGACAACAGGTGCACACTGAACAGAGGTCTTAATTGAGCTGTGTGGGAAAAATGACACCCAGGTCCCTTTCTTGAGCTGATCCTGTTATTTTAGAACCCTGTAAGGTGTATTAATAGTGTAATTTTTTCCCCCTCCAATGTGCATTACTTTGCATTTTTAGACATTTAATTTAATTTACCATTGTATTGCCCGGTCACTAGCTTGTTTTGTGTCTCTGAAATTCCTCATGGTCCTCTCTAGTCCTAGCTAACCTAAATAACTATCTGCAAATTCTTCTACCTTACCTCTCACCCACCTTTCCAAAGTATTAATAATTCTATTAAACAACGCAGGACCTAGTATAGAATCTTCAAGCACCCAGCTGTTATCCTTTTGCCATGATGAAAATTGACCATTAAATCCTATTATTTGTTTTCTGTCTGCTAGCCAGTTTTTGATCCATGACAATACTATCTTTCTCCTCATGACTACTTGTCTATTTTAGTAGTCTCTTATGATGAACCCTGTAAAAGGCCTTCTGAAAGCCTAAATAAATTGAGGTCTACTTTATCCGCTACTTTGGCATGCTCAAAGAATTCTAGATTAGTGAAAGGTGATTTTGTTGAGTAGAATCTGTGCTGGTTAGGATTTTCCAGATGTTTTGTTGTTCTGTTTTTAATGATAGTTTCACCCATTTTGCTTGGTACAGATATAAGGTTTGGTAGTCTGTTATTCACTTCTAGAGCCTTTTTAAATATAGGTACATAATTTGTTAACCTCCAATCCTCTGGAACAGTGGCTGTTTTTAAAATGAGATTGCTTATTCTTGTTAGCTCAGCCACTTTACTTAAGCTCCCTCAGAACTCCCTCAGAACTTTAAAAGCTTGATAACTTTTAAAACACATTGTCAACATCACATGTCAATATATAAAAGGAAATATTTTAAAATCAAACTCTAGTAAGTTTTCAAGCAGCATTTCTCTTATTTTGTCTATCTGTAAATTTCAATCATCATCTATAGAAATATTTTTTCATCTGTTTGTGTGCATATGGTGAAGTCAGCATTAACTAACCTTTACCAATAAAAATCTAATCCTAGGCCAGGAAGGTAAAGCCCTTCTCTGCACCTGTTCCAGTTTGAATTCATCTTTCTTAAACATGGGAGACCAGAATTGCACACACTATTCCAGATGAGGTCTCACCAGTGCCTTGTATAATGGTACTAACACGTCCCTGTCTCTGCTGGAAATACCTTGCCTGATACATCCTAAGACTACATAAGCCTTTTTCACAGCTGCATCACATTGACTGCTCATAGCTATCTTATGATCAACCAATACGCCCAGGTCTTTCTCCTCCTCTATCGCTACCAACTGATAAGAACCATACTGTGTCAGATCAAAGGTCCATCTACTCAGTATCCTGTCTTCCGACAGTGGCCAATGCCAGGTGCCCCAGAGGGAATGAACAGAACAGGTAATCATCAAGTGATCCGTTCCCTGTCACTCATTTCCAGCTTCTGGCAAACAGAGGCTAGGGACACCATCCCTGCCCATCCTGGCTAATAGCCACTGATGGACCTATCCTCCATGAATTTATCTAGTTCTTTTTTGAATCCTGTTATAGTTTTGGCCTTCACAACATACTCTGGCAAAGAGTTCCACAGGTTGACTGTGCGTTGTGTGAAAAAATGTTTCCTTTTGTTTGTTTTAAACCTGCTGCCTATTAATTTCATTTGGTGACCCCCTAATTCTTGTGTTATGAGAAGGAGTAAATAACACTTTCTTATTTACTTTCTCCACACCAATCATGATTTTATAGACCACAATCATATCACCCCTTGTCTCTTTTCCAAGATGAAAAGTCCCAGTCTTATTCATCTCTCCTCATACAGAAGCTGTCCCTAATCATTTTTGTTGCCCTTTTCTGACCCTTTTCCAATTCCAATATATCTTTTTTGAGCTGGGGCGACCACATCTGCATGCAATATTCAAGATGTGGGCGTACCATGGATTTATGCAGTGGCAATATGATATTTTTTTGTCTTATTATCTATCCCTTTCTTAATGATTCCCAACATTCTGTTTGCTTTTTTGACTGCCGCTGCACATTGAGTGGATGTTTTCAGAGAACTATCCACAATGACGCCAAGACCTTTCTTGAGTGGTAACAGCTAATTTAGACCCCATCATTTTATACATATAGTTGGGATTATGTTTTCCAATGTGCATTACTTGGCATTTATCTACATTGACTTTCATCTACCATTTTGTTGCCCAGTCACCCAGTTTTGAGAGATCCTTTTGTAGCTCTTTGCAGTCTGCCTGGGACTTAACTATCTTGAGTAGTTTTGTTTCATCTGCAAATTTTACCACCTCACTGTTTACCCCTTTTTCCAGATCATTGAATAGGACTGGTCCCAGTACAGACCCCTGGGGGACACCACTATTTACCTTTCTCCATTGTGAAAACTGACCATTTATTCCTACCCTTTGTTTCCTATCTTTTAACCAGTTACCAATCCATGAGAGGACCTTCCCCCGTATCCCATGATTGCTTACTTTGCTTAAGAGCCTTTGGTGAGGGACCTTGTCAAAGGCTTTCTGAAAATCTAAATACTCTATATCCACTGGATCTCCTTTGTCCCCATGCTTGTTGACTCCCTCAGAGAATTCTAGCAGATTGGTGAGGCATGATTTCCCTTTACAAAAATCATTTTGACTCTTCCCCAACAAATTATGTTCATCTATGTGTCTGACAATTTTGTTCTTTATTATAGTTTCAACCAGTTTGCCTGGTACTGAAGTCAGAATTACCATCCTGTAATTGCTGGGATCACCTCTGGAGCACTTTTAAAAAATTGGTGTCACTTAACTATCCTCCAATCATTTGGTACAGAAGCTGATTTAAATGATAAGTTACAGACTACAGTTAGTAGTTCTGCAATTTCACATTTGAGTTCCTTCAGAACTCGTGGGTGAATACCATCTGGTCCTGGTGACTTATTACTGTTCAGTTTATCAATTTGTTCCAAAACCACCTCTAATGACACCTCAATCTGGGACAATTCCTCAGATTTGTCACATAAGAAGAATGGCTCAGGTTTGGGAATCTCCCTCATATCCTCAGCTGTGAAGACCGATGCAAAGAATTCATTTAGTTTCTCTGCAATGGCCTTATCGTCCTTGAGTGCTCCTTTAGCATCTCGATAGTCTAGTGGCCCCACTAGTTGTTTAGCAGGCTTCCTGCTTCTGATGTACTTAAAAAAAAATTTGCTATTACTTTTTGAGTCTTTGACTAGCTATATTTTTATACTTAATTTGCCAGAGTTTATGCTCCTTTCTATTTTCCTCACTAGGCTTTAACTTTCAGTTTTTAAAGGATGCCTTTTTGCTTTTCACTGCTTCTTTTACTTTGTTGTTTAGCCACGTTGGCACTTTTTTGGTTCCCTTACTATGTTTTTTAATTTGGGGTATACATTTAAGTTGAGCCTCTATTATGGTGTCTTTAAAAAGTTTCCATGCAGCTTGCAGGGATTTCACTTTTGGCGCTGTACCTTTTAATTTGTTTCACTAACCTCCTCATTTTTGTGTAGTTCCCCTTTTTGAAATGAAATGCTACAGTGTTGGGCTGCTGTGGTGTTTTCCTTGTCACAGGGATGTTAAATTTAATTATATTATGGTCACTATTACCAAGCGATCCAGCTATATTAACCTATTGGACCAGATCCTGTGCTCCACTTAGGACTAAATCAAGAATTGTCTCTCCTCTGGTGGGTTCCAGGACTAGCTGCTCCAAGAAGCAGTCATTTAAGGTGTCAAAAACTTTACATCTGCATACCTTCCTGAGGTGACATGTACCCAGTCAATATGGGGATAGTTGAAATCCCGCATTATTATTGAGTTTTTTATTTAATAGCCTTTCTAATCTCCCTGAGCATTTCACAGTCACTATCACCATCCTGGTCTGGTGGTCGGTAATATATCCCTACTGCTTTATTCTTATTATTAGTGCATGGAATTACTATCCATAGAGATTCTATGGTACAATTTGGGCCATTTAAGATTTTTAATTCATTTGATTATACGCTTTCTTTCACAAATAGTGCCACTCCCCCACCAGTACAACCTGTTCTGTCCTTCTGATATATTTTATACCTGGTATTACTGTGTCCCATTGATTATTTTCATTCCATCAAATTTCTGTGATGCCTATTATATCAATATCCTCATTTAATATGAGGCATCTAGTTCACCCATCTTATTATTTATTTAGACGTCTAGTATTGATATATAAGCACTTTAAAAACTTGCCACTTTTTAGCTGTCTGGCATTACATGATGTAATTGAATGGGACTTTTTTAATTTGACTGTTTCTCATCAGATCCTACCTGTATTTTATCATCTTCCATCCTCTCCTCCTTATTTGGACATAAAGAATCTGCATTAATAGATCCTCCCCTAAGGGATGTCTGTGTCCGAACCACATGCTCCTCCACACCTGTCGGCTTTCCCCCAGCCCTTAGTTTAAAAACTGCTCAACGACCTTTTTAATGTTAAGTGCCAGCAATCTGGTTCCATTTTGGTTTAGGCAGAGACCATCCTTCCTGTATAGGCTCCCCCTTTCCCAAAAGTTTTCCAAAAGATAAGTCCCCAGCTTATAGCAACAAATTCTTGTTGTTAGTCTCTAAGTGCATGACCTGGCACTTTGCACTATTAAATTCCATCCCATTTCTATTACTCCAGTTTACAAGATCATCCAGATCTTCTTGTAAGATATTCCGGTCCTCCTCTGTATTGGCAATACCTCCCAACTTTGTGTCATCTGCAAATTTTATTAGCACACACCCACTTTTTGTGCCAAGGTCAGTAATAAAAATGTTAAATACAATTGGTCCCAAAACCCGTCCCTGAGGAACTCCACTAGTAACCTCCCTCCAGCCTGACAGCTCACCTTTCAGTATGACCTGTTGTAGTCTCTCCTTTAATCAGTTCCTTATCCACCTTTCAATTCTCATATTAATCCCCATCTTCTCCAATTTACCTAATAATTTCCCATGTGGAACTGTATCAAATGCCGTACTGAAATCCAGGTAGATTAGATCTACTGCATTTTCTTTGTCTAAAAAATCAGTTATCTTCTCAATGAAGGAGATCAGGTTGGTCTGGCACAATCTACCTTTTGTAAAACCATGTTGTATCCCAATTACCATTCACCTCTATGTCCTTAACTACTTTCTCTTTCAAAATAAAGAGTCAAACTAAAAGGCCTGTAGTTTCCTGGATCACTTTCCCCCCCTTTCTTAAAAATAGGAACTATATTATCAATTCTCCAGTCATAGGGTATTATCTGGGTCCCCTCAATTCAGTCCTATTAAGCTGTTTGAGTTTGACTTCCACATTGTAAGTGGTAAATGCTACCTCAATATCCTCATTGCCTTTAGCCACTCTGCCACAATCCCAATCTCTTCATTAGCCTCATTGAAAACCGAGGCAAAGTATTTGTTTAGGTTTTGGGCCATGCCTAGATTATCTTTAATCTCCACCCTATCCTCAGTGCTTAGTGGTCCCACTTCTTTCCTTGTTTTCTTCTTATTTATATGGCTGTAGAACCTTACACTATTGGTTTTAATTCCATTTGCAAGGTCCAACTCTGCTTGGCTTTTGGCAGTTCTCACTTTATCCCTACACTTTCTGACCCCCAAGAGGTAGCTTTCCTTGCTGATCCACCCCATCTTCCATTCCTTGTAGGCTTTCTACTTTATTTTAATCACCTGTTTGAGAAGCTTGCTCATCCAGCTTGGTCTGCAAGCCTTCCCTAAGAATTGTTTCCCCTTGCTTGGGATGCAGACTTCAGATAGTTTCTGCAACTTTGATTTAAATAATTCCAAGCCTCCTCCACATTCAGATCCTTGAGTTCTTCAATCCACTCCACTTCGCTAACTAAGTCCCTCCATTTTTTAAAGTTAGTTCTTTTGCAATCAAGGACCCTTGTTGCAGATCTATTTTTTGTTTATCCTTCCATTTAGTTTAAACTGAATTAGCTCATGATTGAGCAAACCAAGGTTGTCCCCTACAACCAGTTCTATGAGGTCCTCACTATTCATAAATATCAAATCTAAAATGGCATCACCTCTTGTTGGTACAGCAACTATTTGGTGAAGAAATCTATCAGCTATCACGTCCCGGAAAATCTGGGCCCTACTGTTATTAGTAGCACTTGTCCTCCAATCTATATCTGGGAAGTTAGTCTCCCATAATCACACAATTCCCAGTAGTATTTATTTCATTAAAACATTCAAGAGGTCTCTATCCATATCCAAATCGGATTCTGGTGGTCTGTAACACATCCCAAGCACTATATCAGGGGAACCTCTAGTAGCTTTCCTCCTCAAAGTGATTTTGGCCCAAACAGACTCTGTCTTATCCATTCTATCACTTCTAATTTCTTTACAGTCTACCTCATCATTTATATACAATGCTACTCCACTATCTGTGCCTTTATTTCTGTCTTTCTTGAACAGCACATAAACATCAATACAAGTGCTCCAGTCAAAACTACTATTCCACCATGTTTCTGTTATCCCTATATCTGGTTTCATGTCCTATATCAGTAGTTCTTGTTCCTCATTTTTGTTACCCAGGCTCCTTGCATTGGTACAAACATCTTAACTCTTGCTGCTTGGCTTCGCCCACATTCCTTGCCCAATTGGGTACAATCATTCTACTGCCAGTGTCGCCTATCTGACTGGTATCAGCACTATCCTTCCTTTTAATGTCCACTCTCTTCCCACTGCTGTTCCTTTCTCCATTGCTGTATCCTTTCTTACTTGATTTTCCTCCCTTTCAATGTTAAAATTAGGGGTGGAGATTACATAAACATCTCCCAATGGTCTCTCCTGAGTTCCAAGTTTAAAGCTCTTTTAATGAGTTGTGCCAACCTCCAACCCAGAAATCTATTTCCCTCCCAACTCAAGTGGAGTCCATCCTATGAGAACTGTCCTCTGTCCATGAATTCCTCCCTGTGGTCAAACATCCCAAAGCCCTCCTTATAGCACCACTGCTTGAGCCATCTGTTGATCATAATCTTGTCTCGCCTTCACTCTCCTCCTCTAGGGACAGGCAGAATCCCACTGAAGATCACCTGAGCCTTCATTTCCTTAAGCGTCTTCCTCAGGCTGGCATAGTCTCCCTAGATGTGTTTCAGCGCGAATCTAGCTGTGTCATTTATTCCCACGTGAAGGACTATCAGTGGATACTTTCCTGCTCCCATTCAGCCTCCAGTATTTTAGCTCCTGGCAGACAGCACACCCTTCTGTTCTCCGGATCAGCTCTGGTGACAGTTCTGTCTGTTCTTCTTAGTAGGGAGTCCCCAGTCACATAGACCTGCCTTTTTCTGTTGATGGTGTGATTATCTTGCCTTCCTCCTGTTCTTTCTGGCTGAGCGTCCTCTTGTCTTTTATTCTCTCTCGCAATCTTCTGCGAGTCATACTGTATACTCCTGGGGCTCTGAACTCTGTATATCTCAATTGGCTCTTTTCTTCTTATAGGTAGCCGCTTTTGTCTTCTTCCTTGCCTTCCCTCCTTCGGTTACAGCCTGCTGTGCCACTCCTTCATTTTCCAACTCAGCAAACCTGTCCCTGAGCTCTATTTCTCATTCACTAGCCAGTCTGCTTCCTCTGGCCACTTCCCTCACCCAGCAGTCTCCCCTCCGAGTTCTTCAGTCCAGTTTGCATCTGCGAGTCTTGACTTTTCCCTTCAGCCTCCTCTTGCCTTTGTTTCATCATCTGCTGGAACCCCCTTCAAAACTCAACCATAGTTTCCACCTGCATCTCGAAGCCTCAGATTTTCTCTTCCATCAGCTCTATCAGGCAGCACTTCATACAAATGAAGCTCTTTTCAGATTACCTGATCTAGGATCATATACATCCCGCAGCTTCCACATCCGGTCATCTTCATTGTCTCTTCCATGGCTTCGGTCACTACCACTGCTACCTCTGTACCTGTCATAGCCTTCCTGCCTAAATTCCTGTTCTTTGCCCCAAAGGATCATAAAAATTAGCACCATAAATGGCAGTAACTTAGTCTCTGTAGAGAACACAAGGATTAAACTGATTTGAAGACTTTACTATCCTCCCACCCCTAATATGGATACTCCAGGTCACAGCTGAAACTCTATAGCCTGAAAGTGCAGGGAAGCTTTTGCCTGTATTGTTTTTGTTCTGTGCCTAATCAGAGGGTTTCAGATATCTAGAGCTGTCAATCAATGCCTTTTAAAGAGCACTGACACAATTAAGAAAAAAAGTCTTTAACTGGAGAATCATTATAGGAATTCTTTCAAAACTCCAGGAGGAATTTCAAATTCAGTGGCTGTTTGGTCTTCTTGTTTGTGAAATAGAGATAATAGCTGTTTATGAGGATGCTAAAATAATAATGCATTTTGTGTTACTGGTGACTAATAATGTATTGTCAAATGGTGGGCTGGAAGATGCATGATTTTGTCATGTAGAAAACCTCCCTCCCTAGCGTTCAGAGAAGGACATTTTCTTTCTACCCCACATCACTTCTGTTTTTCACACAAAAATACGAGATCTTGTTTATTGCTTATATATGTCTTACTGGCTGTATTTAATACTCCCAGTATTGATTTCAATCACTATTGCAAAATTAGAAAGTGAGACTAAAAAGTGGAGTTTAATACAAAAAGGATTTGATTATCAGACACAAGTCACCAAATATGAGACATCTCTAGTTAAGGGTGCATCCAGCTTTCTAAAATATTGATGTACACAGGAAAGGTTTTTTTTGTTGCTGTTAAATTTTTTTCTTTGAAAACATTTGTGGTTTTTTTAAAGAAAAAAAGCACGATTTTTTTTTGGTCAAACATACTTTTTCTGCAGAAACATTTGTTTTGACTCAAAAAATCATTTTTAATCAAAAAACATTTTGAATGAAAAATTTTGACTGGCTCTACTCAGCCTACCTCCCAGGCCAGTAACTGTGGAGTGAGTTACTATTCCGAAAGGGGGGAAGGGGAGAATTCCTCACAAGAGTGGCTGTGAAATCCCAGAATGCTTGTTATAGAGTCTCCTGTAGTTTTCCTTAGGGCCAGCCCTGTGGCCCTGTGCAATTAATATATAGTACAATGGCAGTTTGGCTAAGAAGAATGACACTGGAGGGACCCATTGAGCATAGCCTAAACTACTCTCGACATTCCCACATGGGGAATATGCTGTCCCTGATTGACATTTTTAGCTAGGAAATTTTTTTTTTTTTAAAAGGGCCAATCAGCCTAAAGTTGTCACTTCTCCCTGGTTGACAGCTCTGCCACGGGAAACAAAAGGCCCATCACGGGAAACAAAAGACTGAAGATTATTCCTAAACAATAAGAGGGGAAGGAAGTCTGACAGGAAGATGTAAGGACTAAAGCCATGTCAAATGGTGTAGACACCAGGAGAAAGAGAATTCTCATTGAAGGTATCATTTATTTCTCTTTCAGCGAATGAGCAGGAAAAATAGAACTAAGGGCTGAATTCTGCTCCCGCTTAACGCAAGGGAAGTGTTGCCATTGATTTCAATAGGAGCAGGCCCTAAAGGAAACAACTTGAAATTTCTTATTTTCATAAGGATGCTGGCTTCTCACCAGGGACAGAGTAAAATGCAGCATCATTTGCAAATTCTATAACCATGTTTATTAAAAAGAAACCCTTTCTATTGTCATTTATGTTCCCGATACTTTTAACTTCTTCCCTGTTAAGACAGAGAGTTTGCATAATATGTTAGTATTTCTTAGTTTCCCAGCAAGGCTCTGGCTGCTGGGTAAAGTCTTTATCAGTGAGTGGACAAAAATTAATGTTTTAACAAAATAACAATGAAACTGAAGTGAATTGGACTAGCATGATCTAATATGAATTCTATTTCCTTAGTAGTGTGTAACATTCTCTGGGTTTTATCATAATTCTTTAAACTGATGACAATGATTTATTTTTGCTAGATGAATGAAGAAACTAATTGGTGAATTGCTGGATAGAGGCTTTGTGAAATTAGCCCCAGATTGAATGGGAGTCTCTTAATGAACTGTTTTGTGTGCTTGCTTGTCATTAGACATTCTGGACCTGATTTTTCTCACGCTTACGCTAGGGTAAATCAGAGAAACTTCACTGATTCCATTGGTTTTGAACCAGTGGGAAAGACCAGGCCTTCTGTGTTTCTGATGTCAAATATATTTTTTCTACTATGGATACCTTGTTTAAAGGGAAGTCCGATAGGTTAGTCCCAACATTTAGGTTTTGTTAGTTTACAAAAATTAAATGAGAGTTTTAGAAGAGCAATTTTAATATGAGTGCTTTCATGATTTTTTAACTGCACATTTAAAATGAAGCTTATCCCTTGCCCTTTTGGATACCCAAAACGAAGAGCAACTAGGGCTGATTTTTTAGATGTTCTAAGTACACAGAGCTCCTATTGACTTAAACTGTAGTTGTGGGAGCTCAACACTTCTGAAAATCAGGCTCCCTAGTACATGAGAACTTAAGTTAAATTGGCTGAGAACTGAGCAGTCAAGTTTTGCTGTCTCCATGAGTGAAATGCAACAAGTAAAATATGGAGCATAAATGGTGGAAATCCATGTGGTGTTTTTTGTTTTTGTTTTTAATTTCTGTGGGGTTTGTTGTTAATGTGTTTGGTGCTGTTAGCAAAATAGATTTGGAATTTAAAACAAACAAATGTGTTCTATTTGAAAGACAAGGTGGGTGAGGTAATATCTTTTATTGAACCAACTTCTATTGATGAGAGAAACCAGCTTTGAGCCACACAGAGCTCTTCTTCAGGTCTGGGAAAGGTACGCTCGGAGTACTTTTCCCAGACCTGAAGAAGAGCTCTGTGTGGCTCAAAAGCTTGTCTCTCTCGCTCACCCATAGAAGCTGGTCCAATAAAGTTGGTCCTGAGACTGATACAGCTAGAACTACACTACATGCATTCTACTTGTCATTTTCCCTTTAAAGGGACACCATCAACTTAAATATCAACATTCTGTTTACATTTTTTTTATCTACCAAAGTTACAAGTAACACCTGAGATTACTATGACGGGAAAACTGCTTAATTTAAATCCCTGGCCATTTGTATTGCCATTTTCACTGTGCACCCTTAGTATTGACAACTCTGAGCATTAAAAAATCATGAGATTGGCATAAAAATCTTGATTTTTTTTTTCCATTTTAGCTGACCCATGTGCCCCCACGGAGCGCCAGTAAATCTACTGATTTGGTCCATGTGGGATCTGTTACAGAATTGGGGTTCTAGTCAATTTCCCCTGCTGTTTGTGTGGGTCTTTCATGCGGCAACAAAGGGAGGTAAAAACATTTATCAAAATTAGGAAAACATGATTGTAAAAACACAAACATTGGCATGGGGCAGGTGTAGTGCTTGAAGCTATTGGAATGGACCTACTGGATTACCCAGTTCAGTGTCCAGCGGGGAGAGGGCTCTCTAATCCCTCCAGGAGAGGAAAAAGAACAGTTTTAGGTGAGGGGAGACCAAGCTGATAAGGTTGTTGAAGGTTTCATGAGAACAGGAGCAGTCAAATAGAGGCAGCTGACTGGTAGAAGGTGGCCTGAGAGCTGGACAGAGACTCATCTTGTTGCTGACAAGGGGCCAGCGGTAGCTGGAGCAGAAAGATGCAGGAAGCAGCCTGCAAGTAAGATGGTGCAGTGGAAGGGTTGAAAGGAGGCTCTGACCTGTATGCCCTTTTACTGGACTACCCCTTGGGACTGGACTAGGAACTGTTGTTTTGATCTTTATGTTGTAGCTTAAATTAATTGTTCCGAGAGCATTTGTACCTTGTATTTTTGGCAGCCCAAAGGAAGGAATGGTCTGAAAATGGAGTGTTCAGAGCTTGGGAACCTATTGATGGCTAGAGCCTAGTTCTTGGTGCAGCTACAGCACTTGTCTCCAAGCTAGTGGTACAGGAAGTATGCCACCAGCCATCTAGGGGTAGCACAGCACTCATACCGACACCTTACAGTGGGGATGCTTACACTACTTCTAAATAGACTTCATGTTGACGGGGGTCACATAAATATGGTTTCAAAGTTTAACCTTATGCCCTATAACCCATTTCTTTGAGATGAAAAATAAAATTGCCTGTGTATAGAAACAAAGAAACTGTTTTTCATACTGTGTGATGGACTACATTTTGATTTGTATGATATTTATATGAACAGATGGGCTTTTCTGTACCAACAGGCTAACACCAGAGACCCTCAAAAGCCTCTACAAATTGAACAATAATACAGGCCTATAATATAAACTATTTATGAAGGAAAGTCATGTGTAAGACAAGAAAGAGAGGTTTCTCCTGGAGTTTCCTAAGCAAGCAACTGCTCTTCATTAAGCTAAAGAACATCTTAAATACCTCAGAGCAGCAGGGATACTTAATCCTCAGATCTTCACAAACACTCTCATCTCTGAGGTGTTGAAGTCAGGTGTTTTGTACCATGCCTTCACAAGGTATGTCAAATAACATGACACCACACATTTGGTGCGTGGAATGGTGCAAACATGGGGAGCATGAGGAGGGATTTTGCCTCAATAAGCTAAGTGGAATTCCACAGCTTCTCCACAAAATCGTCCTCCATCATGTAGGAAAAGCATCACCTGCTCACTTCCCTCCTTGGATGGTGTGACTGACCTCTTCTGCAGGCTGGTGCAGAAGGGCACAGCCATGTCGTGCCTCCTACACACACCTCTCTACTCTTTTATTGGACTCCCTGGAACCACAGACTGCTATCCTGGTGCTTCGGTCTTACCCGTTTGTCCTTCTTGGGTCTTGAAATCTATTCAGTTTACCATGCGGGGTTCTTTCCGATCAGGCCTTAAAAACTGAGGATGAGCTTTTCCAAGGGGATTATAGCCTCATTGATTTCAAAGGGAGTTTATGTGGCCAATCCCCTAGTCTCCTTTGATAATCTTAAACTGGGGGAATCTATCTGGCCTGCGTGGATGTTAACGGTCTCATGGCATTCTTTGTAAGTAAGGGTCTGCCCTGGTGTCTTTGGCCAAAATTTCTCCCTCACCACAGAAGTGACTGCGTTTCAGTGGTAGGTGACATTTATAAAGCATTATGAAATAAAAAGTGTTATACAAATGTAAAACATTACTGTTGCTTTTAGACACAATAAGTGAAAACCCCTGTGTGTTGGCCAACAATCCACCTCGATAAAATAGGTTTGAATGTCAGGGCAGACTATAATCTACAGCAGTGGTTCCCAAACTTTTTTCAGCCAAAGGACCCCTTTGGTATCTGACTAAATATCCCGGACCCCTTTCATTTCCAATACTACTGTAACATCCCTGCCAGAGTGACCTCTCACGTATGGTGAGTATGAGGTCACACTGTGCAGAGAACAAAATGGCACCTGCCACGTGGCAAAATTGCCAGAATGCTGTTGTGGTGCAATCTGGCCTTGGCACAAGGGCCCCTGCATAACCCACGGTGGACCCTAGGAGTCCAAGGACTGTACTTTTGGAAAGACTGATCTACAGTCTATTGCTAAACATTTAGAAAACTCCTAGATTTTCACTGTAATTTGGGATTAAGCCCTGTGACATGTATTAAAACAGGAATTATGTAATGAAGTCTTTCACAGCTCTTGAAAGTGAAGAGTTAATGGCTGCTGTATTTTGCCTATACACCATCACTGAGCTACCATTATTTAACTAATTGTCTTGTAAAGGGCTGTGAGATACCTTGAGTAAGAAAGGCACTGCTATTTAAATAAAACTAACAATTTCAATTCTAAATTTCTATACACGTTTTTTCAATCAGCCTGCAGGTTGTCATTTGGTCAGGGTCACCTTTGAAGTGAGATACATTCCTAGTTCAATAAATGTGTAAATTAAAAAATGTTCTTGAGAAAGCAGATGCACAAGCAAGGACTTGGTTGCATATGTAGTGTCACTTTGCTGTGCTATCACTGTGTTCCTAGCAGTAGCCAGACATCAGTAAACCAAAACTGATTTTTCTTCCTTAACATATTGTAATCCAGGATTAACATACACAAATCATTTTGATATCCTTCATTAAAAAGCAGGTGATGGCTTTATAACCAGCTGAATAGAATCCAGTTTGCTGAGGGAAAAAATGCTAATTGCAGGGAAGAAACTAAATAATGGATTTAAAACATAAAAGCTTGACACATTCATAATTCAGACTGAAACTCTGGGTCGGTTCTCTGTACTTCACTATACTGTTATTCCTGGTGTGTGCATTATGGAGAGATAAGAACAATGCATAATGTTGCACTATACATCCCCTTCAATACTTAGGCAAGTATAAGTACTGCCACCATTTTGATTTGTCCTGAAGGGAAGAATAATTGTCTTGTGAAGCTCCATCACAGCACCATGACATTTGCATTCACATAGGATGATGCATAGAATGATTCTATCTTTATTGTAGAGTGAGGTTCTGACAACTTTGGTAGATAAAAATCCTTGCACGTTTTTTTTACGGGAATATTAACCCAAGTTTTCTGGACCAATTCTATTAATGGCAACTTCATCCTACCCCAGGTATTTTCAATTCAATGCAGTATTTTTTATTTCCTGTGCTAAACTGATTGATAGTGCTACTGTGTGCTGTTTAAACAACTATCACAACTGATCCCACAGGTGGATGTATTTCAGAGGCAGATGAAAGACCTCTTCTACATGTAGTTTAGTTTCCTTCTGAATGAAAGGAAATATGTAATAAGATTCCAGGATTGTTACTCTGTATGTCACTCTGAAGCCTAGAATGTCTTTTGAGTCAGCATGAAACAACTACAAGCTTGGTTTTGTTCAGAATATCGTCAGGTTCAGTCATCACTGGGCCCTGTGAGAACCAGATGGAATGTTGGCATCCGAAGGTTCCATGGCAGTTGGAACATGACAGCTGATCAGAGGAGTTGGGAGTAACAGTTGCATGGGTAACAAACAGGTGGTTGTGCCTCCAGCCAGGGGGCAGCTCTGTGCAAAAAAATTTGGGGAACATGTTCCCACAGCAACATTGCTCACTAGAACACCATGCATGCCCCCATGTTTGGCTTTTGCACACACATGACTTTAAGAATTACACCCATGTGAGAGCACAGGCTTTCAGCTACTAGTGTATATGTACTATGTTATCATTGTCATGCACTGCTGCAATGTTAACGCATAGCATCGTCATGATACCTTAACTCTGCATTGTGATCCACTGTTAAAGTGCTAGGAGGGATCTTACCAGTGGTAAATAAAGGCTGTTCCTCCGCAGTTTTAATTTATGCCAGGATTGATTGGCTCAGGTTTTAGGGAGCTGCAGTCAACCCCTAAATATCTTGCCTGAGGCCACAGAATGATCAGCGCTAGGGCCAGGAATCGAATTTAGGAGGAGCCCTGGCTGCCAGTACCCTGCTCTAACTACACTTCTTCCTCATTTGTTCCTTTCCCCCCCACCCCCCCGATGTGTTTTTTGTGTATAATCTCATGAAGGTGCCTTTAATATTATTTGGTTTGTAGTGTTGTAACGGTGTTGGTCCCAGGATATGAGAGACAAGGTGGGTGAGGTAATATCTTTGATTGGACCAACTTCTGTTGGTGGAAGAGACAAGCTTTCAAGATCCATGGGTCCTCCACATGCTTATCGCAGCATGCGGTGTACCTCATCCAGTGCATCAAAGGCCCCAACAACAACTATGTAGGTGAAACCAGACAATCACTATCAGTGAACACACACAGAAAAATAAAAGAGAAAAACACCCTATCGTCCACGGGCAAATATTTTTCGCAAAGCAATCACTCCATATCTGACCTCTCAGTCCTCATCCTTAGAGGAAACCTGCCCAACTCCTTCAAAAGACAAGCTTGGGAATTTAAACTCATAATCCTGCTAGACACTAAAAATCATGGTAACAAAGACATTGGTTTTATGGCTCATTACAACAATTTGCAACCTACTTAACCCTTCTTTATCTTATGATTGCAGAGGTGTTAATTGCCCACTTTGTTTTAAGTGGTTTCTTGCAACCTGTGTTAACCCCTTATGCTTAACAACCGGTCCCACCTTGTATATAGCTATGACACTCTTGTTACCTTTTCCAAACCCGAAGAAGAGCTCTGTGAAGCTCAAAAACTTGTCTCTTCCACCAAGCAAAGTTGGCCGATAAAATATATTGCCTCACCCACCTTGTCTCTCTCATATTTTTTTGTGTTCCTTCTATTGTACTCTGCCCTGGTAATTTGAATAGAAAATACATCCCACTGCACAACTGAAATTCTGCTTCATACAATAACTACATTATCCTAGTGCTGGAGTCTGCTTTTGGGAGTGGGGGTGGGAATCAGACTGCTCATACTTTGGACTAATTTCCAAGCTTAATTCGGCCTCCTCTTTCCCCTTTTCTTGTCCCTATCCCAAGACCTAACCCCTCCCTAGTTCGCGATAGGCCTCAGGAGTGGCTGCTACAAACAAAGATTGTGTGTTCTCCTCTGTAAAAACTGGCCTTGTTTTCTGTTGCTAGGCTACCCCATTCCAGCTTCCATTGAAGAAATGCTCCGTGGTGGGAAATGGTGGGATTCTGAAGAAGAGTGGCTGTGGCAGACAAATAGATCAAGCAGATTTTGTCATGCGGTAAGACAGAACCCTGCTGCAGCACTGCCTCCTCCCCCACCCCCGCTAAGTCTACGACCTTTCAGAACTGTTTGTTTGTGATTAATCAGTTGTAACTTGCCTTTTTTTCTTTTTCAGGGTGATTTACACAAGTGATTTGGGGGGAGGGGAGGGTGACCAGATGTCCCGATTTTATAGGGACAGTCCTGATTTTTGGGTCTTTTTCTTAGATAGGCTTAGATTACCCCCCACCTCGTCCTGATTTTTCACATTTGCTGTTTGTTCACCTTAGGGGAGGGCAGTAGTGGCAGACTTATATGCCTTCCCCGGCTATGCAGAAGCTTATCTCTGGGAGATTTATAGATGGATGAATTAGGCCGCATTAGACATTAGCCTGACAAACACAATGGCAGTGAGAGAGAAAGCTGCCTTTTCTTTTGCTTTCTAATTACATTAGGCAGGGTCTGATCCTACAAGGTGCTGAGTGTCCTCTTTTGAAACTCATATCCTCATCCCCACCCCATTGAAGTCAATCTGAGTAGATAGCACTTGACAGGGAGAGACCCATAAATGAGACTGAGCGGGCTAAAATGTTTTCCTGTGATTTTTCTCCCCTAAGATTCAGTTCTGACCATCTGAAAATAGAGCAGACTTCTTTCCTTGACACAGTTTTCTTTAAACTCCCCTCGTTCTCTTTTTGCTCCTGCCTTTCTGAAGGTATTAGGATCTGCCAAGCAGGACGTTGTGCTATATAGTGCTTTCTTGATTGAATTTGGCACTATCTAGATCTGCACTCTAGATATTGGAGGGGGAAAAAGAAATTAGTTCCTCTTTGTTAAACATGAACAAGAAAAACGTTGGGGTGGGGGGGGGGGAGGAGGAAGGAAAGCTAAGCATTCCATTTCTCATCTCTATAGGAGTTTCTCGTGGCTTTGAAATGGATGCAAAATTAACTCCCACTTCTAAGAGTTCCCTGATCAGATTTTGATGGTTTATTATAAAACTGTACTAATTTGTGAAAAAACAAACATTGTTACCATAATTCTGATTTGCACCCAAGAGACCAAATACCTTCCTTAATAGAACAGAGAAGTAAACTACAGACAAAGGAAGTATGTACTGTACACTTAAAATATATACAGGAAAAAAAATAGGCACGGAGGGAGACAGTGCATTGGTTGCTCTTAAAACATTTAAATTTTGCATTTGCAACTAGATAACATTATTGCAGTATTCCCTAAAGTTCCTTATACTTAGTTTATGGAATACCTAAGGAGTGCTTCAGTAATGAAAATGAGTTACAAAGACAATTAGAACATTTTTAAGGGCATCTCTTGTAGACTGATAGGAAAACATTTCCCGATACCAAAAGGGGAACTTGGCCACAGGCTGTTTTTAGTGTATTGTGAGTTGGATAGAAGTGGTAGGGGGAAATCCTGCATAGTCTAGCAGCTGGTTGCAAGCAGGATTGCATTAGTCATACACTGTCCTATTTATGGGGAAAGGTTTAATATCTTTTAAGTGTACTGGATAATATACAGGTGGTGAAATGCTTTTCATTAGCAGGTGGAGTAAGTTAGATTTAATTGGCCTTTTCCATATCTAATTGCTGTAATTCTATAGTTGAGTGTAAAAATATATATATTTTACTTGGTAATGACTCCAAAAATTACATGAAGTAGCTTCAGCTTGCTAATAAGAGATCTTGGTGCAGCTTCCTTTAAAATACCTCTCCAATAACATCAAATATTACACCAATTTTAAACATATTGCAGTTTTTTCCTGTTCAAAATGTCTTTATTTTAAATTTATTCAGTTGCTCTCCACCTCCTATAAGCTCTGTCACAAGATTACAATTATATTCTTTGATATATTGTAATCACTGAAGTTAGTTAATTACACAGTAATGTGGAAAATGGAGGAGTTTAAACACATTCAGTTGCTTGAACATACACTAAATAATGTTGCAGTAATACAAAGATTGCATTAGAGCAGCAGATCTCAGTCTTTAAGATGTAGCCCATCACACCTAAAACTCAAAAGTATTTGGCATATCACCTTCATAATTGTACTCAGGGTAGTCATTATGGATTCTTATTTTGACAATATACCTTAAACCAGTGTTTCTGAACCTTTTCAGATTTGCCACCCCTTATTTGAAGACCACATTTTTGTGACCCTACCTTAAGTTTACTGTAAGAGTAAGAGTAGAAATTATATCAGTGATAACAATAAGCCTATATAATTTATTTGTGTTTGTGTTTTGAGATGTTGACAGAGAGTACTTGACCTTGAAGGGAAAGCGTGCATGGCAGCAGAAGGGAAGTGAGATGGTTTGGGTTTGGTTTTTTTTGCTTTAGGTTGAAATAAAATTTCCAATGCACCATGATCACTTTCGTAGCCGCTTCAGGGGGTCGTGACCCACCAGTTGAGAATCACTGCTTTAAACCAACCCAGGTGCCACCTGCTGGTGGCTTTTGTTCCACTAGTGACTAGTGGTATGTGTACTACAGTTGGGGACCAGTGCATTAGAATAAAGAACATAAATGAACATTTTCAAACACATTTTTTCATTTAAGAATTCAGATTTGTCCTTTTGACCTCCAGCCAGATTACATGCACATTTATCCCTCTACAGATATACAGATTATACACCATTGTGCTTGTCTACCACATCAGCTTGCCATTGCCCATCCATATCCATAATAATTATATCGTTTCCCCTCAATATGGTTCCTTGCTGGTTTGAGTGATGTGTACGCATCTTGATCATAAAGCCAATCAATCACCAGTTTCCTGTTCTTGCTTTATTATGCTGCTTAGTAGCCTGAAAATAGGGAAACACCCTGAAAGTCTTTTGGGAAAGAAATCATGATTGTACTTGTCCTCTGCATGGCCACTCAAAGGGGGAAAATGGGTTAAATGATCTCTTGCAAGGACTCAAGACAATCATTGTTCTTCATTTGATTATCTAGAGAATGAAGTAGTGGGTATGGCCACCCAATAAAAATAAGTTTGCTAAGCACTGTGTGCATTTGCTATTTGCTACATTTCCCATCCCCAGCTACATTTTGCTAAATTTGGTGCTTATTAAAGAACTGTAGAGGGAACCAAATATACTGCATCAATTTCTGTGCAGCCCTTTCTACTCCCTTCTTCAACTCTACCTGTGCACCTGAAGCCTGATTTGCAAGTCAGTTACTTGGCCTGTCCAAAAGTGAGCCCACCAATTGAGTTTATCTGAGCTGGTTTCGTAATAAGAACTGTCCCCTGGCAGGGTCCACCTACAATGGTTCCTCCAGGAGCGTAAGACTATATAGTACCATATAGTATCATAAACTACCATTAGGGATGCAGGTTTATTACAGTGGTGAAAATTTCTTGGATACTGTGCTTTTCCTGTTTGTCTCCATGATTTTAATAAACGCACCCTGCAGCAGCGGCTCCTGCCCTGTGGGGTTGAGCTTCGCTCCCTGCTCAATATGTTGTGACCTGGTGTGAAGGGTCACAGCAGCTCTTGGGTCTGGCCCAGCTGCCCCTCCATCATGACAGCAGGAGGGGAATGACACCAAGCCAAATTTGAAAGATTGGCGCTTACGACCTGGCGCTTGGGGTCACAGTGCCACTCAGGTTTGGCCTGGCTGCTCCTCCATCTGTTTAATGATTGAAAGGCAAAAAGACCATGCATTGAAAACAAGAATTTTAAAGCTTAGTGAATCCTCTAGTCCTGTCTAAAGAATCACACCCAGTGCCTTTCTATGGCCAATGCACCCATCTAGATTTTGGAGTACAGAGAACAAATATTGTAAGAATTACCAGTAAGATATGGAAAGAATGACTTCTTTGTGGGATAAGCATAGTACAGTTCTTACTGCCTTGGGTAGTTTTATGTTTCCTCTTGGTTCACCAGCTACCTATAGAGCATGAGGGTCTCAGCTCTGAAACAGGTACCACCTCATAGGGAACTCTGCATGTTGATTACATTTTTTCTATTGCCTTGGTTTCAGTGAGAAGATACAACAGATACCAGTGTATTCAAATCCATATTGCTTTGAGGCCAACAGTCAGAGGATTTATATAAGCTCTTGGCCTCAAGAAATTCTTTTCTCTCCCTTTCCCTGCCCAAGACCAAAAGATTCATTAAATGACTAATAAGTGGTTGTGGTATAATTGAAAATGCATGCTCCTTGCTAGTATGAAACTTCCACTTCACGGTCAGTCCAACACCTGTCTGGGACTTGGCATTGTGCAAAGCAGCCTAAAAAATAATTGAAAAAAGCAAAGGGGCTTCTGCTGACCAGCTGGCTTCTTGCTGAATTTCCAGCTGGGTCCTCAGCCAATTTCTTAATATTCCATGCTGCAGCACAAGCTGGGAGAGAGATTTACTGATGAAGGGAACTTGATTGTAAATGATGCATCTGGGGCTGGTTTATAAAAGCAGACGTATTTATTCATATGTTTGGGTGATAAAGTTATGGCGATGCAATTATAAAGGACAATGATTTAAACAAGCATTGAGAGAGAGTGTACCTTGATTCAGTGAAAACTTGACCTGCCTTTGCATGTGTGTTTAAATATAAAGATACTGAGACTTATCCTCCCAAATGCAAAAAGTCCATTAGCCGGATTGCCAATCTGTTGTATTTCCCTGTAACAACAGATGACTAGGTATACCGGGAAACTGGAGCAATCTACTGTTTCTTTTGATGTGCTTGGTGCTCAGTTGGGGCTCCATTTTGCCACCCTTACTCACGCTGAGGAATTACCTTACTTTTCAAGCAGTCCCATTGTTCTGTCTAAGATATTATGCAACATCAATGAGGGTGGCAGAATTTGACCTGATGGAGGGATCTCACGCAATTTGAAAGTGATTTGTGAGAGTTAAGAATTAGCTCTGGTACTAAAATGTCTCCAAGTCACCTTCTGTTTACTTGACTTCTGTCATCATTATATAATCCAAAATCCAAGTTCCCCAGATTCCCTTGCGAGACAGAAATTTAAGCAAATATTTATCTTGTTGCTAATGATGCTTTCCTCATAGTTAGGATTTCATTTTATTCAGGTCTTAAATTTGCTCTCTGTCATCAGACAAAATCCACAGCAGCTGCACAGAAAAATGTTTGAGAAAATAAAAGGAGATAACTTCTTTTTTCATTGCTGGTGGTCCAAGCATCTATTAATATGTTACCAGATCTTCTGAGAGCACCACTACAGAGTGTTGAAAGTGGCTTGATTTCTACATTTGTTGGGATTTTTTGAGTGATGAAATAATAACTAAGGGGTATTAGAGTTTGTTTACAAGGGGGTAAGTATATTTTATAAAAAATTAAGAAACCCACTGACCCCAAACCCCAAGATTTTTCATGTAATTAAAAAGTTCATGAAATTTTGCATTTCACACTTTCTCTCTTTTTATACCCCTCTACTTCCCACTTCAAAAAAGTGAAAGACAGAGTGGGATTTTCCTGCTGGTTTTGACATTGAAAGTTTTGAAACATTTAAAAAAATGTTTATTGAAATTCTTTGTTTGGAATGTCATTGAAAAATGTTGACAGAGAAATTTTTCCAAGAAAAATGTTGTTGTTATTGAACCCCCTTTTTTAATGAGAAAACAATTATCAAAACAAACAAAAACAAAACAAAAACCCAGCCAGCTCAAGGGTCAATATTCCCCTTTTCTTCTTTTTAAGAATTGCAACCATGAAAAAGATAAAACAATAGTGACACGTGGCTCTCTACAAATGACTTACACTATCTTCTCACATTGGAATTTTCTGACAGCATGAATACCCATAATACCCATGCTTCTGAGGGCTTGTATCTGAATTTATGCAAATATATGCAAATTTGCACGGTCCTGTTTTTGTTAGAGGATGTTGGCAGATTTGCACTAGTAATAAATATGCTTGAAATTGCACAGAAACAATGGTGTGTAATGTGCACACAAATATATCCTCCCACCTGCCAACTCTGGACATAACACAGTGCACACATGGTCAGTATGGATTGCAGAAGGGGTCAGCCACTGTACTTCCTCCTCATTATAAGGGTTTGGGGCTGTTCATTGAATGCAGGGAAAACACTTGCCAAGGGCAGCAGTCAGACTGCGATGGTAATAGCATCCCTTGTTACTTGGCCGTGATTGACACTCTGTAATGAATGCATACTACAGCATACAACCTTTCAGACTGGAAATAAGGTGCAACATTTTTCACAGTGAGGGTAATTACACTCTGGAGCAATTTACCAAGGATCCTGGTGGATTATTCATCATTGGCAAATTTTAAATCAAGATTGGATGTTTTTCTAAGAGATGCTCTAGCTCAAACGGGAATTATTTCAGGGAAGTTCTATGGCCTGTGTTATTCTGGAGGTCTGACTAGATGACCCTTCTGGTCTTTAGAATTTGTGACCATTACAGCATTAATCCTTTCAACGGTAATACTAGAAATTGGCACAGAAACTGAGCTCATTCCATTCCCTGTTCCCCCAAATTCCCACCTTTTACTGAGGCAGGATATAGGCCCCATGCAATTTGAATCTAGCTGAAACTTGGAATGAGCAACCAGTGTTCATTGCAGGTACATGACACCTATTGCCTGGAAGTAGTACACAAAGGAACAGATTGGTGGAGCACACTTTTGTATCTGGTCAGTCCTATAAACACAGGACATCCAGGAAAGGGGAGCTAAAGAGAGTTGGGGAAGAATATAGTGCCACAAAAAAGGTAGATTTTCACAGGAGCAAGAGGATCTGAATTGGGCCAAAGAAATCTGTGTCATCCTGGTAACAGGAGAAAAGGAAATGAATATGAAATGATGTTGCTGTCTATGCTGAAGCCTGCCCTGCTTGACTTTTGAGTCCCCATAGCCACTGGGTTGAGTGCAGTTGCCTATGTAGGTTAAAACAGCCAGAGGCGGTTTTACTTTGGGCTTGGCTTGCACCTCTTCTGAGCACGCACTTTTGGGGGGAGCATAAAAAGCAGGGCTATTACACTTGGCCAGGCCCCCTTTCCTTCCCTTAGATCAGGGGTTCTCAAACCTTTTTTGCTGGGACCCTCTTTGAAAATATTTCAGGCTATGACGACCTCCCCACAAAAGAAGTGACTACCCTCCAGCAGACCAGGCCACCCTTACTTCTGCACTGCTGCTGGCAATGGCACTGTCTTCAGAGCCGGGTGCCTGGGCAGCAGCCAGCGCGCTACGGCCGTCCAGCTCTGAAGGCAGCATAGAAGTAAGGGTGGCAATACCGTAACCCCCCTACAGTAGGCTTGCAACCCCCTTTTGGGTCAGGATCTCCAGCTTGAGAAATGCTGCCTTAGATCATACTCTGTTTCCCTATGCTGCAGTTTCAGTGAGTGAAGCAGGCAAGTGACATGGTTCTGCACAAGAGGTATTCATAGGAATTATAATAATGCATGGGTGTTGGTGCACTTTGGCCTACATTTAGCATTATTTCCACTTTCCATCTCTTCATTGTGGAGCAGTTAGGTCTAGTTTCCGTGACAGTAGTTTCTGTCACTCTGTTTCTCTCAGTCTCCCCCTTTACCTATCTTCTTTCCTAAAAATGACCTGCAAAGTAGAGTAGTGTACTTAATGTCTCCTGCAGCCAGGTTGTGGGATGCATTCAAACACAGAAATTCATGTTAAGTAACCACTAACAAAATATTTTTTTCCTCCACCTTTGGAGTCCAGTTGGTACTTTCTGTTCCACTGAAAAGATTTCAGAACGTGACATCAAAAATACCACGAGTTTCATAGTTTGCAAGATATGTAGTCCATGATGGTTGTGATGTCACAGAATGATGCATTCTGGGACACAGTCAGCCAACAAGGAAATGTACAGAGGGGAATGGGATTTTAAAAAGGTTAGCTGAAATGTATTTCTGTGCATAATGTCTCCTTTTGCCTATAGCCTATTAGCAGGGACATTCAATATATAAATCTAGGCACTTTTCATTATTTGCTTCAGAGTTTACTGTCAATACACTGATATAGGACCATCTCTTCAAAAGTGCATAAATTTGCACTTACCCACATTTTAGTGCAAAAATACCCTGTTGTAGATACACGTATTGGGAGAGTTTGATGCTTAAATAAATTGTAAGCAATTCTGAAGATTTAGCCCATAATCATGTTGTCATTTGGCCCAGTATTAGTATTGTAAATTTTCTGTCAGCTTGCATGACCCTATGTGCAAACTGGATTCCTACAATATAAAAAGTCTGAAACTGGAACATGACCATTAAAAATCTTGGATGTCTTTGTTTCTGCAGATGCAACCTTCCTCCTCTGTCCAGGGAATACACCAAGGATGTTGGATCCAAGACCCAGCTGGTGACGGCTAATCCCAGTATAATTGAGAAAAGGTAGAAAGCACATTCTTTCTTGTTCAGCAAGGAGAAGGTTTCATCTATATCATAGATGTTGATGTGACAGAGTTATGTTCTTTAAATATGTTCAATATGAGGTTCTCGAGCCTAGGAATAGTTCTGTGAGGAATACATATTCTTGTCCCCACTTTAACAGATGAGGAAATTTAGGCACAGAGATAAAGGTGACTTGCCCCAGGTCAGCAAGCCAGAGGCAGAACCAGGAATAGAACCCCAAATTCCTGATTCACTTTACAGTGTATGAGCATAGGGGTGCAAACACTCAGGGCCAGAACCAGGCCATGTTCCGATTAGGACTCTTTGATGATGTCATCGTCGTGCATATACTTGGTGCATAACTGAAATCTCATCCATAAAAAGTAGATGAAAGTCACTTTGCCATATTATGAGCCTAGTCTTGCCCCATTTAAGTAATGGAAGTTTTACATTGTCTGATCCCACTCACTCCCCCATCCCCATTTACCAATGGGGGCAGGATCAAGCCCTATTTTAAATGGATGAAACAAAAGAAGTAGGAGTAAACAAACCGCTCCTTCATGTTTTCCTTCTACCCTCTTAATACATGGGTTTATGAGGTTTATCCTTTAAAATGTTGCAGACTTTGGCTTTAATGGCACTCTGAAATGTCTTTCCACTCTCTGGCTCTGCAGGAGAGGGGCTCCCTCCTGTGGTCCTCCTAAGACACATTGGACAGAGTCTTTCAGTGGTATCTAATCAAACCGTCCTAGACAATGGATTCTATGGGACAGATCCTCAGTTGATGTAAAGCAACATAGCTCCAATGAAGTCAAGGGACCTATGCTGACTTACAGCATCCGAAGATTAGGCCCTAAATGCGCTATTGATAGTTTTTGCAAGCCAGTCAAGCTTTGAAATGAGAACATTGCTATTGAACCATGAAGTGCTCAAAAGTTAGGAAGTAACAAAGTTAACATTGCAAGTGCAGACTTGACTCTGCACCCTTTTGTATTTGCAGTACTTTATAATTTTTACTTCAATTTCATGGCCACATACTACTATTAACATTCAATATAACACCATATATATATTTTTCAGCTTTAGTTACCTAGGGACAGTTTCTTGCAGTATCACCTACTGCTCTGTGAGTGCCAGACAATCAGAGAAAGTCATTTATACTGTATGGTAAGGACACAATGAACTTTACTTATACAACCTATATGTGACTCGACTGATAGTCAGAATTTGCTGGCATATTGACCACCTCAATTCACAGCTAAGTTAGCTTTGTGGTTAACTTGCACCTAAAGACGCTGCGCTGCTTGTTGCAAAGAAAATATATAGTAAATGGATGCTAACAAAAGTGTTTGAATACCCATCTATGGATGATCTCGTGATAAAGGTACGGGAAGGGGTCTCAGGAGATCTAGGTTGAATTTCTATCCCTGCCATAGACTTCCTGTGTGATTTTGGGCAAGTCACTTACCTAAGAGAGAAGTTAACTTATCATATACCATGTCTATGGCGTAATGATATAGTGAACCATTCTGATAATAAATTACTTTTCTTCCGTTTTTAATTGTAGTATTTCAAGATTCCCCACATGTATATCTAAGGTTGTAGGAAGTATTGTGTGATCTTCTGTTAGTGGAACAGTAGCATCTAATTTATGACTGTTGTAAAGCAGGCATAGAAAAGAGTAGGATTAAGTCTGTCCATGGAATTTCCTAATTTAGGGGTTATTTTAATGTAGTTTTTGTATGAATAAATACATGTATTTTATGTGCATGTATGTCTCACACACATTTTAATTAGGTGGTTTAATAGTGATCATAATAGTAATCACCAGTGCAAAAGGCATTGGTTTTTTTTAAATGCAAATTTTTGTCTTAGCAAATTCATCACTATCGCCCATATGTGCTGTTTTTCATTGTCACTTTCTCACGTTTTCATTTTGCTGGCAAACTGTAGCAGGAAAACTTGTTTCCCGCTGTCTCCTCCAGAGACTGTATTGAAGAGACAGCTGGCAAAACCAAACAAACTTTCTTAGTAACATAACTTGCTGCATGATTTCCCTTATTAGGTTTGTGAAACAGGAGGGTTTTCATGTTTGGGAATGCTTTGGAAAAAAATTGTGATTTCTCCCTCCCCCACACCCTCCCCTCATTTTCTTATAGTAGGGCTTGATTCTGCGATGTGCTGAGAGCTCTGGCCTCAATCCAGAGAAACGCTATATCAGTCTTACCATGGAGTCACAGACAATCTCCTAAGACCAGTGGTGGGCAACCTGCGGACTGCGGGCCAGCTGCTGGGGGGCCACCAGACCATTTGTTACATTTGCACGGCTGCCCGCAGCTCCCAGTGGCCGCGGTTCACAATTCCCGGCCAATGGGAGCTGCGGGAAGTGGCGGCCAGGCCCATGCCACGTTTGGGCCGCAGATTGCCCACAACTGCCTTAGACTCTTCAGCCTGTCTTGCCACCCAGACAAACAGGACTTTGTGATAAAAGGTTATTTAAACCAAAAATCACACCACATTTAGGTAGCTTCCAGTCCCAAGAGACCAGTCACTTATCTAGAGTACCAATTAATCTGGGGTCTTACACCAAAGACAATGCTGGCAGCCAATTCTGTAGTAAACTAACTAAGGTTTATTAGCTAAGAAAAGGAAAGGAGAATTATCATTATTATTGCTACTACATTATAATGGGATCCAGATAAGTGACAAGAATGCAAGAAACATCCCACTAGTTTTCATGAAGTTTAAACATCAAATACTCTTATACATTTAATAATCACTTTGATCTATTCTAATACACAAGTGAATTGGCCTGGAGCTCTGGCATGAGCTGTCACAGTATGTTAAGAGAAAATCTATGTCTCTTAATTTCTCTCTTACTGCTGCTATAGGAAAGCGGTGAGGGGAAGCAAATGTACATGTATTTTAAAAAAAAACTCTAGGGGTGATCCTGAAAAATAGACAAATAAGCCCTTATATCTGTACCAGGGAAACTGGTAGAAATTATAACAAAAAGTAGAATTAAAAACCTGGAAGGTCATGGTAGGATATAACCAGTACATTTTCTGCAAAGGAAAGTCCTTCAAATGGATCGATAAAGTAGGTGATTAAGGAAAACCAGCTGATATAATTTATTTAAACTTTCAAAAGGCCTTTGACAAAATACCTCACAACAGGCTACTAAGGGAACTAAGTAGTCATGGGGCTAAAGACAAAGTATAGTTATGGATCCAGAACTGGGTAGGAGACAGGCAACAAAAAGTTGGATTTGAAGGTCAATTTTTAGCATGGCGAAAGGTGAACAGTGAGGTGCTTCAAGATTCTGCATCAGTGCCTGTGTTGTTTAATAATTCATGATTTCTCTCCCCCCCCCTCCAAAATAAAAATCTCATTTTGAAAACTTCAGAATATATATTTTGTGTTTTTCCCCTCCAAAAAATGCATTTCAACCAGCTCTACCTACAAATTTTTTTTACTGTGCCCTAAAAGGTCATTGGAAAAAATGTTCTGAAATGTATTGCAGGCATAATTGTGTTTTATGCTCCTTACAAACTGAGAGAATAAAAAACCCACACACTTTCTTTTTCAATCTCTCGGTAGCAAGCACATCAGAGTAACATTATATGTTATAGACATAAACATATGCCTAGTGAAGATTAATTTCTTTCTTCAATTGCCCTTTTCTTTTTGTGAGTTAATTAAATCTGTGACTGAATCTAATATGCGTGAAAATGAGGAACTTAATAACATGTGAGCCTATCATATCCTTTAATGGAAAAAACAACTGGAGGAGTTGCAGTGGGCAAGAAAATCCTACAATATTCCCTTAACAAAGGAAACTAACAAAACTAGTTTCCTCCTGATTCATTCACCTTGTGGTTGGTTTGGCCTTCCTCCTCAGACAAGCGGTGGATTCAGTCCCTGAAATCTGCAGATCTCTGGTATCTTCAGGAGAGACAGGGTCATCAGCACATAGGCTCTGTGCCCTCTCTGGGGCTTCCTCAGCCCTAATCCTGATCATTCTCTATATCTGACCTATCAGTCCTCACCCTCAAAGGAAACCTGCACAACACTTTCAAAAGACGAGCGCGGGAGCTTAAATTCATATCTTTGCTAGACACTTAAAATCATGGACTGAATAGAGATGCTGGATTTAAGGCCTACTACAAGAATCTATAAACCACTAACAACCGCTACCCTCCAGTTGCCTTTTCCCCACCCTTCATTCCCCCCTATGACTGTAGGGGTGCTAACGGGCCACTTTAAATATGTGTTAAGTACTTATGCTAAATAATCTGTTCCACCTTGTATTTAGCTGTGACGCTCAGGGTATGCCTACACAGCAATAAGAACGAGGAGCAGGGCCGGCGCAACCCATTAGGTGACCTAGGCGGTCGCCTAGGGTGCTGCTATTTTGGGGGCGGCCGCCCGTTGAAATTTGGGGGCGGGACCTTCCGCTGCCTAGGGCGCCGGAAGAGCTGGCGCCGCTACTGACGAGGAGTACTTGTGGCACCTTAGAAACTAACAAATTTATTTGGGCATAAGCTTTCATGGGCTAAAGCCCACTTCATCAGATGCATGCAGTGGAAAATACAGTAGGAAGATATATATATACAGAGAACATGAAAAAATGGGTGTTGCCTTACTAACTATAACGAGAGTAATCAATAGCCCACGAAAGCTTATGCCCAAATAAATTTGTTAGTCTCTAAGGTGCCACAAGTACGCCTCGTTCTTTTTGCTCATACAGACTAACACAGCTACCACTCTGAAACCTACACAGCAATGTAAGCCTCCGGTTCGTGGGACTTGAGTCAGCTGACCAGTGTCAGGGAACCCTAGGCTTGAGCATCTACACTGCATTTTAACCCTAGATTAAGGATGTTCTGACCCATGCTTGAACCTAGGGCTCTGGCATCCACACTGCAGTGCACAGACCCGAGTCAAAGTAACCCTATCCCAGAGTGGCTAGCACCCCCACCCCCACCCCCCGAGTGTTTTAGGCCTACGACTGCACAGTTTGAGAAGCCTACCATCTAATCTGAGAATTGGGCTCTCCACCTCTAGGCTGAGTCACAATGGCAGGAAAATGCCCATGTGCCCTTGTTTTGAGGCTATTTAAGACATCAGTAGAGCCCTGCGCAGATACAAAATTTGTATCTGCATCCGATCTGCAAAAATGATCCGTGGATATCCGCATCCGCGGATGTGGATGTCTGCAGATATAAAGCAGATATCCGCATATGTGCAGGGCTCTAGACATCAGTCTCCAGGGCTGTCAAACTATATGAAAACAAAACTTTGCAATGCTTTTTTAAAATGGGATGTTTGATGAAGGTGTTTTTGTTGGGTTGTTTTTGTATTGATTTTTGTCTGTTTGTTTTGAAGTTTGATATAAAATGTAGGTTTCAGAGGAAAACCCCCACCCCTCATCTGCTGCCGCTGGCTGTGGAGTGGTGAAGTGCCTCTGCAGAGAAGGGATCCCTGGGAGGCAATGGGGAAGTTTTGGGGCTGGCTCCCACTCACCACCCTCACGGTGCACGCTGGCCAGGTGCCTCTGCACATGTAGCCCCTGAAGAGGGAGGTGACCCAAGAGCAAGGGAGAGAGAGTGCAGCAGGACCAAACCATTGCCCTGCGGGAGTGGGAGTGGCCAGGGTGTTGGGGGTCATCCCTCCCCCAGCTGTGCTGAGCTGGGAGCTGCAGGGCCATGGCTTACTCCCCACTCTGCTCTGGGGTTCTTTCCCTCCTCCCCTCCCCCAGCGTGGTGCTCCCTGGAGCTGCATGTGCAGGGTTGCCCAGGCAGCATGCACCAAAATCTGGCTGTGCTCTTGTGACCAGGAAGCAGCTCTCTTTCCAAAAAGCTTCTGATCGATCTCCACTGAAAACCCTGCAGGCTCTCCGATAGTGTGCTTGCAGACTGGTGTTCTGCCGATAATGGGTTCATGCTGACCTCAGCTGCTGCAATTTGCAAAGACATGTGTGGCTTCCATTTGCAATAGAGTGCAATACACTGCACCATGATTGTCAGCATAGAGAGGATTAAGGGCGTTGCCCCAAGGAACTATGGGATACAGTCAGAGGACTTCTAGGACCTGAGTCAAGTTGGGGCCTCGTGCATACAGGAAAGCAATAGGGCTCAGACCCTCGGTCCCAGCTTAACACGGGCTCGGACCCTCCAGCCCTGCCGGGTCCTGGGACCCTTGGTTTGAGCCCTAAATTAACACAATTGGTGTGTGGATGGAAGGGGGGTTAGGTTTGAGCCTGGGCTTATATTGCTATGTAGACATACCCTCTGAGTACGTTTCCCAGATCTGAAGAAGAGCTCTGAGTAAGCTCGAAAGCTTGACACTCTCACCAATAGAAGTTGGTCTGATAAAAGATATTACCTCACTCACCTTATCTCTTTAATATCCTGGGACTGACGGGGCTACAAAAACACAGGATACAACTTTACCACTGTCATTTTCTGACTTTACCTATGTGAAAGAGTTTCACTGAAATTTGTGGGGCTACTTGCGTAAATATTTGCAAGATCAGGCTTTTAAGGTTCTGTGTCTTATATGCAAATTAAATACTAAAAAGTTTACATTTTTCCATCCTAATGTAAGCTATTTTAAAATGTGTCATACATGAATGATTTTCAATTAATTAATAGCTGATGTTATAACAATGTGGAGCACATAAAATCATCTATACTTGAGTATTTTAAAATTATTTTTGCCGCATGTTGCATCCTCAGAAAGGGAAGGTAGGAGAAAATTTAGGTTACAAAGTTCTAGGACTTCCTTTTCTTTGGAGGTGTAGAATGTTTATACTTGTAAATATCTTTAAAGAAAAATTAAATACATTTCCCCCAACTTAAACTATCTCACATATATCCTATTCAACATATTCATAAATGATCTGGAAAAAGGGGTGAACAGTGAGGTGGCAAAATTTGCAGATGATACAAAACTACTCAAGATAGTTAAGTCCCAGGCAGACTGCGAAGAGCCACAAAAAGATCTCACAAAACTGGGTGGCTGGGCAACAAAATGACAGATGACATTCAATGTTGATAAATGCAAAGTAATGCACATTGGCAAACATAATCCCAACTATACATATAAAATGATGGGGTGTAAATTAGCTGTTACCATCCAAAAAAGATCTTGGCGTCATTGTGGATAGTTCTCTGAAAACATCCACTCAATGTGCAGCGGCAGTCACAAAAGCAAACAGAATGTTGGGAATCATTAAGAAAGGGATAGATAATAAGACAGAAAATATCATATTGCCTCTATATAAATCCCTGTTACGCCCACATCTTGAATACTGCGTGCAGATGTGGTCGCCCCAGCTCAAAAAAGATATATTGGAATTGGGAAAGGTTCGGTAAAGGGCAACAAAAATGATTAGGGGTATGGAACAGATACCATATGAGGAGAGATTAATAAAAGTGGGACTTTTCAGCTTGGAAAAGAGATGACTAAGGGGGGATATGATAGAGGTCTATAAAATCAGTACTGGTGTGGAGAAAGTAAATAAGGAAGTGTTATTTACTCCTTCTCATAACACAAGAACTATGGGTCACCAAATGAAATTAATAGGCAGCAGGTTTTAAACAAACAAAAGGAAGTATTTTTTCACACAATGCACAGTCAACCTGTGGAACTCCTTGCCAGAGGATGTTGTGAACATAACATAAGAACAGCCATACTGGGTCAGACCAAAGGTCCATCTAGCCCAGTATCCTGTCTTCTCACAGTGGCCAATGCCAGGTGCCCCAGAGGGAATGAACAGGTAATCATCAAAGTGATCCATTCCCTGTCGCTCATTCCTAGCTTCTGGCAAACAGAGTCTAGGGAGACCATCCCTGCCCATCTTGGCTAATAGCCATTGATGGACCTATCCTCCATGAATTTATCTAGTTCTTTTTAGAACCCTGTTATAGTGTTGGCCTTCACAACATCCTCTTGTTGTGGGGCATCGGGTATTGACCACTGTTGGAAGACAGGATACTGGGCTAGATGGACCATTGGTCTGACCCAGTATGGCTATTCTTATGTTCTACTTGAAAACACTCTGGGCCTGATTTTCCACTGTCACGCTGGTTTTATGGTAGTATAGTGACTTCAGTGGAATTATTTTGGTATAAAATCTGTGTAACAGAGTGGAAGATCAGGCCCCCTGTTTGTGTCTTGTGGTTAAGAAATTGTCCTGGGACTGCGAGATCAGAGTTCAAGTCCAACCTTTGTCACAGAATTCCTCTGTGACCTTGTGCAAATCATTTAGGCCCTCATCTTCAACTGAAATCAATGCGAGTTAGGCACCTAAACACCTTTAAGGATCTGGGCCTTAGGTCCTGATTTCCTACTGTCTTGCACCTTGTGTAATAACTTACACCTTTGGAAAGTGGCTGTAAAATACTATCCAATCAGAATGGTCACCAATCAAATGTTATCCAATTCAATTCCACTTTGCACAGGTGTAAATGACTACACAAGGTACAGGACACTGAAGAATCTTGGTTGTAATCTCTCTCTGTGCCTCTGTTCCTAATCCGATAATCAAAATTCCCTACCTCACAAAGGTGTGGTTTGGATACATGCATTAATATTTGTGAAGTGCTCAGACACTACCGTGATTGGGGTCTGATGAGGGCTTAGCTAGATTGATTCTCTATCTACTGTTTCTTTACAAAACTAGAGGTTTCTTCTTTTGAGGTTTTAAACTTCATTTTTGGTCTCTGCATAACAGCCTCTGCCTCTTTCTTCATGCCCACTCTTCTGCCCACTTCCTGTACACACATTAAAGGGACACTATCAATTTGTTCTGAAATTTAAGGTCTGTTTTGTTTAAAGATTTTGCTTTCATTTAAGTCAGTCTTAATACATATAGAAATATTTTCATCCCTTTTTTTTTCCAATGACAGTCGTGAAGGTTTTAGTTTTAAGTTTTCGGGTTTGCAGCGGGAGTGTATTATTCATTTCCCTGTTGGATTGGAAGCTAAATAACACTGCACTGGCAGATCAGAACCAGAAATAAATTGAAATTCAGTATAAACAGAACGTCACTCTCAAAACTGAATGAAAGACAAAAGGTAGCAAGCAGCATATATGGTGAAAAGTATTTTTTTTAAATGTCTTTCACTTTGAGATGCCACTTACACTTTAATGTGGCAAAGAGAGGTTTTCGTTCTTAAATACGCTGGGCCAAATTCATTGCTGGCTCTGTTAGGGGAAATTTGACCCATTATTCAAATGGTTCATTCTTATTTGCTCATTCATTTCCAGTGTTTATTCCCATACTGGCCTTCCCCTGCTAGTTGTGAGGAAACACTCCCAGAAGCTGAGAGAGCATCCCATTGAGACCCACCATTAAAGACTACCAGCTAAAGCATGGATGCTGACTCAGCACCAGAGCTATTCTTAGTTTTCATTGTTTGTGGAAGATACACAGGATGAATAGCCTGGATGGTGGCCTGGTAAAACTGAAAAGGTCAGGAGTAAAGAGAGCAGAGCAGTCTATTGTTAAATAAGAATTTGATCACACTGTATATACAGGGCTAGGGCCAGGGCCTCCCCCCCCACACACATACACTGCTGGGTGTAAAACACTACTTCATGGGCCAATGAAGCCTATTATGCTCTGGATGATTCTCCACAGGGGAATGGCAGGGAGTTCTACTTTTGTCCTCTCTCGAGTTCTGCCAGGGGCAGGTAGCTTTAGTTTTAATCAGAAACACCTAAAGAATCCTGCAGCTGGAGGCTGAAATGCAGATGTGTTGCATGGACACATCCTCAGGGAGTCCAAGTCATTCCTCCTTCACCGCCAGCACCCCCCCATTTTGGGGCAGCACTCTGTTTTTACACCTCCCAGCAAAGAAGTGGGGGTGGCACTGCAAATCCTTCCTTGCAGATTTCCTCTGAGGGGGACCCTGCACCATGATCTAGGCCGGCAGAAGCTAGTGTAAACTTGGAGTGAATTTAGCCCATTGACTACAAACCGCATGAAAGCACAGTTAAGGTTGTGAACGATTTCACCTTCGCTTAGTACTACAGCATCTAAAAGCTAATTTAAAAAAAACATTGGAACATGAGGAGATTCAGTGCTAAATTTGCTTCACCAGGTTTAACCTTGTCTTCTTGCTCATGTCCATCTTCTCCTAATGCAAACATGAATTACAACAGTCTGATCTTTCATTATATGACTATTTAAGCTGCTTCCGTGTTTCTTTGTCAGGTATAAAGTAATCCCAGGCAAGATGTGTGTGGGTGAGTTCAGTACTGGGGTTCTGTAACTCAGCCCAGAGTTGATGGCTGGACTTTAGGATGGGTATCAGACTACTAGCAGGAGAATTGCTGGGGGACAGTGGCATCTTCAGACCTTAGTGGAGGGTGGTGGCCAAAGGCAAACTAGTGAGTGGAGTGTGAAATGAGAAATGTAGTCTCTGGCCCACAGATAGGGGTGTTGAAGGAAGCCAATCTCTGGTCCATCAAGAGTAGGTTGTCTGGCTGTTGCAAGCCAGTATGAGGTGTAAGTGCTTTGGAAAGGTGGGTAAGCAACATCATCCTCATTTTCCAAATGGGGTAACAGAGGCACAAAGAAGTTACGTGACTTGTGCGAGGTCACATAACCAGTCTCTGTTACAGTCCAGAATAGAATCGTCCTGGCCCCTAACCCAATGCTCAATTCATTGGACCATAGCTGGCCACGGTACCTGTTCTCAATAGACTTCCATGTCCAGGCCTGTCCATCCAGCATAGTTATTCAGCACTAAATTCACATACAGAATTTTAGATGGATGCTGTTAACTTACAGATCCCATGTTGTCTGAAAAACTGCCAGCTGCTGTTGACTGTCAGATACCAATGCTATGGCAAGGCACAGTGGCATTCGATTCTTATCCATGGTGCTCCTTTGCCCATGTGCACAGGGTTACATCATTCAGAAGATCTGTGGTCAGAAGGAATTTTCCTCCAGCACATATTGGCAGGGACCTTGTGGTTTTCACTTTCCTGTGGAGTAGGGATTATCCATTAGGCTCAGGGGAGAGTACTCCATTCTGGCAATTTTCCACAATCACTGAGAGCAGTGGGGAGCCCTTTGAAAGACCTTGAACATCCTTCTTGTTTTCTGTGCCAGTGTTTCTATATATTGCTGGGTCAGCGCAGTTCTGTAGTACTAATTTTACTTCCTCATATATTGCCCTTGGTCATCCTATCTGGCAAATTTCTCATTCTTAAAACCTTAAATAACCACCTGAAGTTGCAGCCCTGGAAACTGGAGTAAAAAAAATTGATTGGTGGTGATGAATGTGGTTGTTTCTTAGTCTAAATGCAAATATAAGATATTAATGTTCTTTTTTATTTTGCACTTGTTTGTTACAAAGCATAATTTTGTCCCTTAGGGAGAACTGTATTTGAAGGGACAGATTCCACCCTCCGATGATTTTTGACCAGAAGCAATGCCATGTCTTGGAGGGTGTAATCATCTTCAGCTGGTGTAAATCATCTTAACTTTGTGAATTATGTTACCTGAGGATCTGGTCCAACATTTTCAATTTAATTTTGTTTTAGAGGTATGAAAAATTCAGAAAGTTTCTTCCAATTACTGTATTACATTTGTTGCTGCAAGCAGAGGGAATGTTGTCTAATGGTTAGGACAGGGAGCTGGGAATCAGGCCATTCCCAACTGTGTCATTCACTAGGTGTATGACCGTGGACAAGCCCACCTTCACTTCAAATTACACATTTAGCAAACGAGTTAACAATTATACTTTCTGGCATGAGAGTGGATTTTTTTAAACAAATGTGCAAGTCTTTGAATGCATTGCATAAGTATTATTACATATCCTCTGAGTGATTTTTCTTTTGCTATCCTGACAGGTCATAGTCTAGATTCAAACACTTGATCTGGGACACTAGGTAATCACATTCATGTTTTATTTCATTGTATTGTGCCACTTCATTTTCCCTTATCTATTGTATTAATAGTAGGTTTAATCTCTTACACTATATGTCATCCCATTGCACCCCTTCTGGACAAACATGACATTTGCAGGTGCTTCCTGCCTCATTTCCCTTCTCCAAGGTGCGTCCCTTTGGCCTTTCTCACATGGAAAGGTGTTCATGATGTAGTTTGGACCCCCATCCAAGTTACTAAGCACATTTAACCCCTTCCAGGGTAACAAAAGTCCAGCCAAATATCCAAAAGATTTTTCTGCCCATCCTGGGCTACCTTTAAATCTTTCCTTGTTCTGTCACAGAGTGCTGACTCCTATGCTGCTTTCCCTGAAGTTCCTCTTGCAATCTATCACTCATTGGTGTTCCCTGTATCCTGCATACCCTACCTCAAGGCCTTCCACATGAGCCTAACCTGCTTCCTGTAGGTTGTCTCCATGATTTTTCTCCGCCCTTTTTATAAGGCCCATGTGTTCATCAGGCTGACATCTGACCCCATTAGTCCCACCCACGAGGCTGCAGAGGGTTGCCAGATTTTTCAACAACCACAAGCTGAAATGGGTATCAAAAGAAGTCCAAAACAAGCACCCAAACAACTCTTACAAATGTAAGTTCAAAGTTGCTTCTTTTTGGATAACTTGGCAATGAAAGGATGGCATGCTGGAAGTGAAACCTAACCAGAGAAAGGGTTGTAACACAGTTACCATATGTCTCTGCTGAGAGCTAGCCTTGTGCTTCTCCATATGGCATGTAGACTGGAGTGATCATCACCCTTCCTCCACTGGCTGGGATGGATCAGCACATCTATGCATCTTTCTTTTACCAGCAGTTTGAGTCCTGCAAAGTGAATGAACAGTTTTACACACAAAGCATTTGTGAAGTGCAAACATCTCAGTCAGCTGTCATGACAGTACCTCACTGCCTCAAAGTAAAGGACATCTTAATACACCAAGCTATGCAGGCTGTGTTCAGGAAGGATGGTCAATAATGGAGTTGGGCAAATGTTGTGACAATATTTCTGTGAATATTCATTCAAATTTTTTAACAAATTCAGCCAGACAATGTTTGTGCCTTGTTTGCTTTCACTTTCCACAAATATTCATATTTATTAGCAGGAGTTTTCACTGAATCAGTAACTTTTAAGTGAATAGTGAAAAATACTAATGAAAAGTGAATACTGAAGTCACAATTTAAATATCTGCACAAGAAACCAGTGTCAAAGAGTTCTGCTTTCTTGGGGTCTGATTCAAAGCCCACTGAAGTCAGTGGGTGTATGATGTCAACAGAAAATGTAGATCAACCCCCATACTTAGGGAATGAAAAACCACCATTGTGACTTCAAAATAGCTTGAATTTTTAATATCCAATACTCACAGTGAATTGCTCTCTAGCAAGATATGGACAAAGAATTATTTGCAGAGAGGAATAATTTTTAATAATAACTTTGAATAATCAATAAATTTGAAAAAATCTCAATCTGTCTGTGGCCAACTCAAAAACTGAAAAACGTAACATAAGTTGTCAGTTATTTGCTCTGAATTATTTGCCCGGCTCTAGTCCCTGTAAGTTTGGGCAGCAATTATATGTTGTTTTCTTTTTCATATTAAATTGCATATGACAATCTGCTTCTTTCTCCACTAGTCTGGACTTGAGGATTCAGTTGGACTAGAAGTGCAGGCACAGCAGAAGTTACAGCTAATGGGTCAGATTCTCACCTGATATATATCTATATAGGTCCATTGAAACCAATGGAGCTATACTAATTTATACCAGGTGAGTGTCTAGCCCCCTCACTCTTTTTTCTCTCCTGCCAACATGTGAGCTCAGGCCTTTGTGTTTCTTCTGCTATACTTGATGGCATCCCTTACACCTGAAATAGGGTGTAGGCAATAAGATCAGTTCTGTGTGGTCCTGGGAGTTTCCTACCAGGATGCTGAGTGCTTTCTGCTTTCAACGAAGCTGATGCTTTGCGGGTTCAGACCCAAAATACTTTAGGCGCTTGTGTTTTTATCATCTGTTTCAGGGAAAATGCAAAAAATGCTGCATTCACATTTTGATAGGTAAGTAAAAGAGGATCTGAATTTCGTATTTTGATAAGACCATTTCAAAATGTAAAACCAAGGACCTAATGGAGACTGATTCTCTGTGGCCTTTCGCCTTGTGTAGTCATTTACGTCTGTGCAAGTTGACTGCAATTTGGGGGTAAACTGCTACCATCAGTGGTAGAGATTTACAACCAACATGACCAGATATAAATGACTACACAAGGCAGTGGAGAATCAGACCCATAGTCTTTAAAGACACAGTACACTAGGGAACACTATGAGGGTTTTGCAAGAGGTTTATTATTCCTAGCTTCTTAGTTAATTACCAGTTTAGGATCTGATTCACCACAGCAGTAACACCAGAATAAAACCGAAGAAATACACTGACAAATCAAGGCCTGGGTAAATTACCTTCTGCCTTATTGAAATTCTCATTGCAGTTCCATTTCCATATGATATTCTTCACTTCCTGTCTTAAAATGACACCAGAAACACTACATTTTAAGGTCAAATCCTACAAGGTAGCTAATCCTTCCTGTGAGAAGCAGAGCAGCTTTGATTCTCATTGACTTCAATGGAATCTCGACGCCTTGTGGAGATCCACTCAGCACCTTACAGGACTGGGCCTTTTGGCTTACATTCAGCAAAGCATTTAGGCAAGTGCTTAAGTTATATTAGTTTGCAATGCTGAGTAAAATTTCTAAACGTGCCTAGGTGACTTAGGCTTCTAAGTCCCATTTTCAAAAAGGTCTTAGGTATTTGGCAGCCAAAGACTCTTGAAACTCCATGGGACTTAGTGCCTAAGTCACTTTTGAAAATGGGACATAGGGCCCTAAGTCACTTAGGCAGTTTCGAAAATGTCACCTTTTGTGAAGTGCTTTGAGGCTTGTGCAAGGGTCTTTTATAAAATCAGTAAATGTGAATCACAATAATAGAAATATTAATTAGTTTCTTCTCTAATGTCTAGTTAAGTCAATGGCAAAACTCCCATTGACTTAGTAGAAGCAGGATTGTGGTTGTACAGTAAATGTCAAGGAAATTCTAATTTATGTTAAGTTTTTGATGATTTTTTTAACATATGTTTAAAAATAGAGAAAATGTTAACCTTGAGCTTCATGAGCCAGTGAATAGACATGCTTCATTCAATAGTTATGTTCATCTACTGTAGCTAGATCTGTAGCTGTAGCTGTAGCTGTATCTGAATTGTGATTCTCTTTCTAAAATCATTCTAATGCTTTAAAAAAAGAGATTTTCAGTTTGTAAGCTAGTGGCAAGCGCATGATGAGACACATCTAGTAAGCATTTGAATGACAATGAACAGTACTATTACTTCGGACTGAATTTGTTTATCTGGAATTATTTGTAACATTTGAAAGCAGCTGCCATTTGTGTATCAAACATTTTTCAACTAGGTGACTGGATGGCTTCAGGAGATTAAAAGCCCTGGGTCTTATCGCTTTTGCCTGTTCAAATCCAACCTCGGTTTGTAATGACTAGAGATTACCTAGACTTTAAACTCTTAGGAGCAAGAACTGTCTTTTTTTATGTACACCTCTACCTCGATATAACGCTGTCCTCGGGAGCCAAAAAATCTTACCGCGTTATAGGTGAAACCGCGTTATATCGAACTTGCTTTGATCCACCGGAGTGCGCAACCCCGCCCCCCCGGAGCGCTGCTTTACCGCGTTATATCCAAATTCATGTTATATCGGGTGGTGTTATATCGAGGTAGAGGTGTAATTTGCACAGTGCCACAATGCAGTCCTAGTCCATGACTGAGGCCTCTAGACGCTAGCACCATTTAAATAATCATGATAAAAAGTAAAAGAGAAGGTGATAAATTGGGATTGGGATCCCAATTTGGATTAGGTTTTGGTTAAGGCCAGGGCTCTAGACCACATCAGAGCTACCATTTTGGGCAATTTGCTCTGCTACTGCCTGTGTTGTGCTTCTTCTGTGAATGGATAGAGGTCATCACTTTACAGGTCACTCTCCATTTGACACCTACGCCAGCATGAAACTTATCAAACTGTTTTTTTAAATATGTGAACTATCATGACTTCCTTTTGCAAACTCAATACATGTTAAGAAACAGACAGAATAAAGTTATCCCGGAAATACCCGGTATCAATGGGGTTACTCTGCATTTGCACCTGTGTAACTGAGAGCTGAATATGATCCTTTGTCTTTTCCAGGAGAATTGAAGCCACCAATGTATAGCTGATGTCAGTTTTTTACTTTGGTTCTGATCAAAGAAGAACTAAAAAATGGCTAAATAAGCCCTTCTATTTATGATTAAGGTTAGCAACAATTCTAGTGAGGCAAAATGCTATGAGTTCTTATATATTTTGCAGTGTCTACACCTGAGATTCATCAGACCCTAGAACATATAATTGGATAGTTCATTCTTTGTTGCAGAAGATGATGTCTAACATTTTGTAATCTGACTTCTTGATGACTTCCCTTAAAACAGGCCAGTTTTGTTCAGTATAATGGCAACATTCATTTTTTCCGGGAATTACCAGTGTTTATTACATGTCTACAGTAGCACATTATTTATGATTGGAAACTTGTGCTTCCCAGCTTTATTTGTAATGCATTTGCAGGCTCCCATAAAAGATTTCATTCACAATATGCTTTCTTCTAATGGGTTATGCACTGACTAAAAAGATTGAATACAGTAATTGGCCTTAGCTTTGGTCCTGGCTTTATCATCTTAAAGCTCTACCTAGCATAGGACATTATAAAAGAGGCTTAGTGAAACTGAGATTTGGGGCCAGTGATGATTATCAAATGACAACAGCACTGCAGCATCTAGTGCATTATTAATCATTTGTATTACAGTAGCACCTTGAGATTGTTTGGTGTTGTACATATAGATATACAAGAGATGTTGGTAGGAAAGATCCCATGGGAAGCAAGTCTAAAGGGAAAAACAGTTCAAGAGACTTGGCAGTTTTTCAAAGAGACATTATTAAGGGCACTAGAGCAAACTATCCGCCCATGTAGGAAAGATAGGAAGTATGGCAAGAGACCACCCTGGCTTAACCAGGAAATCTTCAATTATTTAACACTCAAAAAAGAGTCCTATAAAAAGTAGAAACTCGGTCAAATTACAAAGGATGAATATAAACAAATAACACAAGTATGTAGGGACAAAATTAGAAAGGTCAAGGCACAAAACGAGATTAAACTCGCTAGAGACATAAAGGGTAACAAGAAAATTCTACAAATACATTCAAAGCAAGAGGAAGACCCAGGACAGGGTAGGCCCTTTACTCAATGGGGGAGGGGGGAACAATAACAAGAAATGTGGAAATGGCAGAAGTAGCACTGGTGAGTATAATAATGCCTGCATCTGTAATTTTCACTCCATGCATCTGAAGAAGTGGGGTTTTTACCCATGAAAGTTTATGCCCAAATAAATTTGTTAGTCTTTAAGGTGCCACCGGACTCCTCGTTGTTTTTGTGGATACAGACTAACACGGCTACCCCTCCGACACCGGAAAAATAATGGAGCAAATAATTAAGCAATCGATTAAGCAATCGATTAAGCATCGATTTGCAATCGATCTGAGAAGATAATAAGGTGATAAGTAACTGCATGGATTTGTCAAGAACAAATCATGTCATACCAACCTAATAGCTTTCTTTGACAGGCTAACAAGCCTTGTGGATAGTGAGGAAGGGGTAGATGTGATATATCTTGACTTTAGTAAGGCTTTTGATTCTGTCTCATATGACCTTCTCATAAACAAACTAGGGAAATGCAACCTAGATGGCGCTACTATAAGGTGGGTGCAAAACTAGTTAGAAAACCATTCCTAGAGAGTAGTTATCACTCAGTAGAAGAGCATATCAAGTGTGCTCCTGCATGGATCAGTTCTGGGCCCAGTTCTGTTCAATATCTTCATCAGTGATTTAGATAATGGCGCAGAGAGTACACTTATACAGTTTGCGGATGATACCAAGCTGGGAGGGGTTGCAAGTGCTTTGGAGGATAGGATTAACATTCAAAATGATCTGGACAAACTGGAGAAATGATCTGAAGTAAATAGGATAGAATTCAATAAAGACAAATGCAAAAGGAACAATCAGTTGCACACATACAAAATAGGAAATGACTGCCTAGGAAGGAGTACTGAGGAAAGGAATCTGTCGGTCATAGTGGACCACAAGCTAAATATGAGTCAACAGTGCAACAGTGTTGCAAAAAAAGCAAACATCATTCTGGGATGTATTAGCAGGAATGTTGTAAGCAAGACACAAGAAGTAATTCTTCCGCTCTACTCCGTGCTGATATGGCCTCAACTGGAGTATTGTGTCCAGTTCTGGGTGCCACATATCAGCAAAGATGTGGAAAAATTGGAGAAAGTCCAGTGGACAAATTGGAGAATGTCCAGAGAAGATCAACAAAAAATATTAAAGTACTTCCCTATGAAAGGTTGAAAAAATTGGGTTTGTTAAGTCTGGAGAAGAGAAGACTGAGAGGGGACATAACAGTTTTCAAGTACATAAGAGATTGTTACCAGAAGGAGGGAGAAAAATTGTTCTCCTTAACCTCTGGGGCTAGGACAAGAAGCAATGGGCTCAAATTACAGCAAGGGCGGTTTAGCTTGGACATTAGGAAAAACTTCCTAACTGTCAAGGTAGTTAAATACAGGAATAAATTGCCTAGGGACTTTGTGGAATCTCTGTCACTGGAGATTTTTAAGAGCAGGTTAGACAAACACCTGTCAAGATAATATATAGATAATATTTCATCCTGCCATGAGTGCAGGGGACTGGACTAGATGACCTGTCAAAGTTCCTTCCAGTCCTTGCTCAAAGAGTTTACAATCCAAATAGACAAGCCAGACAAAGGAAGTACTATTAACCCAATTTTTTTAATGAATAGGGAACTGAGACACAGAGATTAAATCATTTGCCCAAGGTCAAACAGGAAGTCTGTGGTAGATCCGTGGAAATTGAACTCAGACCTCCTGAATCTCAGTTCATTGACTTTACAAAAAGACATTCCTCTTCCCCAGATCCAGGTGAAGGTCAGTAGCAGTGTCAGCAGAGTACTTCTTGACATAAGCAGTTCCTCCATTTTTTGAATACATCAATTTATTTACTATTTTTCATTACTTCTCTTGTCAGAAATGCAAAAAAGTAGAAAAATCTAGTGAACAAGAACATTGGGGGGGTTGAGCCTCTGAAGTCAATAGGAGTTTTGATGGTACAAGGACTGCAGAACTGGTCACCTTGTGAACCAAAAGCAGATATAATCCTATCTATCTTGCGGGTGATGGTGGTGGTGGGGGAAACTGAGATACTTTATCTTTGTCTGTCCCCAAAGATTGAGGACTATGTATGTCACAGCCTGCATTTGTGAGAAGATCTCCATAAGCAGAAGCTCTGAAGGCATCAACCAGTTTCTCTGAGGAAACTGCATGAGACTATCCCAGAATAGGGGCTGCAGTACCCTTAGGGAGGCTGCTTTGTGCATCTCTGAGACTATTCATTTTTGGTGGCTAGTGTGAAAAGATGAGGGCAGAACCACGATCCTGGCTTTCATTACCCTTCTTTGCCAGCATAGGTTCGCTGTGCTGCTGGTGGTGCTAGACTCTCCTATTTGTTGCATTCAGATCAAGTCTGGCACAATTCAGGAACAGGATCAGAAGAAGGGTGATTGTCTCCTTGTATGGCCTCCCTATCTCTTGCTCCCCCACACATGGCTAACAACAATCTGGCCCGAGATGCTCAGGCATATTTTTGCAGAGGCAATGGCAATATAGCACCTTGTTTCGCATGCCTTGCTTTTTAATTATAGATCAGTCACAAGTAAAGAAGTATTCTGTGCAATAGTTCAAAGATGACTATGAAGCTGATAAGAGTATTTGGCTTTCTAGATTTTGTTCAGCACCTGCTTTTTCTTCTGAGTGTGAATGAAATAGAAAGAGGCTCTATGGAGAGGAAATGTATGCATAAGGGAGTTGATGAGGGAAACCATTTTCTATGAGCTTCAAAATGATCATTTCATTTTCTTTAAGCCATGTGTTGGTTCCTGTGGTGTGTTATTTACTGGGGAGAACTAAAAATACCCATGTGTGAATGCAGCCAATGAGAAATATGTCAGTTAGACTGCTCACTGTTGTTGTTTGCTGTCTTATTTAATTGCAGCCAATATGATTGCAGTATGTAAATCAGGAAATTATTTGCTTTATTTCCAGTAGGACTTCACTATGCAAATAAATGTAGGAAGAGAACAAAGAGGGAAAGAAAAAAGTGTTGGGTGTGGGCGGAGAGAAATGGGTAGAAGGAGAAGATCATATAAACTATTAATTAAGCAATGTATCGGGATGAATAGGGAAGATGAGGAGGAAAGGAGAAGGGAAAACTACCAATATCATCACAGCTCTATGAATTTTTCCTTGGTACCAGCTTGTTATATTTTATTGTATAAGGAGACATTACCAGATTGTATTTTGTATCTGAATGCAGTTGATGAGCATTCCCAAAGGGAAAAACATATTATCAAACTGTCAGGGTTTAATTATTACTTTGCTAATGTTCCCATAAGAAAAACAAATGTTTGCTACATTGCTGGCTGTAACTCGCATTTCTGATTGAATTAAATGTGAGAAATAAAATAATGATGTTATTTACATATTCATAAATCTCAGCAAAGCAGAACTAGACACCCTTGAATAATAGTGAGTCCAGTGATTTCACTGTTGGTTCAGTTATTTCTTCTTGAGCTATGCGACTGTTTTTTGCAGAACTTCAATCCACTTGAATTGACCCTTGGGTCTGAGATTGGATGCAGTCATGAGCCTCAGTCTATGCACATGAAAGTTTAGTGGGCAGAGGATGATTTTCACTAACATAAGAAGCCAGTGAAAGTTGCTTGGAGGTTTGAAATTGGAAGTGAATCAGCGCTGGCAGATTCAGTTGGAGTTTCACATTTCACCAACTTGAATCTCCAAGGAAATACATCAATAGCCAACCCCCTCTAGAATCAGCTTTCCCCCTCCACCTGAAACAATTCCCAGGATGACCCCTCTCACCTCAGACACATCTAAGCTGAGAAGTAGGGTATGTCCTGGGGCTTGTTAATTTGAGGGGTTGGAGAGGAAAGGTGCTCAGATACAACCATGGTGAAAGAAGAAATAGTGGATGAATGGAGACATGCATAAAGTAATGATTAGTTATGTCTAAGTGTACTTGGTTGAATAGACACACAAAAATATTGATTGATTATGGCTCTGTAGTTGAAATTCGGTGAGTTTGAAAACTCAGATCTGAAGATGGACTCTCTTTTTTTCTTCCTTTACTCTTACTATGAATGGCAAATCTATATCTATAAATTTAGAAATCAGTTCTCTTGTATTTACAGTAGAGATACTCTATTGATTTTTAGATGCACAGCTCCAATAATCTTATTTAGGCCTGTTGTTCTATACTGATATAAATGTAAAGTTGTCAGCAGGAAATATTTGGCCCCACTGAAAAACAACTCTTGTTATGGTAATAAAATGTGCAAAAATGCAGGTGTTACTTTTATTTGTTTATATGGTTTATTAAGCATTTGTCATCAAAACACCTAGGCACTGTACAGTTTTCTTTTTAAAGAAATCAGTAGTTAAAAAACATAAAAATGGATCCAATGGCCCCCCTTCCCCGCTCCCAGCACCAAAACTATCCTACACCCCCATTCCCCTGGACCAGCCTTTTTGTCTCCTTTGATGACCCCCGACCTTCAACCTTCTTCTTACAGCAACTTTTCTTTCAATTACCCTCCTAAGGGATATTCAATTCTCACTCTCCTCCTTTCTCTCCAGAAAACTCCTGAACCACCCATCTTTTGTGCAGCGTTTAAAATACAGTACCACTCAGACTTTATTTGCTCTTTTGATCATTCCTCTCTACTTGTGTCCAGAGGGTGAAATTCTACAAAGTGTTGAGCATCTCATATAGTGTGCTAAATGCCCTCCACTCCCAGGGAAATTAATGGGAGTGAAGGTTGGTCAGTAACTTTCAAGAGATGTGCAGCACCTGACTAGACCAGGCCACCACTGTAACCACTAAGTAACACTCGCACAGATGGATACTTCCTTAAGGAGATGCCCAAACAGAGACATATAGGGGCAGATCCTCAGCTGATGCAAATTGTTCTAGCTCTCCATAGTGATGACAGCTGAAGATCTGCTCCACCATATTTTGCCGTTCCTGTGAAGATGGAGAAGATTACAACAGAGAAATTGTTTCCTTCTCTAGAGGAATAATAAAATTTTAATTCATTCCAGTTCAATTACAGACAGATGAGCTATCAGATAATGCCTAATGAGTACAGGTGGATATGAATAGCTCTCTTTGAACAGGCCTTATATCCAATGCATCATGTCTGTTTTGTTTTAAGGATGAAAATTGCACCATCTGCAACTGCAGGTGCATGAAAAACATTTTTCAAAGTCCTCTTAAAATAACATAAAAAGCACAATGGTGAGGGGAAAAAAACAGGGTTGTGCTGATTTACGCTGAGGATCTGGCCCCAAAAGATCAGAAGAACATAAAATGTATGGTGTTAGTGGTAATGACTTATTGATGGTTTATCTATTCCTGGTTGGTTTGGACCTGATCATGCAACTTAGTATGCCCAGGGCATTGATCAAGGTTTTTTAATTAGTAGACAATCTCTTTTAGCCTCCATGGATGATGGTTGCTTGGGAGAAGCTGTTCTTACTTCCCCTACTTTCAGTGCAGGAAATACTGATGTCTCCAATGGAGGAATAGCTGAGTAAGCATGCTCGAGAAAGTATTTTCAGTGCCGGTCAGAACTGAACATTAAGGGCCAGATTCTCATTTACACCGAGGCCTCTTTATGCCACTTTGTGACAGAGTGCTAGCAGCCTAGAGATGACCCAGCTCTCTGGTCACTAAGGTACTAGCTATTTGGCCCCTTAAGTGGATTTAACTGGGGTGATGGGTGCTCAGTGGTTTAATTAGGCAGGAGGCTGATGAGCTAATGTGAGCAATCAACCTGTGAAATTAAAAGGACAGGAGGGAAGTGCAAGGGAGAGGGTGGGTCTAAGGGATACAGGATCCTTGGATGGTAGATCTTGTTCTCCCCTCCCTGAAGAGTGGGCTAAGGGGGAAGTTTACTTCCAATTCTATGTTGCTGCATAAGGCTGTACTGGTGAAGACACATACTGTACATAATTATACTGTCATCAGCTGATTAGTCTTGAGATTCAGTTTAATTAAGTCAGAAGGTGCTTGATCATGGGACTGTTCAGTGGGTGGGTGATGCCCTTATGTAGTTTATAGAGATAATGATTTTACAGTAAACTGCCCAAACAATGCTTATCAGAGCTAGGAGATAAATATCTTATAAATAGCGATGAACAAACCACAAGAAGTTTGGATGTTCAGATAAACTCTGAAACATTTGGACAGTTAATGCCTTATCCAACCAGTGAAGGCAATAGAAAGCCCTTCCTCCCACCGATTGCTTTCACTGGGTTTTGAATCAAGCCTCTATTCAAAAATAGCTGAAATGTTTTGAAGTCACTTTTGTCCTTTTGCCTTCCCTTATTTGGCCCGGACTGAACTCTGAATCATTCAGGGTTTGCCCATCACTAGTTTCATACTTTCATTCTGACCTCACCACTTTTTGATGATACATTGGGAAGTTTCTCTTCTCTGCCTCTAGCCTGCATTTCTCAAAAACGACTTTCTTCTGGCTATGACCTCAGGCATGTCTCTACCTTCTGCACTCCCTCATTATGTTCCAACCCCTGCCCTCACAACAAGGGTGTAGGTAGAAATCTGAATTGTCTATATATCCTGGCTAATGTCAGTCTGTGCTGCAAATTCAATTCATAACATACCCATAATGTTCATGGTAGATATGGCTTTGTGTGAGTGATCCCAATGCATGCAGTGAGGACAGAGAGATAAAGAGATCAAGCAATGTGTGTAAGTAATGAAGAACAAAGAGAAGTTGCCAGCTGCAATAGGAAATGTTGCCTTAGGAAATTAAAAATTGTATGACGTATTATACATGGTGTGTGACCACCTACACTCCTGCTTCACAAGCAGGCTGTCAGATTATGATTATGGAGCTTTGTTTCTCTTAGTGGTTGTGACCGTGGTGTTTATTTAAAAAAACAGATGGCCGTGTGTTCATTTTTATAGCCTTTTATCACTCTTCTCTAACTATTATACACAAACACACACTCCCAGTTTCTATCTCTATTGTCTAGGGGCCCAATTCAAAGCCCACTGAAGTCAATGCAAAAATGTCCATTGACTCCTATGGGTTTTAGATTAGGCCCTATAAAAGGTGTTCTTTTCTCTCCTCCTCTCCAACAGGGCAGGTGTTACATAACTTCTGCAGATAAACTGATTAAAACATATTAAGCCAAATTCTCTACTGGAGTAACTTTGTTGATGTTAGACATGACATCAATAGAGTTATGCCAGGAAGAGAGAATTTGGTCCAGTATTCTTTGAACATAGCACAGTTCCACAGCTCTGAAATAATGTAATATAGCTTTGTGAGTGTTGAAATATTTCAATACTTTTAGTGTGTTCTCAGCAATTTATATACAGCATAGTGCCTTGTATGTGGTCAATATTTTCACTGGCAGCCTTTGTCATTTTTAATAATTCTGTTGACTAACCGTTTCATCCTGTGTAAGATTTTTAGCCATAGATAGCGCATTATTCTTTGCCTGCTAGAAGATTTATTTTCACAGCACACTTGCAAGTACACCATTAGTGCACTATATATCATCCCTTAAATTTATGAAGATAAATGCCATACCTCAAGCTAAGCTAATATATATCCTCTGTGAAGTACATACACATGGGATAAGTATCATGACGATACTGAATTAATCTTTCCTGGGTTGGGATAGCTCTATCACTCAGTGAATTTTCTTGTGTAATAGACGTACAAGCGTATAATGAATCCACTCTTATCAAGTGAAGATCATTTCAGTTTCCTCAAATAGTGTTATGATATATTGCATTTGTGCAACTTCTTCCTGCACAATTACAGTCAATGACAGTTTTGCCATTGAATTTTATGAGATCAGGAGTAGGTAGTTGTTTTTTTATGTCATGTCTTTTCTCCTCTGGCTGTATCTTTTTAAGTGCACCATTGCTGTATTTTCCAAGTTTCCACCTGTCATGTGTGTGTGTGTGTTTCACTGCCTCTTCTGGTCCCATCCCTATATCTCATTATAGCTGTCTCTCAGTGCTTTGAAGATATATCTGTCTAAGATATTATTATCTGTCCCCACTATGGAGTGGGGATAATTGAGGGGACAGAAGAGAGAGAAAACCAAGCTCACAACACAGAGCATGCAACTGGGCCCTGCTCGGGATTATAGTGATAACTCCCTCATGAACAATGTCTGTACAGAGAGAATCCATCAGGGATGTGCACCTCACTTACAGATCACACCAGCTGCTGTGAACATCTGGCTTGATTCTGTTGTTCATGCTCCCCTGGGTCCCAGCAGCATGATGTGCATTTTAAAGATGCCTGATGTTGGGGTTTGGGTTTTTGGGGGTTTTTTTTTTAGTTTATACACAATTTCCTGCTTGGGGATGCACATATTTTTCAGGGTTCTGCACTGAAGCCCACCTTCTGAGCATGACATGCTGGCTGGGCTCCTGATTACTCTCCTTCTATGAGCATCATCTGTGCACAGGCTGACCTGGTGTTGCCTGGCAGAGCAACACTCGTTGTTTTGTGCCACATCTAATTTTGTTTTGCAGGATGGCACGTGTGTTACATGTTCCTCACTGGTGCATGTTGTATGCATGGTGGGATTGTCAGGCTTCCTGTGTGTATTTCACTGACTCTTCTGTGCTCATCCCTTTCTCAGCTCCATGTTTTTTTTCTGTCATTTCAAGCCTCATTATCCTTTGTGTCTCAGCATAACCTTTGTCATTCTAATTTTCATGACTGTATCCCCTTCTATCATCTCCTATGCCTTTGCTTTACAGGTACAGTACCACAGAAGAGAGTCAATTAATAACTGTATGAGAGAGCCAGCCTTTGGATAGGGGAAGCCTGCAGCCCTGGGCCCAAACTTTTTTTTTTAAATACACGTTTCTAGTAGAGCTGTGTGAATAATGAATTTTTCATTTCACTAGCACTTCCAAAAATTTAAAAAAAAAATTATTTTAGGTCAACCTGAAAATGAAATTTTTTATCGAAAGTTGAAAAATAACTAATTTTGGATCCTATTAAATGTTTTGTTTCTATTTTGAGATTTTCTTTTTCAAAAATTGAAAAAAAATACAATTACCTTTAAATTTTGAAACAAAAAGTTGTTTCAAATTGAAAATTTGAAATATTTGGTTTTAAAAAAAAGTCCACACAAAACATTTAGATTTTTGCAGAATGGTTTTTTTAGGTTTTTATGAAAACAATTTGTGGAACTCTACATGAATTTGTTAAATGTTTTGGTTGAGCTGAATTTGCGTTTTTCATCTCCCCTCTCAATCCCCTCCCACACCCACCAAAAAAAGATTCAGTTGAAAAATTTCACCCGGCTTTAATTTCTAACTCTTGGGCGGTAGGGGTGGCAAAGACTAAGAATGGAGGCTTTGTTTCAATCTTAATTATGACAGTGACTGACACTTCTATAAGAAAGCAGGAAATTGTCTTTTATTATGCTTATTGTTATGCACTAATATACTGTAGGAATAATTTTCAAAAATGGGTGTCTTAACAGGAAGTCCAGATCCCACAACTGGGAACTCTCCCTGGCACTTATGCCCATGAATGGCCATTTTACATAATTTCCCTATCCCTTTGAACATCCAAATGTAATATTTGCATGTCCTGTGTTTGTAAATGGGGTTCTCCGTGTCATAGAAAGGACATTCGCAGGATCTAAAACCCCTTGTTGGTAATCTCTAATACTCCAGAATGTAGTCCGTTCAAATTATTTTGCTTTGTTTTCGTTTATCTGTACTGTATGGAAAATGATTGGCATTTTAAAGAGCAAGTCCTGTAGCATCACTTATAAGTTTTAGTGAAGAGAATCTTTCTGTAAGGAGCTAGTTGCTAAGGTATTTGTTGAAGGAGTATATAGACCTCTCTATATATATGTTAGGGGGAGGGAATGTAAGGAGAAAGGCATTAGTGTGAAATTTGTTCCAAAACCATCAGAAAGAAAGGAAGAAGCAGCTGAGACAAAACAGACTGGGGAAGAGAGAGGAAATAACATTGGGTGGCAAAGAAGATAACAGACAAACTCAAAAGGAAGAATGTTAGTGGAAATAGTCTTAGGAAATGAGGTTACAACCCAGAATGTTATAAGGTCATTCTGGTAGGAAGTATCAAAAGTGCATGTCTGTATCTTTAAGAACTAAACTCATTACAAAATAAACAGCACTAAGAATTATATATGTCTCTGATTTCCGTGGTCTCCTTTGCCATTTCTCCTTTCTGTGTTTCTCCCTCTCAGGAAACATCTGCATTGCATTGTTAATTTTTGCTCATATTTCTAAACTCTTTAGGTGCCTTTGTATTATTTCTCTGTCCTAGTGATACTCATCGAAATTTAATACCACCTGGAAATGTCACTCTTTATCCTCTCTTCCAAATCACAAATGCTGTGCTGCCCTGCTAGACGCCTCCACCCATCTCAATATAAGGTTGTTCATCACAGTTGGATATTTAAAACACAGTGAATTCAGTATCCTGTGCTTTCAAGGACATAAAGAGTGGATTGATCATTTTTGCTCTCTTCCGATTCCCTTCAACAGACATAACTGATTGCAGCGACAGTCTGGTCCAGTGCTCAGTGATGTCAATGGGAGATAGATCAATCCCTTATCAGTAATGTTGATGATGCACAAAGTGTAATAGAATCCAGTGCATTCCCTCTTAGATGTGTGATTTTCAGGGCCAACAGGAGTAAACAAGCAATAAAAACTTATCTTTGTCCTTAATATCAGCAGCAATGGCTCTAAATACAGCCAATCTGTTGAATAATAAGTTACCGTTTTTATGTACACTCACTTTTTTGGGTAGAATTGCATTTTTAAGGCTATAATTCCATCTTGGGTGCTCCGTAACATGAGCAAACCTCTCTAGCTTTGCCTTAATGATTCATTCCAGCAAAAGCATTTGATGGAGTAAAGGCAGCGGTAAAATATTTCTTTACTTTGGAAAATATAATCCCAACTATACATATAAAATGATGGGGTCTCAATTAGCTGTTACCACTCACGAAAGAGATCTTGGAGTGATTGTGGATAGTTTTCTGACAACATCCACTCAATGTGCAGCGGCAGTCAAAAAAGCTAATAGAATGTTGGGAATCATTAGGAAAGGGATAGATAAGACCAAAAATATCATATTGCCTCTATATAAATCCATGGTAGGCCCACATTTTGAATACTGCGTGCAGATGTGGTCGCCCCATCTCTAAAAAGATACATTGGAATTGGAAAAGGGTCAGAAAAGGGCAACAAAATGATTAGGGGTATGGAACGGCTGCCATTTGAGGAGAGATTAATAAGACTGGGACTTTTCAACTTGGAAAACTGACTGGGGGGGATATGATAGAGGTCTATAAAATCATGACTGGTGTGGGGAAAGTAAATAAGGACGTGTTATTTACTCCTTCTCATAACACAAGAACTAGGGGTCACCAAATGAAATTAATAGGCAGCAGGTTTAAAACAAACAAAAGGAAGTATTTTTTCACACAACACACAGTCAACCTGTGGAACTCTTTGCTAGAGGATGTTGTGAAGGCCAAGACTATAACAGGGTTCAAAAAAGAACCAGATAAATTAATGGAGGATAGCTCCATCAGTGGCTATTAGCCAGGATGGGCAGAGATGGTGTCCCTAGCCTCTGTTTGCCAGATGCTGGGAATGGGTGACAAGGGATGGATCACTTGGTGATTACCTGTTCTGTTCATTCCCTCCAAAGGACCTGGCATTGGCCATAGTCAGAAGACAGGATACTGGGCTAGATGGACCTTTGGTCTGACCCAGTATGGCTGTTCTTCTGTTCTTATGTTTACTTTAACATCTCCCAGGCTCTGTTGCACACAGTGTCCTCAAGAGCATATTGTATTGCGTATACTTAGAGGTTACTCAGCACACTTGGAACAAAACTTTCCACTGAGAGCATTGTGCCTTTCTCCCATGCCTATGTGGTGAGCTTTCCTGTAATCTTGAATTACAGGTAAGAATTGTTTTGTTTAATTACAGTGTCACTGAGTTTTATTTTCCATCAGTGAATGACTTACAAGATGCTCCTACAGTATCAGCTGAACACTTTAGTTATCCCCAACCTGACTGACAGGCCTTTGCTGTCATGATTTGGTTTTATGTAAGTAACATTGATAAATAATGATTAAGTTAATATCTTAGCCATCTTGACATATTGGATAAAGCATTACAGAATAAAGTATAGTTAGTGATATATTATTGTTCATAGGGGTGTACATGGCATATATCAGTGATCTTAGACATAGTGTCATCTTAGTACTTCCTTATGGGATACCCTTTACGGTACTGAAATACAGAAAAAAAAGTGTCTAAAATCATATTGGTTTTGGGAATATCAACTCTAACTGCTGGTATCATGTCCACTCACCTAAGTCCTGTGTCCATGGTGGCTGATCAGCACAACCCTGATCCCCATCCATACATATATATCTGAATGTCTCCTTGCTATTACTTCTGGAGTGACAGGTTTGGTAGCAAGTGTTGTGGTGCCATGGTTTGGAACAGCAGTTTGAATGAAGCGCTATTAAAGATGAAGAGGTTGGTCCTTTACCTCTGTGGAGGAAATATTTTGTAAGTGTGACTGGCCTGGGATTTTGCATTTTAAATTCAAATGGACCTTAAAAAGTCAGAAAAGTCAGCCACCAATAGCAAACATACAAAAAGACAAAATTTTATTCAAAAAATAAAAATTCTCCAAACAGAGAGAGGGCTAACATCCTCCTTATCATAAATAACATTACGACAATATTGTCCTCTGGTTCCATAGTGCTAGTTAGTAAGTCTCTGTGGCTTAGCAGTGTAGTTTTATGGACCAGCTGATACTCAGGATCAGTATTATGTGATAACAGAACTGGTATCATGGTACCATTATAAACTTAGATGCAGCCATTCATAAAATAAACAGAATGTGATCATTATTAAAAAGTTAAGGTGAGCTAACAGTGACAGTACTATAATTATTTTCTTTTTTAAATATCAGAGAAAAAACTGTGGCATCTCAAATATCACTCTATGGTAACAGTTAGCAAATACTGACTTTTATAGAGAGACTACTGTAGGCTACACAGGCTTTATGGAAAGCCAACACATTTAGTTATGAGTGTATTGGTTTGAGTAACATAACTACTCACATTAACTTTTTTGCACAAAGCTCAACTAGGTCTGTGAAAGTTTGGTTTCATCCAGGTCTGGATTGTGCTCAGACACCTCAGAGATAAGAACCTAAATAGAATTAGATTAGAATGTGGAGAAGTACCACCAAAATACCTCAGAAAAGACTATTCTCCTATTTCTGGCTTGGCTGAAAGCATGGATGCTGGAAATCTTGAGATCACAGAGATTTCCAGACCAAAGATATATGCATACCCTTGGATAAGGTTAAATAGCTAAACTGATTTGCTGGTACTTTGACCAGTCTTTATTCATAATAGCTTTTTTTGTTGCAGAAGAAAACTGAAACTTGGCAAATGCCATCGTTTCACTGGGGCAGAACAAATCTGCGCTATGAAAAAAAAGAATGAGCTGAAGAAAATCAAAGTGTTATTGTGCATAGTGCAGATTAATGGAGGAGAGTGTAGGTCGTTCTCATGGAAGAATTCCTTCAGTAAGAAATAACAAGTGGAAATTAAGCCCACTCACTGAATGCTGCCAGTAGTAAATAAATTAACAATGATAATGCTCTACAGGCAGAGCAGGTGGGTGGAGAAATTGATTAAACACTGTTTTGTTTTCTTGAATAATCAAATTATGTCCTGTTGGTCACAAAGAGAATATGAGCAGAAAGTACACTAGAATGATCCTGTTAACTTCTACATCAGCTCTTTGTTAGCATTTACCTCACTAGTTGTTGTAACCAGTCATCTGTCACCTAATGAATGAATAGCAATACAAATGCTTACGGTTCTTATGCCAATGAAGGAGCTGGATTAGTGTGAAGGAAAATGTGGAATTGACCCATTCCCTTGTTGTATGATTTAAACTACTCTTATGCACTGAAGTTACTCAGTGTGTTCTGAATATTGAAAATTTTACTCCATATTTAGAAGGCGTAGCATAGACTTAAAACTGTCTACTATGCAAATGCAAACTTTCATATAGCTTTGGTATTTTAGCATCAGTATTTTTCAAATGTAGAAAAGCATCCACTCCTTGGTGAGGACTATTTATATGTCAGCTTAGAGGTTTCAAAATTTGGTTGTGGAAGAAGGTATTTTTGTTTTTCTCAATATTGTAAATGAAAAGTGGCTACATAGATTTTTCACAGATTTACCCAAGGGAGGAGGGGAAATAAAGTTCAGGCTGAGACCAAACATGAAAAATTTCAGTGCTTTGGAAAGGTCTGAATGACTGAAAGAAGGTAATCTATATGGAAGGACCATACCAGGAGAAGTTATCAAAAAATTGGTATTGTTAATATTGGGTTAGATTGGGCCTCTAAGGGTGTCAAGAGCTCTGGGACTAATTAATTAATTAATTAAAAACTCTCACTCAGAGAGTCACAATTCCTCCCTTGCTCCCGTCTTGCTCCGGAGTGAAATAAATTACTTCAGCCCTTCAAAGGGAACAGCTTACTTTCCCTCCTTCTTCCTGTCCAGAGAGCAATGCTCTGTCTACTCCTCACCCCTCCCTGCTCATTTCCTGCCCACTTGCTTGCGGGGAGGAGGATCTGGAGAGCAGGGGCAGGGCTCTGTATCAGGCTTGGACCCAAGATCCCCGGCAGGCTCAGCATGGGAATGCAGAGGGGTCTTACTCCCCTGCTTGGCTGAGTAAGACAATGGCATAATGTAGCCTGTTAGAATTTCATACCTCAAAGCCTGTGCAATAATTAAAGTTTAAAAAATCCCCGTTTTTTTAGAATTGCAAAACTCTTTACCTGAGCACTTCCACCAGACCACAAGGGGATAGTTCTCTCAGCAGAAACCTATTGCTGATGTGATACCATTGCTGTGGGACCTAACAGATTATACTCTGCAAAATTCTCAATGTTTTATGCGATACTGTGCAAAGCTCAGCCCAGGTTCCCTGTGATTTCAAAGCAATTCTGGGCTCATTCATGGTTTCGTATGGATACCATATGAAATGTGGTAGTAGTGAAGACAATTTTGCCTGCCTTTGGCTTTGAAGCTTGAAATTAAGTGGCATGATGTGGTGCAGGTCAAAACCAAACACAAGGTTTGCACAAAGCCCTGCCAGCTGAAACCATTGAGTTTAGCACAGATCTAAAATGGGTGTTGCAGCGGGGTGGGAGTCAAGGGTTGGGCTGAGGTTTGAACATTATGAGATATAAAGGGAAAATAGTTTTAAACCAATAATGTTCTCCTGGCTGTTGGGGAGCTTCAGGGCATATTGTTGCAGGTGAAGGAATTTTGCGTAAACAGCTTGCAGGTCACCTTTAAGAAGAAATTGCTGATCTCCTGATTGGTTCTGGTGGTGTACTGCAGGTGCAATATAACTGGACACCTGCTTTGCATGCACTTAGCACTTTAGCACCTAAAACTGCAGAGAAAGGCATGAGAAATAACCCAGTGGAACATCTGGCACGCATTCAATAGACCATTTTTGCTGACTGACTAGTTTTGTGAATTGGGATTCATTAGGCAAACTAGTACTACCTCATGCAAATTATTTATGCCTTTGAATCTACAATCTTAGTTTCTTTCATTAAACAGCAAATGGAAGTGGATGTAGCTGGTGAAATGAAATGCTTTCTTCCTGTTGGAGCTTCCTTGTGATGGCCCCTATATTTTTCCTCGCTTCATGCTTCAGTTCTGTCATTGCCATTTCACATTTCTTCTGTCTAGTAGTCTAGTTAAGCACTCAGGAATTGTAACTGTTAACACTGAATGAACACTCCTTTGTGTGCATGCATTATGGTACAGGCTTTTAGTACATGTTCACAAATTGCTTCTCAGGTAATACAATGTAGTCGAGTGTGTTCTACAATTTTAGATACTTATGAATATCTCTAAAATAACTTGGATCTTGTAATTATAGACTGAGGGCCACATCCTCAGTGTATATAAATCAGTGTAGCTCCAGAGGAGCGAGGCTGATTTACACTAGCCCTGAATTGTAACTATAACATTTTCTGACTTGATTTTGCATTATGAAAAATGCTTTAACATTTAAAAATATTAATTTGCTAGGAGGGGAGAGGGTGAAGAAAGGTCCTGCGTTTTCTAACTAACAATCCCCACTCTGTTAGTGTTTCAAGTTAAGGGACAGATTCATCAGAATGCTCAGGGTTCTTTGCACTGCTCTGACAATACAAAGCAGCCAATAAACCTCACGGGATGCACACGGCAGCATGTTGGCCTGGCAGCAGTCGAGCAAGACAAGGCTGGCTTCGAGACAGAGTTTAATAATGTAAAAATGCCTCTGTTCCCCTCCCACACCCAGAGACAGATTAGGGTTTTGTGGGGTCCTGGGCCAGAGCAAGTGGGGGCCCCTCCTCACCCCTTCTGCCTGTAGTCTCTCTCCCGCCACTGCCCATACCACATCCTTGTATGTAAAACAAAAGGGAACTTCAGTAAGGTACTGCAAGAACCCCAAATGCATCACTATTTTAAGAGCAGCAAAGAATCCTGTGGCACCTTATAGACTAACAGACATTTTGCAGCATGAGCTTTCGTGGGTGAATACCCACTTCTTCGGATACTTGACACTATTTTAAGATGTATTTTGGACTGTTCCTGTTGAATGAAATGCTAACAGTCAAGTCTACTGTCCTGATACTCAGCTGCCTTTGTGCTATTTGTCCTGCTCTGCTGTGACAGGCTGTGCAGCCAACATAACTACCATTGGATGATACTTCAGAAGCATAATGTTAGCGTAATTGCTCCTGTCCCACCATCTCTCCCAGCAGCCAGTATCGCTCAGGGTGGCGAGGTGAGTTAGTGAGCATGGCAGTGGCTATCCTGTGCATCAGTGATCCCTAGCTATCCTAATGGTATCATTCAGAGAAGCCTTCAAGCCAGTTAGCTCAGGATCAGAGAAGCATAATGGTGGCTTAAAACCACTTTGCATTCCCTCTTCCGAGTTGTACTGTGTACTCTGCACACAGGTGAGGATCAGGGCCTTCTCTGTGGTCTTTTCCATGTGACTGGTTACCACTGTGTCAGAGAGACAAGAGATGAGAACTGCTAATGGATGGATTTTATTCCTCTTTGCTTATTGAGCAGTGCTTTAAAAGAATGACCTAACCTTTGTTCAGTTCTTGGTCATTTATTGTAATAGCATTAAGCATGTGGAACTCATTTAGTATTAATATGATTGTCCTAAGTACTTTGATTGAATTTCTGCTGTAATTCAGTATTAATTACGCAGACCATTAGTGGGGGCCAGATGATTTTTTGTGCTATACGAATTAGAAAATCCCGCTCCTATTCTGTAAATGATGAGAATTTGTTTTCCCAAGCATTCAAAATGTGAGCATCTGAAATGTCATTCATAGAGGCTGATGAGGTGTTTGTTTCTATGGGAGGAAAACACATGGCACAAGGGACTGTTAAGAGCATCCAAGGCTTTTTACCTGTAGGTTGTTGTTTCAAATCCCACTCTTCCTACTAATTACCATGTAATGGCTCCTCAGTGGCCTATGTGATATTAATTGAAACTTCAGTCCAATTCCTGGTGCATTATATAGGGAACTGAGTAGAATAAACAGCACAGAGTAGAGCTGGGTGAGTATTGGATTTTTCATCATTGGCAATGTTGAACTATTCATTTTAGGTCAGACCAAAATAAAAAAAAAATGAAATTTTTGGTGAGTCAGAAAGTTGGAACTTTTGAAGGTCTGGGTGTTCTAACCATTTAAAAATATCGTTTGTTTTTTAAAAATAAAATCAATGGAAACTTTTAAATGAGAAGTCGTTTCAAACTGAAAAATTGAAATGTTTCTTTTAGAAAATGTTTAAACAAGCATTTACATTTTTTTCTGATTTTTTTCCACATGAACCATTCAGTGAAATTGGCACAAATTTGCTAAATGTTTTGATGTCACTGAATATGCATTTGTTGCCAGAAATAGATTTCGACCAAATTTTTTCACCCATTTTCATGATAGACGTACATATCACACAAAGCTACTTTCCCCACTTTCTGCCTTCCTAGCTGTCTCAGCATAAGACTGAGTGGACACAGTGACAAAATCCCCTTCTCAGTTCCATTCCGGTTTCAAAAACATTGGCATGTCACTTCTGAAGTGGAACCTGGCAGAGGGGTTAATGGTTGTTCTGCTGTAGCAGAGAGAGGAAGAGTGGGCTGCCTGCTGAAGACTGGCCAGCACTTGTACTCTCAAGCCTGCAGTAATGTTTAATCAACTTTTGGGTGGGATTTAAGAATCTGGTTTTAATCTATAAAGTGTTAAATGCTTTGGAATCTGAATACCTCAAGGACAACCCATGAGATGACAACCTGATTGCAAGCGGCAAAGGCACTGGAGCTAGCAGCCCTGTGATTTAAATAGGAAGGGGCAAGGTGTTCTCTTTGATAAGATCCTTCTCCCACCCCCAGAATCATAGAGAGCCGCTTCATCCATCATGACGGCTCCTGATTGGCAAGTATTGGACGCATTGTTATTCTTGTTCCTGTCTTCCCCACTCTCCCAAAGCTGAGCCACGTGTTTGTCTCATCCACCTGTTATAGCCTCTCTTTTAAATGATAAACTCTGGGGCAGGGGCTTTGCTTTTCTATTTGTTTGGATAGTGCGCAGCACAATCATAATAATTTGGCTGAAGGTAATTGATTGAGTCTTTAATTTTAATACTGAACAATAAGCATTGCACAGTGTAATCATGAGATTGGAAAATCACCAAGTATCATTAGTAAGGTGCTGGCATAGTATGGTAGCAAAACCATTCAACCTTCTGTTGCACAGAGATCTAAATATAAAGCCGATATAAAGTAATATCAGACTAAGAGGATGTGGCCAAATATTCTTTTATTTATTCTGGGACAGATCCTCAGCTGGTGTTAATATGAACAATTTACGTCAGCCAAGGATCTGATCCCCTGGCTTTAAGATTTAGAGACATGTTAGAAATGGCTGCATACATCCTATAGTCTAGGAAACAGTTTGTTGTGTACTATCTGATTCCCTGGTAACTAATTATGATGCCTACAACAAGATACTATTATGGAAGGGCATAGGAACAGGAACATCTATTATTCTTGTAACCCTCTGTTTTTAATACAGTATCTGTCCTCTTTCAAACCTCAAACAGAGATGGGTTATATTGGAACGTGTGTGTGTGTGTGTGTGTGTGTGATAGATGGAAGGTGACATGAGTGTGGGACAACCATGTTACTCATACATGGTGAAACCACAGCTGATTTATACAGATCATCCTAAGTGAAAGCCAATAAAACCTTTATATCACACCATTCTCAATATACCTCATATTTCAGAGAAAAAACATTGGTTTAGAGAGGCTTTAAACATTTTACTCAGACTATTTTTCATATCCCTGCACATGTAGAGTCAGAGGCCTTAGCTACCATGTATGGTAAGATACTATGTATCCAAATGTATGGATCTTAGCAGGACAAAAAAACCCCAAATGGGTTCACACCATTGCTCCTGTAGGCCGAGCTCTGTGTGTTATCCAACTTTTCAAGTGCAAATGGACGCCTGGGCGGGGGATTGGCCGGAACTGGGGGGCAAGTTGCCTGGGTGGGGAGAGGGAATGTAGTGGGGCAAGGGGTCCTGCGGGATGTACAGCTCAGCCTACATAAACAGGGAACTCTATATGATCCTGAGCAAGGGCTGCCTGTGATACATGCAGGCCACAGTAGAGGGTGTTAGAGATCTTCAGTTTGCAGAACCTAATGGGCACTCTATGGGCCTGATTTTAGTGGAAATCAGGCTTTTCTGGTTTTCTAATTGTTCCCAAAATCAGTACGTTTCTGGCCATTGGTACCTAGAACATTCCCTGAAACTGAAGAAATTATTGGATGCCGTTTTCAAAAATGATCTCATTGCATACAGACAAACAGAGAAATGCTGTCAGGTTGAGTGTAGGACATTGCTTGGCTAAGAAATATGATGTTGTACATCACACAGTGGGCACTCACTTCCAGTCTGGCTTGGAGGCGAGAGGTTGTTCTAATATATAGTTCCAGTTTCCCTTTAGCTCAAATAAAAGCTTTTAGCTCAAATAAAAGCTTTTGATGGGTTTTTTTTTATATTGTATCCCTCTTGAATACAATTATAACGGGGGAAAAAAGGTTTCTGAACTCAAAGTGATTTGCCAAAGTCAGGATCATTTGAGATTTGAAAAACCTCCAGCTCCTCATGGCTCACCCATCCTTCCTTTGTCTATATTTTGGTGATGATGATCTAGCTGTAGCAATTCCAAGGAAGTACTGACTGTACAAGTTCTTGAGGAGGAAGTTTGGCAGCTTAACCACATGGAGAGAGAGATTGTACAGCATGCTTTCACCATAGTCGAGGAAGGTGGTTCTAAAAGAACTAATGCACAGGAAAACTCCAACTCCATCCTTAGGAAGGTAGGCAGCTTTGAGAAAGCATCTTCCAGAGGAGGCTCCAGTGAACATGAGCTATTATTACTTCCTGAGAACCAATGCTTTCTGGAGCTCCCACTAGGGTGGCCAACTCTGACTGAAGCTATTCCAGGAGATTTTTCCCCCCAACATGACATAATGTCATTTTCTTAAAATATTCTATTAAAATCTCCTGGATTGCTTTCAATAGTCACCGAGAGATTGATGCCAATTCCAGGAGACTCCAGGCCAATCCTGGAGGGTTGGCAACCCTAATTCCCACTGATGCCATTTAACTCCATGCCAACCCCAACACAGACAAGCACCTTAAAGGCTTTCTACAGGTAGCTAGGATAGTATGGCTTATCTGTGTATCTCTAGATCTAATCTATCATGGACTTCTATACAGTTACAGTTTAGATGCTCATGAGCATAAGTAAAGGCTGCACATTGTTGCCCATTTGATAGAACTAATGTGAGTGTAAGGGGTGTAAAAGATGTGTCTTTAAGTGTTATTTCAAATAGTTGTGTTTCGGGTTGTGCTCACTGTAACGTGTTTAAAAAGAAAAAACAACAAACAACTTCCCACCCCACCAGTCTTCAATTAGATTTAGACATTTCTCCCTCCCTATCCTGCTTTCTTTGGGAAGGGCTCTAAGAGTTTGGGCAGAGAATATTGCTGAAAGTCACGTTATCTGACATTTGGAAATTATTCGTATACTTTGGATGTCACAATTAAGTTAGCAGAATAAAAATCAAAAGACCTAGTTTGCATAAAGTCACGTACCCCAAATAGTTGTTTGTGTTTCATAGGTCCTTTATAGTTTTAAACATTTGTGTTTTTTTCTTACTTAGTTTGCAAAATATTTGAAATTTTAAGGCTAGTTTACAGTATGAAAAGATAATGGCTAACTTCGGGCCAGCTGCCAGGCCACCCGGGGCCATGATCTGCTCACAACTTGGGTAGCACTGTACCTGGTCAGTGCTTGGATGAGAGATCTAGGAATGTAGAATGTGATGCTGTAAGGAATGCAGATTATTCACTTGGGGGAGATTTTCAAATGCAAAAATGGCAGTTAAGCATCCAACACCCATGAAAAATCCATGGAAGTTTGATGCCTAATTGCCAAAAGTGACTTTGAAAATGCCCTGCAGGGGGCACTCTTCCCTCTGAGCCCATACTGAAATAATGCCCCAGCAGGGTGCTAGGGTGCATAATTGTGACAGAGGAATTGTCTTTCGGATGAATTTCAACACGGAGGCAAACACCACTTGCAGTCATCATTAAAAACTCTGTGAAAAGAGCAAGGATGTTGGGCCTGGATCTGCAAAGGGAACTGGCGTGTTACAATGCTGAGCATTGTAGCGCCTAGAAAACCATAGGAACAACACACACAGCCTGAGTTAGTTGCCTGGGCTCCCTATACAATGAATGGAGAGAGATGGGCACCTAACTGTGATCCACAAAAGCCTGCATGCTAGGCGGGGAGCTGCTTACGTTAGCCAATGGGAGATGCCAACCAGAGGAATTGTGCTGAGCCCTACCCCTCTGACAGGGGTAGGTGTCTAAGTCCAGGCTGCAGGGAGGTGCCTATCTCTGCTTAGCAATCCATGAACAGGAGTCAGGAAGCTTCAGCACCTAAGTGGTTTCTTGCGTGAATGAATTAGATGCCTGCCTCACTCCGCACAGAATGGCTGGAGGAGGAGGTGGTGCCCACCTTACAACTTTTAGCCCAGTGGAGCACTTACCTAGGATGTGAGAGACCCATCGGCTCCCCCCTCTGCCTGATAAAGAGAGAGGATTTGAAGAAGGGTTTCTCACCTCTCAGAAAAGCTCTAACCACTGAGATATGGGATATTCTGATGTGGGGCTCCCTCCATCTCTCCTGTTGAAGCTGTTCCGCTGGCTGGCTGTACGTAAATGTTAGGCACTCTTTATGTATATGTAAGTAGATAGTTGTGTGTACATATGTACACTGCAAAAGGTCAAATCATGGCTCTATGTGCTTAGTTATTCGTTATTCAAAACCAAAGTGGGCTGAATGGTGGAAAATGTGCTGCATGCAACAAGCTCCTATACTGGCAGAGAATTGGACTGAATGATCTAATAGGTCTTTTCCATTTCTGACCTTTGTGACTGTAATTGATTGAACAGGGCTGCTGGGAGGATGGTGGTTAGCTGGCTGAAGGCATTAGGAATGAATCTGTCACCTTAGTTCATAATTTTAAATCTAGCTCAGGTTGACAGGGATTGAAAGGACCCAATTTCACATTTCCTGAAAACACCGAGCTCAGTACATGGGAATATTGCATTTGCAAGGAAAGCGGCATTAGGTCCAGAGTCACTACCATCTACTGGCTGTTAAATGGTCTGCGTGAAATGAGGTGGTTGCGGTCACTTCAGTTCCTAGTAGACAGATGTCCACATAGCATAAGAATTGCCTGCACAATCAGCACTATTTTGCACCTATGTTGTGCAGGGGTTCCATTCATATAGAAATTCCGGCAGAGGAGTCAAGAATTGAATGTGTATGGAGACTGAGAAATCTGCTGACCCCAGAAATGGTTGCTCTTGCTAATCATACTTGGGCAGGGCGTGTGTGAAAGCGCACCCCTACCAATGGTGCAGCTGTATCCCCAGCTCCTGATATGATGCTTTACCTTTTTGATGCTGAAGTCAGAGCTGCCATTTTGGGGAGAAAGTAACAACAGTGGGTGGCTGTGTAAGGGGAGGAGCTGCACAGCTGATTGGGAAATAAGCTAATCTCTAGCTGGCCCTGCTTTGTTAGATCAAAGTGTTGCAGAGGTAAACAATGCAGCCATTTGTTTATATCAGGAGTCTCAGTCAGCATTTGTCAACCTTGCTGCCCCTATTGTATCTGGTGCAGTTTAGATGGAGAGGGCCAGAATGTGTGGCCAGTTCCTCATGGGTGTTCAGGGGCTGGCCATAAATGCATTCTTGGGCTCACCTGAGTTCAACGCCTGCACTAGGTTAGCAGCACTGGTGCTGCTAGAATCCCTAAAAGGAGCAGGGAGAAGACATGTCCCCACCCCTCCCTCTGCAATGGCTAGCAGAGCTGGGGAAGCGCACACTCTGCCCCTGTGAGGTTGTAGCAGGAGGTGTGTTTCTCCCGCATCCTGGATGGACAATATGCAATGCCTCCCAAAGCTTGCACTGGGATCGTGGGGTTTGCACTTCTACCTACATGAGCTTGTGCTTGTAAGGGGATTTTTTTTTTTTTTTTTTTTTTTGCCTCAAAATGTATCAGCCCAAATGTTCCAAAACTGGCCAGGATTCTTGCTTGTCCACATGGGCAGCAGGTGAACCCTCATTCAGGGAGGCTTGCACTTTACTCATGAAAACAAAGAACTAATAGCACTGGAGTACTGGCTTCTACAAATCATTATTGTGCACATCAGTGTGTAAAGGTAAATGCAACTCCGCTTTGCACTCCTCTGCCAGTACACTTCAGTCCTGGCTGACCTTCACATGCTTTATCAGTCTCTGCCAAATGCAATAAGCTTTATCAGAGGCTGCCAAATGCAATAAGTTACGCAATGAATTTATTGTCCTATTTGTCTATTTCGGTTGTGATTAACTCCATTGCTAGACAAACAACTAGGTGGTAAATGCTCAAAAGAAAGTGATTTCCTTTTAGAATTAGGCTCAAATGCAGTCACAATGTTGGTGCCCATGGAGGATCCATGTTTAGGTAGCCCTATCTGATAAGAGCTGTTAATCAACTGCTCCAGGTCAGCTAGTTTCATATTCAGACCAATGGGGTTTGTTTGTTTGTTTGTTTGTATGCTCGTGTAGTGCCTCTCATTCCAAAGCTGTTTACGCAAAATTAGATCTCTTAATACCCCTGTGAAGGAAATGTTTTTACACCCATCTTTCAGGCACAAAGATTGTGATTTGCAGTATATCAGTGGCAGAGTGAGGAAGAGTAATCAGGAATCCTAGTTTTTCTGCTGTTCAGAGTCTTATACAATGCCAGTATTAAATTGGACCTGATATGTCATTCCTATATAATATAACACTTTTAAGACTGCTCAGTGTTTGACAGGGGTAGGGTGCTATAAGTGCTAGAGAGAAGACAATATCAATTCTGCCTCTGAGAAAATATCAGCAATAGCTTTTATGTATATAGGGTGCCTGTGTGTGAGAGAGAAAATAACCCAGCTGTTAGGAAAGGAGCTAATATTAGGGCTGCTTTCTCTGAGGTCTGTGCAGAAATTTTTTTTACTCTGTCCTGAGACAATTAGAATTCATGTAGAAGACAAGACATATGCACTGTGGGACGCCGATAAAGACGACAAGATCTTTTACTGACACAACTTAGGTGCCTATGACTCTGAGGAGAGAGCAAATGTAAGTTATCAAGAGTTTATGGTGACTCCCTGATGAAGGGAGGAATCCTAGCAGTGCAGTCCAGACTCCCACACCAAGCAAGTGACTCCTGTAATTAAATAGGTTTTTCCACTGGGTCCTGAATATCATCCATGAAAAGTCCCTGACCTGTCAGAATGCCTCAGTAGAGCATTTCAGTGGGATTATTCAGTGTCAAACAACAGTACTTTGCCACTGTGAGCCATGGTGAGTGGATGCGAGTATCCAAAACTAACCTAGAATTTCCTGCCAGAGTCACCTTTCATCTTGCATCTCTGGAAGTATTTAATTCCTCAGTATAGAGAGGTTACTTTTCATCAAAGAATAGTACTTCGGAATAGATACCCTGGGTGGAAGTCAAAGGTGATGTGAACCTTACTCATCAATAAGTGTTTGTCAGTGGTTTAAAAGTCTAATGTCAAAAGGTCAGAGGAATGGTTTAGCAGAATAAAAATCTACACCATTTTAAACCATCCTGGTAGCTGCCAACAGGAGCCTTTTTACTTTAACTTGAACCTTTTTTGGCTCCTTAACTTGTAATCTAGAAATATAAGCGACCTTTAAACCCACTTAACAACATTGCTCCATCTTGTAATTAATTCGGAGTTCAGCTCAGTCTGTTTGGTCTGTGGTGCCATTTATCCTAAACAACACATTGGTTTCCATACGACTTGTTTTTGCTAAGTGCCAGGTCTTAAGAGTCCATGTAGTTCCAGAAACAGAATGTTAACCTCTAACACCATATTTAAGCAATCATAAAGATATAACAGAAACAAATGGTGTCTTGTGGCTTTATATATGCATTTTGGTTATATAAATATTTCTTACTGCTGCTGATGTAGAATCTGACTGAGGGCCTTTTAATTTAATTTTAAGCACTATTAAGGAGCTGGAACAACAAGGATTTTTACTAAGGCTGGTTAAAAAAAAAATCTCTGTCCAAAAGTTTTCAGACAGAAAATTGGGTTTTGGATAAAAAGAAAATATCCGTTTTCCTGAAAAATCCTCACCCTCCACCCCCGCCCTTAGAAAACTGAAAACACGTCCGTTTTTGGCAGTTCAGCTAAAAAAACAAAACATTTTTGGTGAAATGTTAAAACTTTCTGCTAAAATTTTCAATAAAATGTGTCAGTTTTCACAGGGTAAAAAAAAAATTTGACTGGATCTAATTCTTCTCTAAACAGGTACAACTCATTGCTACAATATACTTGCTTATTTTTCATTTATTTTGTATAAATCCTTTCCCAAAATGCTTTTCATATTTCAGTTATACCTATACCTGACTTATATCCCTCATTACTGTGGTACCTGAATGCCTCACAAACAATAATGGATTTTTCCTTACAAAGCCTTGGAGGTACAGAAGTATCCTATGTTACAGAGGAGGAATTAAGGTACAGAGATTGGGAGTACATCTACACTACAACATGGCCATGGCTGGCCCGGGTCAGCTGACTTGGGCTCATGGGCCTCAGGTTGCAGAGGCTAAAAATTGAGATGTCAATGTTTGGGCTCATGCTGGAGCCTGGGCTCTGAGACTCCATGAGGCAGGAGGATCTCAGAGCCTAGACTTCAGCCTAAGTCTGAACATCGACATTGCAATTTTTAGCTCTGCAGCCCAATCCCTGCAAGCCTGAGTCAATTCACCTGGGCTCTGAGACTTGGTGCCACAGGTTCTTTATTGCAGTATAGACACACCCTCAGTGATTTGCCCAGAGTCACACAGGAAGTCTAGTCTTTAGCAGAGCTAAGAACCAAACTCTGCTCTCCTGAGTCACAGTCCAGTGCCTCAACTGCAAACCCTTTCTTTCTCCTGGAGCTAAATAATAAACAATAGCAGAGGGACAGAGAAATTCAGAGGCACAAGAAAGAGAGAAAAGGTACATTTTCACATGAGATCTGAAAAGAAGTGAAGAGTTGGAATGGAGAGATACAGGAAGACAGGTCCAGATGACACTGGAGAAAGGGACAGAGGAGACCAGTGTTAACAAGCAAAGGGAATGGATAGGCACGATGTAAGAAACAGTCCACACAGTTGGCTAGAGAAAATCCATGCATAGTTGAAAATACAGGAAGGTTAGTTTTGAGCTGGATTCTGAAATGAACAGGAAAATATACGTAACTCCCATGCCTTTGTTTTGTTTTCACAGATTCCAGAATCTGCTTTGGTCTAGAAAAACCTTTGTGGATAGTGTTAAAGTCTATAACCATAGCTACATCTATATGCCAGCCTTCTCTATGAAGACGGGGACAGAGCCATCCCTACGGGTTTACTACACCCTGGAGGACTTTGGTGCCAACCAAACGGTGCTCTTTGCCAATCCCAACTTCCTCCGTGACATTGGCAAGTTTTGGAAGAGCAGAGGAATCCATGCCAAGCGGCTTTCAACAGGTCTCTTCCTTGTCAGCGCAGCCCTAGGTCTGTGCGAAGAAGTAACCATCTATGGCTTCTGGCCTTTTTCAGTGGACCTGCATGGGAGGTTTATCAGCCATCATTACTATGACAACGTGTTGCCTGATTCTGGGTTCCATGCCATGCCAGAGGAGTTTCTACAGCTTTGGTTTCTTCATAAAAATGGTGTATTGAGAATGCAGCTAGAACAGTGTGAGGCCCCTTTACTCCAGTCCTCTGCTTAAGGACCATAAGGAAGGGCATGGGGGATCCTCTTCGTTTTAATTTCCATATTCTCCAAAAAGAAAATTAAAAGAGAAAGGGGAAAATATTTATGGATTTGCAGAGACCTTAAAGATGCTACTTGTTCCATTGATAACGTGAAGGCCAAACAAGAGACACGTCCTTACACACAGTGGTATGGAGAAATAAGTAGCTTTCATGGAATTCACTCTGCATAATTATGAAATTACTGTTGGAAGCAGCACCCTTGAACTTGATTGTTTCCCATTTTAAAAGCTCAATTTAAAAGGGGCATTAAGGGTTGGATGGAGGCTGACTGTGCTAACTGCTACTCGCTGTTGAAAGTCCATTTAATTCCAGTTTAGCACGACCCCCTGTCTTTCCTTCCTTTCTTACTACCTTCCTTCAAGCCAGGAGTGCTGAGTGTCACCAGCTCCCAGTGACTTCAGGGGACGGAGCTGAGGGTGCTTAGACTCTGGTGAAACTGTGCCCAGTTTTTGTAATAGAGCAATCCCTGAATATTGGAAAACCCCTACCTAACCACAGTATTTAGCAGTGGTAGTCCAGAACTCTGCAGTTTACAACCATGTTAATGTAGCATTATGGACTAGAGATGGTTGAAAAATGGTAATACATTTTAATGAAACGCTGGCAAATTCTTTGGGAAATGTTGAAGCTAAAAACAATTCAAGTAACTTGGTTTTGGCCTATTGTTGTAGAATAGTATGTTTTGTAATAAGGGCTGCTCCTGACCACTTTACTGTACATTCTTTGAGTTTCATTCTGTATTCCTTCTTACGTCAAATGCTCATTGATCTCAATGGGAGTTTGAGGCACACAAAGGTATGCGGGCCCAGGTTCTTAATTTACTTGTAGCGCAGACGGTACACAGTGAGTATAGGTGTCTTTTAAAATTTGTTAAAACAATGAAAATCCTTTTTCCTTGAAGCGATGTTCTGTTTGTGCGATTAGATCCCTTCCTGTTTGTATTGCAATGCTGGCTGTAAAGTCTTATTTTTTATTTTTCTCCCCAGATCATCTCTGGTCCAAGATATTGTTTGGAAAAAAACCCAAAACAAAACAGCCCTTGGGAGCACTCTTTAAAAACTACATAATGAGCAAAGAGTAAATGACCCTGTCAGGTGCTTACATAACACAGTCACACGCCTTGAAATCAGTGAGTTATGTAAGTGTGTACATTTCACTTAGGCTGCTCTAGCCTTTTCATCGCTACACAGACTGTTTTCATTTTGTTTATTTCTCAGCTGGCCCATGGTCCTGGAACCTTTCTAATGCAGTGTAAATTAGTACTCTTATTTTTAGGACTGTGACAAAAATAAAATATTGGAACGTCATCTTTGTTGCAATTTCGGCTGCAAGATTAGCCTTTTAAATTCAGATCTGCCTCCTTGTTGCTCTCTACTCCATCACTAGTAGCTACAAACTGTCAAAACAGCAAAAAACAAGAACAACAGACATTGGATTGCCACAAGTATTTCCTATGCTATGCATATTAGTTCCAAACAGGCAATGCTTTTTTTTTTTTTTTTTTTGAAGGGAGGGGGGGGTATGTCCTATCATGCTTTGATGATGTTTTTATTTTTAGTGTCAGCTGCCTGCAATATGGAAATAATAATTTAAAAAATCCCTCAAATGTCTGTGTAGGACAGAATCAGAGAAATCTTCACACTTCTGAAATTTTTAACTGTACATTTCAGAATAAAATCATCTTAAATATTAATATTTCAGAACATGAAATGGGCATGATTATTTAGGTTTACAGTCCTAAAAGAAGGTGGGAGATTATTTGGCTTACATAGTGGTTTAGAAATTTGTATGATCAAATTTGACTGGGTTCTATATTTTGCTTTATCTTTGTCTATATTAAGAAGGTACAATCAACAAATCTGATAGAATTCTGCATAACCTGGTAATTCTTTCATCATGGACCTGTTCATTTTATTTATGCAAGGGTATTCAGTAAGGAAGGATTTCAGTGAATCAAATAATTTCTTTACTGCAAGTTGTAGCAAATGTTACTAAGCTGTTTTTTTCTTGGACCAGAATAGATAACTGTCGTTTTATTGTACATGTCAGGACTGCCAAGTATTTCTTGAGAAATTGCTGTCTGTAGGAACGTTAAACAGTTTGGAATTCTGTTCTCCCATGCTTTGGGGAAATAATCTGATCAGGGTCATGAGAAAATCAGTATCTTCACTGGAAAACTTAGTACGGTGGTTCATACCTTATGGCTTGGAGCTACCGATGGGATCCTCAGCACTTGTCTTGTACATGGGGGACATCCCATTCCCGCTCTGTTTTATTAAAGTAGCAGACTTACTGAATCTTTTCCTAATGATCTCTATGGGTCCTTCCTGACATTTGAAATCTATCATACTGAATCATGAGAGATCTCCTATAAAATGCAGAGGGAAGCAGGGAGGCCCAAGGTACAGTTGGGTACACTTAAAATCTTCATTCTGGTACTGGGACTATTAACCAGGTCTAGCTGTATTCCCTATTTAATAATAAGAAATATTGCTGGACCCAGTAATATCTCTACCCATAAATTTCTAAAGGTTTATGTATATGAACACTTAGTTCACGACGAGCTGGCATGTGAATCTATCCCCTGCTAACCCGACGCACACTAAGTGTCCACGTAGACCCTGCTGCAGTGCACTAAAAGCTCCCTCGTGTACTTTTGATCTACTCTGAAGCATAATTAAAGTTCAGAATTCCAGATACAGACTTCCTATTTTAGGCTGCATGGGTTTGTTTGTGTTTTTGTAGTGACCAGGCAGAAGGCTGCCATGTTGTGGGAAAAGCTACCGGTCACTGTCCCAGTGGAAGAAAGGAAAACATGGTTGCTGCAGCTGCGGTGTGGGAGGAGAGTACAGGTTTATAACAGAAAGGGAAGTCATGCCACAATGAAGAAATTGATGAAATCCTAGGTCCCCCCTCATATATCACCTCCAACAAGCTAATATCCTGTGTTACTGTCTCCTTAATGAAGGCAACTTCATGCTTTAGGTAGATGGTGGTGATGAAGAAGAAAGCACTCCACCCTTCTTCCTCTAGATAACTACACTATGTCTCTGCAGCAAGAGCTCTCTTGTGGTTGGTAGAATCTTGTTAGGCCATTGCACTTGGTATTGGTAAAAGTGAGGGCCTCCTTGTCACACAGTTTGGCTCAGTTGGTGAGGTATGGGAGAGCTCACATAGAGTTCCTGTTGACACCACTATGGATTGAGGGTCGACTGTCTCTCTAAGGAACTCTCTTTTAAGTTGCTTTAAAGTTTCAGTAGTTTGTGGTTTCGGGAAATAGGGACAACATAACTTCAGAGGCATAGAACAAACTTCTCCTCTTGGTTCTGCAGGGAGGAACTCTATTGCAGGGGTCGGACACCTTCGGCACGCGGCCCATCAGGGTAATCTGCTGGCGGGATTATGTTTACATTGTTTACATTGGCCGTCTGCAGGCATGGCCCCCCGCAGCTCCCAGTGGCCGTGGTTTACCGTTCCCGGCCAACGGGAGCTGTGGGAAACATTAGTCTGGCACTAAAAACAATCTGCAGTGCAGTCTGAGTCTTGTTTTTTCAGATGATCTGTATAAATTGACAGTACAAGTTATGCAGATCTACTGTTTTCCTATTTAAGGGCCTGATCCAATGCCTACTAAAGGCAAAGGGAGTGTTTCCATTGACTGCAATGGGCATTGGATCAGGTCTGAAATATATAAAGTGGAGAACATTTTAAAGTATCATAATAATAATATGAACCTTTATTTCTAGCTCATGTTTTCCATCATTTCCTTTGCCATTTCATCTAGATATCAGAGTACGCTTATCCCCAAATTCTGCAGCATCCCTTTTGTAAGCTGTAGTGTTTTGGACCATTACTCTACAGGATTGCAGTATGTATTATAAAGAATATTTGGGATATCTTCATTTTAGCTCATTGCCACCTTCTGCTTGAGTCTGCAATTAGTCAACAAGGAGTTTGTAACATCACAGTCATGGCTCCGGGAATAGATTGTGATGTCACAGATGCACCACTATAGGCTTCATTCACTCCACTGGATAGGTGACATTTGCACTGCTGCCTTCACCCATTAATTTCTCCTTGGGAGGGCAGCTTTAAATTGTTGCTGGGGCTCCGTGGGAGTCCTGCTGGCAAATACTTCCTGGGAGATGTGCTGAATTTGGCATATCCTCAGAGTGTCCTGGCCATGCCACTGTGTCCAGTGCCATCCATTTTGTAAGCTATGTTGCCTACCACTATGGTGCTTTATGGAATGATGGCTCTGGATGCCATGTGATGCTGTTCCCTTCCTGCTTCTGTACAGACTTTCCTTCTCTGGATGCCCAGGAATTAATCTCTCTGAGAGATTTCCTTGTCATGTCTGGGTTCACTAAGAAGTAAAGGTTTTCTAAAGGAATCCTCCACTTTTTTTCCTGTCCAGTCACCTTCTTGAAGTCAGATTTTTCCAAACTCCTTTTATTATGATTTTTAAAATCAGTCAAAAGACTGATATATCAGTCTTTTCACTGATTTTTAAAATAATAAATAATAATAAAATGAGTTTGGAAAAATATATACATAAATAACTGCCATTTTAAATCATACCTTTTTATAAATGATGTTATCATCCATTCTAAATCTTACCAACTTACCAAAGGCTGGATTTTGGTGATAAAGGTCCAAATTCTGTGCTGATTTACAGCCCGTAAATATGATTGGAGCAAATGGAGAATTTGGCTATAAAGTAGCATGTATTGAGACTGTGTTTCATAGAGGATATTATTTTAAAATAATTTCTAGGTGGTTTCTGGGGAATTCCAGGTATATTTTTGTATTAGTTTTAAATTTATTTCCATTATTTTAATGTTTTATGCTGGCAAGAATGTTTTGTCACTGGGACTGCTCTTTGGCAGTTGACATCTGGCATTTGTACAGTGAATGCTTTAAAAATGTAATTGAAACAGGATTTTGATAGTTGAAAATTATGAAATTACTAACAAATTTACTAGCCTGTTTAATAAACATAAACTGGCAAATGTTCCTAAAAGAACCTCAAATATCAAAAGGAAGTTATACTTACTCCCTTCTGTTTATACACGGTATACAACTACTGGAAGACAGAATATCATTTGCTATCTGATTTCTGTTAATTGTTTTCACTGGGGTATGTTGAGCCCTGGAAGGACTATCTCCAAAATGGTGGACATTTGAAAATAAAAAGTAATAGTATGTCTAAATGAAACTGTGGTATAGTATCTCCAACCAGCAAACCACATGGGGCACTCTGTGAACGTCGAAACAGCATTCCTTGTTCTCTCCACAACAGTGTGAAAACATTTGGCCTGATTCAAAGGGAGCATGGGGTAATTACAATCAGGATGACACCATACAAGCCCCGCTTCCATTGAGTGCTTCTGGGAATTGGGAGGTGACCTTAGTGGCTGGAGCTAGCCCCACTTTCACCACACCTCTGCAACCAGCATACTATACCAGATCCTAATTTACCACCAGTATTATGAAGTATACAGTGACTGCAAGGTTAATATATATTTTTTGTTGTCTTGACTTTCAAAGATGTTAAGAAACCACAGCTCCTCCTGAGATCAATAGGAGAGGTAGTGGCTATGAAAATTAGCTCTGAAGCGCTTCTTGAGACTGAGACAAGTAAGGATTTTAGTCTCATTTAAATAATTAGGAGTTTTGCCTATTGGATTGGGGCCTCTGTATGCAAAATGACATGCACAGGATAATGGAAAACCTGCATTGTTCCCCCGGGTGCAATCTAAAAGTTGAACAATTCAAATGTTGGTCAAAGATAACTTCTCTTCTGTGGTCCTGATCCTCCTTCCCTGGCACTGAACATCCATTACTATTATATATACTGTCTTGCAGTAGCAAAGAAAGATTCCAGCCAGGATTGTAGTGGAGTTAAACATATATGATGACACAGTAAGGCAATGGGGCATAAGCAGATGCTTAAATACTTTGCTGAATCAGGGCCTAAATTAGTCAAAGACTATCAGGTGTCCCTTCCTCCCCAGAGCAGTTAACTTCTCATCTCGTCAGCAAACATCACAGTGGCACCATAACAGCTAAGAAAGATGCTCAAAAGCATTTCAGTAAGGGGCTGATCCAAAGCCGATGTTCCATTGACTTCAGTGGGCTTTGGTCCAGGCCCTAAATCTAGAAATAGTGACAGTCACACTGGAAAAGATTCAGGTTTAATTAGATAGAGCTGGAAATTTGCAAAAAAAAGCTCGCATGTGAAATTTCATGTCCTTCCGCTATCAGTCAATCTGGAAATACAGCTAGTAATACAGAGAGAGGGGCATGATTACATCAGAGCCACAAACTTCTCCTTTCTAATCCCAATTCTGACACTGACCTGCCTCTGTGCTGGGGTTTCCCCCCCTGGAATATGGCAATAATATTTTACCTGCCTTAGAGGTGTTTGAAGCATTAATTAGTTGATGTTTGTGAAGTGCTTTGAAAATGAAAATCACTATACAAGTGACTGATTTATTATTTCAGCACTTCCATTCTGATCAGAACCAGGGAGTGCAATGGCAAGAATTAACTATTTTGAAAATTAAAAAAAGTTGGTTGATGTTTTTGTGGGCAATTTAGATCGTTCCTATTTGATAACAGCCAGTTCACACTTCCTGGTTAAGAACCACCCTCACTTTTAGGGTACAGTGAGGATACTGCCTTCAGACTGTCAGAGATTTTAACAGACCGTATGGGTTTTCCACCCCTCTCAGCAAGTGAACATTTTTGCTTTTTAATGGAAAAAAGAAAGTCCAAATAAAACACAGAAGCAAATTATGAGCTAGATTCTCAGCTGGCATAAATCATTGTAGCTCCCTTCATTTCAATAGAGCTATGCAGATTTCAACCAGCCGAGGGTCTGGCTGTACAGTTATAAAATTGATGGAAATAAGCCTACAAACCTTTTAAACTCATACGTTTTTAAACTATTCTAAGATGATGCTATTTAGTTAAAGGTACTTTTCTGTAAACTAGTTTTCCATAAATACAAAGCACAAGTGGCTCCTTTGGATGGGTATATGTTGGTTGCAACTGTGAAGCAGACATGTTATTGCAATTTACAATTCTGCCACATCAAGGTATGATAGTGCAAAAACAAATCATACTTGGAGTGGGACAGGATGTGTTTTTCAATATGAGACCCTATTTCAATATATATGTAAAATAAATGGAGTATACAATATTCTGTGTATTCAAGTACTGTATAGTGCATGAGGTGAAAAAAATGTTGAAAATAAAGTTTCTATGAACCAAGTAAAAAGACAAAAACCTTCATCATAGCAATGAAGACTTACCAATAAATACCCGTTTCACAGAAATACATACCCTCAAATAAGAGATTGTCTCTGATGAATTCAAATCATGCTAATATTTTCCACTCATTGTCAAAAGACTTTGTTAGACTTTAATGAGGCAATTGTAGTTTTTTTTTAGTACCTAACTGCTTGCTTTTTTGGGGGGGGGGAGGTGTTTTCCCCCTTTTCTGGTTACTTTTGCATGCAATAAACTTATTGTTTAGGAAGTTCTTTCTGTAATTTATATCAAAGGTCCAATTCTAATCTCAGATGCTACTTGTCTTGAAAATGTAGTTTGTGTTTGTTCTTCCTGTGCTCTGTGCCATTTCTCTTCATCACAATACTAATGTATGGTGATAGACACTGGACCTCTGGAATTAGTTTTGATCATTGAGTAGAAAATAGACTGGCTGTAACATAGTCCTTGGTTTTAGCCTCGACTGAGTGCAACCAAATAGTGAATCTGTATAATAATCATCATGCACTCCCAGTCAATAGGGCATCAGTGAAATGCAAGTCAATTTCAAAAGTTCTGGGGAAAAGATCTAGGCCTCCTTTATAAACCTGACTTAATGATAGTCTCTAATACTGCAAATAGAAAAACATTGTTGATTATTATTCTACAGCTCATCATAATTCCTATCCATCCTCTGTTCTGTACTATTCTAGTTACCTTTCCTGGTTTTATTGTATGTTTTTCTACTCTTGGCATCTTTTTTCTGCTGTTTGGATCTCTTTTATTTTGCATCAGTCTCTGCAAGTACCTCCCTAGGTTCTTTGTGGAAAGCCATGTTTCACAGACATCATTAGCATGCTGCCAAGTTTTTATGTGTGTAAAGTATCTGTGTGGAGTATAATATATGAAAGAAATATTTTCATAGTTTTTCATGTGTGAGTTTATATATGTCGTATGTGTGTCCAATAGATAAAATATATGCTGTTTATACACAGTAGATGCACCTTATAAAGCTTCTACTGATCTAAAGGAGATAACCAATAATTCTGCATTTTGAATAAATTTGGATTCTCTCATCCACTGAGATCCACATGGCACAGGAACAGAAGGAGTCAATTACTGCTGCCTGATTCTCAAACTTCCCCAGCATAAGTTTTGAGTACCTAACGGTTAGTCTTATTTATGACAACCAGCACTAGATCCTAGACTATTCATACACCAGCTGTGAATTAGCAGAGCTGCACTCTGGTCCATCCCTGCCCGTCCCTTTCCTGACATCCTCCCTATGCCAGAGTGGAGAGGCAGTTGGCATAGGAACTGGCTTGGCCAGCTTTACACCTGTGGAGCTCTCTAAGGAATTCCGATCCAGCCAGCTGTGACTCGATTCTGGGTTATTTGTGCTACTAAGGGAGCACCATGTGGTCAGAATCTGAAAGAATATCCCTGAAACAGGTCGATTCTTTCAAAACAGAAGAAACTTAAAGTGTAGCAGTCACATGGGGACTACAAATATTTTTTGCTACAAGTGGGGCTGAAGAAGATTCAAAGCGTTCCCATATGTTTCCAGACACTTAAAAATCAGGAAGTCTATTATGTGGCCAAAGTGCTGAAAACCATGAAACAGTACCCAGTATAGCACAGAAATGCTACACATTTTCAGTCGCTCAGAGACCTAGATTTTTGTTTATTTTGCATTTGAAGAATAAGCACTTATTCCTAAATCAGAAAAATGAGATCTGCATTTGTAAGTCATTTTCTACTTTCCCCGGTTTTAAACACTAGTAGTGGTGACATGTAATCTCGTGGAAAGTATGTGTAACTTTAAGGCCTTCTAAATTGTTCAGTTAGATATATGTACAATATATTTTCTTTATGCTTGTATTTTGTAATGTGTCACTACTGATTTCCTCTGGCTATCAGTGAAAGCCCATGGTGAAAAACAAACAGGGCAGATTAAAGGTGCCTAGTGGTTTTTTAAAAAAAATATTAACATAAAAGAAATAGTGGCAAACCACTTTAATAATGAAATGTGAAATTTAGCATGTGGATGATGATGAATGTAAAAGATTGCACGTGATTGCTAAAACTGTTTTGCCCATGAGCTGGGCTATTTTGTAACAATACTGAAAAGAGAGGTTAAATGAGGAAGGAAAGATTTCTTTTAGCAATTTTTTAAAATGGACTACAATTCAGGCCATTTACCTTTATCTCCATGACACCTACTATGGTTCTGGAGATTGCAACGTAAGCTTTTTCTTTATAACCATAAAGAAACTTGCAAGGAAAACAGATAATCTCTTCAGAAAGTAAACACACTTGTTTCCTGCCTTAGAAAAAGACTAGCCCCTTGCATTTCTAAAATCTTGCCGGCCTGAGATTGTATCATGTCATCAGACAAATTAGATGGACACGAGACGACATGTTATTGTTTTTTGTTTTTTTTACTCAGGCCTCTGTCTAAACATAATAACAACAATTCCATACTGTATATTTTGAGTACATAGAATCAAGTATTCTATTCTAGGGGTGGGAAATAAGTGAATGCGGATAGGCACAGTATGTTAGTGGCTTCTAGTAAGTAAACCAAATTGAAAGGTAAAACAGATCAACAATTTGTGTTTTCATTATAGATATTTTGTATATGCAACCATAAATCTGGTAAGAATTTGTGAATTCAGGTAAAGGCAAAAATGTGTTGTTGTCAAATGAACCTGGGCCAAGATTTTTTCAAAGATGATTAACGCCCAAATCTTCAAAGGTTCCTACCTTCCGTTGATTTTAATGGAAACAGTTCTGCTCTTGGTGAATACGCTGCACAGAAGGCCCACCGAGGTCAGTGACAGGGCTGTGTGACCCACGCTGTGTTCTGTTTGTGAACTAAACAGTGCAATTTGGCCCTCAGGAGCTAGAAGTGAAACAGCCCATAAAGGTTTGTCTTTGTAGGTTTGAATTCTGTGAACTCTAACCTACCAGGAGACTCTCTCCACAGCCATCCCTGCCTCCAGCCTCTTTTTTGCCTTTCAACAAGCCTTGGACTTTCTGCTTTTTAGTTTAATGTATTTGCAGAGGGGTGTCCCAATGATGGCAATGAAATAGGCCTGACTAGATGGAGAAGGATTTCACCAACCTCCCAGCTGGGTGAACAATCACAGTCCTTGTTTGTGGAACTTTACGGAGCATGAATGCAGGCAAAACTCAAACCAAGGCTGATTTGACTACTTTTGAAGCTTGATTTGAAATTTTGCATATTTTTAGTCAGCAGGAATGTAGTGTGTGGTTAAAATGGTACAAGATGAGCTGACCTGGACCAGTTTGTAGCTGATATCTTATGCACGAGGGAAAGGGACTGTTGGTGCAGGGAGCCTCCCTCTTCTTGTATCTGGCCATTAGGGGCTGGCCACAATTGCAGTACTTGCTCGTTCACACAGAACAAGGGTTCCGGGTTAGTGATACTAGCCATTCCCAAAGGGGCAGAGTTATGTGGGTCTTCAATATTTTGCAGTCCCTATGCACAGTGCTTAATTTCACACTTCCATTGTAATCATTTGTGGATTTGCATTCCTTCCTGTTTTGCCCAGTTCTTTGAAAAGTGTGATGGTAATGTAATATTTCATATTCTTGGCATGGTATTTAAAGTGGATAAGCAAACAATTATGCCTCTGAGATTGTATAATGTCATGGATTCATTTTCCCCCTGTGAATGAAATGTAATATTTATTGCATCATTTATAATGTATGTAACCTTTACAAGCTGGATGCTGTGTCAGAATGACATGAATGCTTGGGTGACTATCTCCTTGAATCAGCATCATTTTGGCACACTCAGGGGCAAAAGTACTTGTGCAAAGTGTTCAAACATCACAAAATGTGTTGTTGTTTAGAGTCTTGTGATTAGGGCTTAAATCTAATCCTTTCCAATGTAGCAAATATTTCCTGATGGCTAAAACTGTTACAAGGACTAAAGTATAACCTTTCTTTGCCTGGCAATAACATATGTTCTGTTCTTTCAGTATAATCTATTTATTTTCGAGTAGCGTGCAGTGCTGATTTAAAGAATGTCTACCTTCAAGATGGCTATGGTGACTGTGCCCAAACAATGCTTAGACGACTCAATGTAGCAAAGAGTTCTTTGTGATAGAACTTATTGAACAACCGTATTTTGTTGTCTTTTTTCTAGTCACGTTTTACAAAACATACCATAAGCATTTCTTGTGATTTTTAGCGAAGTCCCATTTGTAATATTCGATAATGGACCTAGATTTTATAGGACTTCATGCCTTTTTTTCATAGCCTGAGTCATAACAAGCATGATCAGAAGGAACAAGTTCATTGTTTTGTTTAATTTTGATGGAACTTTTTCAGAAATAAATGTTACATTATTTATCATTTGGATTTATTTAACTTAACAATAAATATCTCCATTTTCAAAAATGAAAGTATTATTTGTGGGACTTCTTTTTCTTCTTTTCTCCATCATCTGTCTCTATATGCTCAATAGATCACTTTTCCACTTCCTCTTTAAGTTCTGCATAGTTTGTTGTTCTGCTAAGATTTGCATCCATTGTCCCTATTTGATATTTGTCATCTCTACTATTTTATCTATTCTTTTTTCATTCCTTTGTAGGTTAGTGCCTGATCCAACACTCACTAAAGTAAATGGGACAAATGCAACCCTGGTGTAATTTAATTGACTAACCAGAGCTGAATTTGGCTCAGTGGGAGTTTTTCTGCTGCCTTTCATAGGAGTTCAATCAGGCACTTAGTTAACAGGGAAAACCCACCAAACCACTTCAGATGAACACAAAATTCCAGTGAGATACAACTAAATGGATAGAAAAAGGTCCTGATCCTGGTGTGGGTGCTGGTCAGTGGTCTGCCTGCATGGATCAGATTACAGGATCAGGGTCAAAGGTACTAAAAATCACACACAGCCGTACATTTCCAAAAGTGACCAGTGATTCTGGGTATCTGGACTTTTGGGTACCCAACCTGCAACCCCTTAAAGGGATAACATTTTCTAAGGCCAGGTGCTCAGCACTTTCTGAAGATCAGGTCCCTTCAAGGGGTTTGAAGTTGGCCATCCAAATTCTGGATTAAGTTTTGGGAATTTAGACCTACAGTCCGGAAGTCTGTGCACACACTCAAAACTTTTACTGAAGCAAGTGTGAGATTTGGATTCAGAAGGACAGCAGGGTTGGGCCCAGAACTCTTCAAAAAGTTCAGCAGGAGTTGAGGGTATTCAATACCTGACAGGAGCTTCTCTCAAAAGTACTGGCCAGTCATGTCTCTGTTTAGCTGGTTACAACTGACCTCTCGCCCTAGTTCATGCCTTTTTACAGGGGTCTTTCTCTGCATGTGTCTTCTGGGCCTTTACATGCAGGCAAAACAAGCAGCTTTAAAATGGCCACTTTGAACATCAGTTTGCCACTTTCTTCCGTCTGGCCAATATGTGTCTCATTGCTGCCCTGAGCGCACTGCTTCCCCTAATCCTCCCCAGAAATCCCATTCCTTTCAGCCTTTGCCCACAGTTTGCCAGACAGTCTAATCCTCTCATGAACTGGCTGCTGGTGATAGTCAGCACAGCAACATGCTTTCCAGATAGGCCCCACTTCATTTATGCAAAGTTCCTGAGATTTTTGAACCTACTGGAAGTAAGGAATTAAGCATCTTTGTTCATCCCCATTTGACACCTACAGGAACACCATGGCTCAGCAAAGGTGCTGATCTCCATGGGTAGGAAAGGAGAAAAGTTCCCTTCTCTTTAATTCCTGAAGGGACAGCATGGCCTTTTCCTGTAAATCAATGAAGTTGATGGAAATAAGATAACTTACATCAGCTGAGAATCTAGCCCTTGCAATGAGGTGTGTGTTAATTTGTTTAGAATTTACCCAGAAGATGTGCTGTGTCACTTTTCCCTGGCTTTGTGTCAAAGTCAGACTCCCAAAATTGACTTCCCTCACTGATGAGAAACCAGGGTTGTCCACTTTGTTTTTGTTTTTTTTTAATTTCTCAGTTTTCAGTGTACTGTCTCCAACACCTTTGATCACCTACTAATTTTCTATACTTGTCTATTTATACCAAAGAGAGAGTGTCTGTGTCAGAGATGTGCATGTGAGTTGGGGGCTTGTTTGGTTGAGAACACCATTCAGTTCAGCCCTCTTGTCAATTGAGTGTTCAATAGATTGTAGAGGCTCTTCAGGGCAGAGGCTCTTTTTTTGTTTTATGTCTGTATGGTGCCTAGCACATTTGGAGCCATAGTCCCTGCCTGGGGCCCCTAGCTGCTACAGCAATACAAATAAATTGCAAAACAAAATGGCAACTCCTTGTAGCTAGATTCAACACTCACCTAGATGAGTGTTAGTTGAAAATTCTGACTGTGTGCTCCATTTGCTTGTTCCATGAGCTCTGATGTTGATTCCTTGTGTGATCTTAAATCAAGTATTTTAACCTCTCTGTGCCTCATTTTCCCCATCTGTAAAATGGGGATAACACCTCACAGAGCTGTTGTAAGGATTTTAATATCTGTAAAGTGGTTTGAATCCTTTATGAAAGTTATCTATAGAAATGCAAAGTGCCAGCAGTAGCAGTAGTAGAGGGTTTCTCTATGCTTCTTCAATCTGACCAGAATCAGAAATGGAGATGCTAGAATATCATAGATAGCGCCATTCTTGCAATATTTTCAGCCTGACAGACACAGGAAGTGTTAGATATCCCACATGAGATCCTGGTCTCCCAAGATTCCCAGCCCAATTTTGAAGACTTGATTGGCTTGGATAGCTTGGTTAGGTATTCTAATCTTTGAATGCCTGTTTGTCTAATCTAAGTAGTTACACAGCCTCTATCTCCATGGCATGCTAACTGAATGGAAGTATAATTCCCTAAGGTATCATTTCCGTCGCTCTCTGTAAGCAGTGACTGGAGGCCAAATGAAGGAGACAATCCAAAATTAAGAGATATACCTGGGCACAGTCAGTAAGAACTCCAGTTTAGACATTGCAGAGTATGTTACAACCTATAGTTTGTGGTAAAGATTCCCAGTCAGTATAAATCACCATAGCAACATTGACTTCAATAGAACTATGCTGATTTACATCAGCTGAGGATCTGGTCCTGAATGCTGAAGTACAGGAACCAAACTGCTACTGCTTTTCACAGAGAGGATCTAGTATGGGGAACTTTGATATGCCCACTAGAGGCACATAATAAAGTTCCTGGACATATTAACAAATAAGAAGCAGTGCACAGAAAATGCTGCCATACAAATGACTGATGATGAGGCATTCCAAGTATAGTATGAATACCAAGTTGGAAGAACAGTTTCCACAAATGGGAGTCAGGAGATGAAGGTGCTATTTCTGGCTCAGCATATCCTATGTATTCTTGAGCAAGTCACTTCACCTCTTTGTGCCTGAGCTGCTCCATCTATCAGACATGAATAATACTTACCTATCTTACAGACGTTGAAGCTAAATATTTTTAAAGCACTTTGAAATCCTCAGATGAAAGGAGATGTAGAAGTATTAACAGAGGGGACCTTGACTCTAAGAGGTATAAGCCGTTTCACACACAAGTGAATCCATGACTGAATGCCACAGAGGTCAGCATGGCAATCAATTTTACCATATCTAGCCAGAGAGAGCTAACATAGACCACATCTATGCACAGCTGCATTAACTCTGTCTTGATTAGTTTCATGCTTTGCCAGTGCGATTTCCCCTGCATTGTCCTTTCAGTGCTGGGGAATATATAGAGTGGTGATTCGATTCTGGCCATGCAGTTCAGATATCTCTCACGCTCTCCAGTGTTGTATTTGCTGTTTCAGTTATATAACGTGTGACGGAGGTCCTGGGGAGCCACACTGAAGTTACTCAATTAGGGTAAACTGCAAAGAATGGGGCAGACAATCCCCACAGCTGGTGGATATTCCAATACTTAGATTTACCAAACCAGCACAAATCAGCTTCTGTAATACCTTACTAGTTAACCAGAAGCCAACAACACAGTTTCCTTAAAGCAACCCGGCCTCAGGCCTCCACCCAGACACCCAAGTCAAATATGATGAGGATTACTGAAAATCTTATTCATCATATAAGAAAGTTCTACCAATCCCAAAGGATCGGACACATTACCTCCCAGGTTAAGGAATATTCCAGATCGTATCCAAATACACGCTTACAACCAATCCTTATTAACTAAACTAAAATTTATTTAAAAAGAAAAGAGAGCGAGTATTGGTTGAAAGATCAGTATACATACAGGCATTAGTACAGTTCTGAGATCAGATTCATAGTAGAGATGGTAAACTTTGCAGTTGCAAAGAGTTCTTTCAGAATTAGGCCATAGGTTATAGTCCAATGTCCTCTTACAATTTAAGCTTCCCCTGCATGAAGCATCAAGCAGATCTGAAATAAAAAGGATCAGGACCCAAAAGTCTTTTATACAGTTTTCTAGCAGCCTCTTGACCATACAGTCCTGGGTGAACAATAGGCTTTTGATGTAACCTTCTGTTTCCCAAACATCACCGGTAATCAACCACATGGATTAACATACGTTAATTTATCCATTAAGTAGCTCATATACAGTTTTAAAGAGACATATAAACAATGATACTATTTCACCCAAGATTCATCTATATGTTAATATCCCCTTTTGAGCTCTGAATCAATAGCTATAGTAATAGACAGGAACTGTCCGTTTACGTGGCTAACATCCAAAAAGATATAAGTAAACAGATACAATTAGTATCACCTCTAATTCTCTAACAATACAGGTTTGCATTTCAAATTTCTAGCCTATCTAAGATGGAATGGCCCTTATTACCATTTACATACTTTTCTAAAATGTCTCTAAAGGTTGAATTTGGGTCATTTATGCCTGGTCTACACTACAGGGTTAGGTCGAATTTAGCCACGTTAGGTCGATTTAAAAATGAATGCGTCCACACAACCAACCCGGTTCCGTCGACCTAAAGGGCTCTTAAAATCGACTTCTGTACTCCTCCCCGGCGAGGGGAGTAGCACTAAAATCGACTTTGCTGGGTCGAAGTTGGGGTAGTGTGGATTCAAATTGATGGTATTGGGCTCCGGGAGCTATCCCAGAGTGCTCCATTGTGACCACTCTGGACAGCACTTTGAACTCCGATGCACTAGCCAGGTACACAGGAAAAGCCCCAGGAACTTTTGAATTTCATTTCCTGTTTGGTCAGCGTGGCGAACTCAGCAGCACAGGTGACCATGCAGTCCCCCCAGCATCGTAGAGCGTAGAATGTTTCTACGCTCCCCTATCATCTCCATCCCTGAGGTTATTGCAGATTAGAAGGCGAAAAAACACACTCGCGATGACATGATTTCCGAGCTCATGCAGTCCTCCCGCACTGATAGGGCNCTCCGTTATCTCTTTTTTTTTTAATTAATAAAGAAGGAATGCATGGTTTCAAAACAATAGTTACTTTATTTCGTAGGGGGGAGGGTGGTTGGTTTACAGGGAATTAAAATCAACAAAGGGGGCGGGTTTGCATCAAGGAGAAACACACACAACTGTCACACCGAAGCCTGGCCAGTCATGAAACTGGTTTTCAAAGCCTCTCTGATGCGTAGTGCGCCTTGCTGTGCTCTTCTAATCGCCCTGGTGTCTGGCGTGAAACGATTGTCTGCCATTGTTTTCACGGAGGGAGGGGCGACTGACGACATGTACCCCCAACCACCCGTGACAATGTTTTTGCCCCATCAGGCATTGGGAGCTTAACCCAGAATTCCAATGGGCGGGGGAGAGTGCGGGAACTGTGGGATAGCTACTCACAGTGCACCGCTCCGTAAGTCGATGCTAGCCACGGTAGTGAGAACGCACTCCGCCGACTTAATGCGCTTAGTGTGGACATAAGCAATCGACTGCATAAAATCCATTTCTAAAAATCAACTTCTATAAAATCGACCTAATTTCGTAGTGTAGACATACCCTTATTCTGCAGGATGCATAACCCTTTCTGGCCCTGCGTCACATAATGAAAACCACAACTCTGCTTGGTTTGATCATCTTCCAGCATATGACTGGATAGTTTTCTCAGGAGAACCCAGCAAAATGTTTCCATTAAGAGATCTTAAAGTATGGAAATAAGTTGCTAACCATTTGAGAATAGACAAAAAGGTACTTAGCTGAATGTTTGTAAGCAAAGAGAAGGAGAATAAAGTGCCTAGAGCTCAGTTTGAACAAAAGAGCAGAAAGGCCAAATTCTATAGAAAAAAAAATGAATGGAGATTTAATGCCTGGCTACTTAGAAGTAAATTAAGATGGATGCAAAGTACAAATTCAGATCAAATAAGGGTTTTCACGCCACAATTTGTGGGTGTTTGAATCTAGGGTCTGCACAGGGCCTTTGGAGAAAAGGGATAGTTCTAAAATTCAGATCAGGGTTTAGAATTCAACCCTCCTTTCTCCCAACTTGCAGGGTGGTTTGACTGTGGGGTTCTGGCTCTGGCCTATCTCCAAATAGAATCATTTATGGACTAATGTCTAAGTATCAAAATATTAGTATTATCCTTAGATCAGTCTGGTCTTTAACATAATGATAAAGCTTGCAACTCTTTGTATTGAACATGTAGCCTGACATACTACATGAACTCCTATAGATCAATGTTAAGAGACTGCTGATTCTGACTTTCAAGCCTCAAAACAAACGTGATTTACCCGTTGTGCGTCTGCAATACTGAAACTTAAAATGTTACAAAAGCAAGTAATCTTGAGGATGTTTGGGTTAATTTAAATGACGTTCTGGTGAATCTGAAAACAACTTTGTGTTTGACTTTTTGTGCCCCGGTATTTTAAGGTAAGTTGTTTTACAATTGGCACCTTGTCTCCTTATCTATAGTTATTTTTAAGTGAACCCATTTCTTGTGAGAGGTGGCAAAGCTCTAAGCTAAAATTTTCAAAAGTGCCTAAATGCCTTAGAAGCCTAAAACCCATTTTAAAAAGTAATGTAAGCACTTAGGCTCCTCTGTTCCATTGACGTAGGCTTCTAAGTCACTGGCTGCTTTTAACAATTTTACCATATAGCAAACATTCTTAAAAAATCAACAGAAAATATCCTGCAAAGTTAACGTTGTCCCATCCCTATTGTGGAAGGAACCCCCCGGGATATGTGTCAGTTCAGTCTCAGCGACTTTAATCCCTACTGAAGTAAACAGAAGTCTTTCCATTGATTTAAAGAGGCGTTGGTCAGGTCATATGATCAGTCCGTCTGACCTCCCTTCTGATAATGCAAATAACTGCAATTCTGATGAAGATACTAGTCCGTTAGGAACTCAGTTCAAACTAAAGACTTATTTCACATACGCACTGAACAGCCATCAAGTGCTAACAATTTTAGTCACCACCACTCAAGCTGGATTTGATCCTCTGACCAAAAGGCTCTGTGGCCTATTTCCAGTTCCCTGATCTATCCATTCACCTGCTAGGTACTTTTCCTCCTCCTCATATACTTATCAAGCAAATGCATTTAATTAAATGGGCTTGTTCATGAACAATAAATACCAGCAATGTAGATAAAGTGCAGAATACATTAGTCATGTGCATGTTGCATATGCTGCCAAAGGAGTATTTAGTATTGCAAAACAGACTTGAGCAAATTTTCACCTGGGGTATGTACTCAGATTACGAGGAGTTTTGTGAAAGCCATTTAGAAATAATAGTAATAATAATAACAAATGTACCTGTTAAAATTTACCAATAGATACATTATTATACGGAGAAATTTGATCCATGAGTTAGTATAAAGGATATTGAAGATTCTTTTAATGTATTAGCTAACTGTCCTACAGTATCAACGTTGTAGGTAACAGTGAACAAACATTCAGAATTTATGTTTAGAAGTGATCTGAAATGCTTTAAAAAAATGAAATAAAACTGTGTATGATCTCAAATGACTGACAGACTATGCCTGGAGTTCAAATATTAGAAATGTGAGTTTTAAAATGAAAGAGAGTATTTGAGAAGCAGTTGACTGCAGCACTTCCTGGCAAGCAGCCAGGTATGGGAAAGGGAAGAGAAAGCTGAACATAATTCCATTAGAATAGTTTTGGTATCTCTATGCATACAAATGTAATTTTATCAGTTAAAACACTTTTCAGATGCCCTTTATCAACTTACATCACTCAAATAGTTCTCTTTGGACTGATTATTTTAAAAAAAAAAAAGCCAACAAAATGTAGGGCCTAATCCAACATGCACTGAAGTCAAAGGAAACAATTCAATGGGTGTTAATCATGTCATTAGTCCATAATAAGGACTATTGCCATTGTAGACATTTGGTTTACAGCTAATGAAGATAGAGAGGTGGAAGTATGCACTAATTTCTACCAGCTTTTTAACAATTCACTCAGGTGAAGTGCTCCAGTCTGATTATACACTCTCTGAAGTCAGTGAGGGTTGTACCATTGCCTTCAATGGGAGTAAGTTCAGGGCCACAGATATGTATGTGCACATACTTGTCTTGGTTCAGCAGAGTTACACCAGTGCCAGACAAAAGTAATGTGGTGGTGAATCAGGCCCAATCTTATACTTTTTGAAATAAACACATCTGGCTTTCACTGCTCACCTATTTGCTTCATATGCTGAAAGTGTGATCAAAGTTTTCTGCTCCTGTTTTCGCCCTATAAGTTAACAGCATGCTTTATACACACACCACACATCACTACAATCTTCAATTCACAACTATTGGATACGCTCACTTGCTGCTGACAGATGCTTCATGCAGAAGAACCACTGTTGGTGACAGACCAGACATGTCCAGGGGCTGGGGCAGAATGACAACAACATAACACAAAAGGAAAGAGTGTGTGTGACAGTGACATGCCCATGGGTTCACTGATAGACATGTCACTTTTGACTCCATTACATGTGGTCTGTCAAATGTGTTTGGCTACTAGAGTGTTTAAATGTCTAGATGAATAATTGTATGAGCAAATGATACAAATGGCAACACAATCCCTGTGTGGTGTGGAGTGCAGGTTCCCAATGGTGAAACTTGGAACATGATACTCAATGACGTTTTAGCCTCTTTTCCCTGTGGTATCTGACATGTCCTGGTTAAATGAGAGAAACTGTGGTGAGAGAACCTGCTCTTCCATGTCACTCATGAGTTGTTTGCAGTTGACTAGAATGAATATATTGCAATGACTAGACATGGTTGAACAGACCTACTAAGTAATCTTTTCTATTCCAGCTGGGTCTAATGTAGGGTTGGCTCCTTCAATACCTTTGTCCAGTCTATTTTTAAACAACTCATGTGTTGGAGCTGCCGTTATTTCCCCTGTGAGACCATTTATCAGTTGAGTGGACTTAAGGTGTTTTGCCTCATTTCCTATTAGTCAGTCTACATTTTCCTTTGCTCAAGGCTGGTATTAAGAAGAAAAGTTTAGCTGGTAAGGTCAGTAAGGGTAAATCTCTTCTATGGGAATCCAGTAGTGCAGCCTAGTAGTGAAAGCCATTCACCAGAAGGGGTGGAGGAATGTTAAGTGATAGCATTATAGGTGGAGCTTATAACATCATCTATGGTTAAGGTTGCTCAACACTTTCCATTATAAGACCCTGTTTTCAGTTGCGTATAACTTTGCCAAACCTTAACCATTCTGGCTGAAATTTTCCATGCTTGGTATCTGCCTCTGGATAATTTTTATTTATTTATTTTTGAGGTTTTAGCTAAAACGGTTCAGCAGTTTCTGAGACCAACATTAGGGAAATAGATATTCATTTGCCCATGTTAAACATTCTGACAACTGCTTAGCTGAAAAGCTCAGGGGGTCAAGTTGAGAGGGTAAATCAGAGGAGAAGGGGCAGGGAGACAGAGGTGGGGAGTGAATAGGAGTAAAGGGGGAAGGAGCTGAGAGATGGCTAAGGAGCATGATCCAGGGAGAAGAGGGCAGGAGATGATGGTAGGGGATGGAGATAGAGATAGGCTTGGGTAGTACAGGGGAAGAAGAGTCTATTACAACTAGATCAGTGGCTCTCAACCTTCCCAGACTACCGTACCCCTTTCAGAAGTCCAATTTGTCTTGTGCACCCCCAACTTTCACCTCACTTAAAAACGACTTGCTTACAAAGTCAGACATAAAAATACAAAAGTGTCCCAGCACACTATTGCTGAAAAATTGCTGACTTTCTCCTTTTTACCATATAATTATAACATAAATCAATTGGAATATAAATATTGTACTTACACTTCAGTGTATAGTATCTAGAGCAGTACAAAGAGGTCATTGACTGTATGAAATTTTAATTTGTACTGCTTCACTAGTGCTTTTTATGTAGCCTGTTGTAAAACTAAGCAAATATCTAGAGTAGTTGATGTACCCTGTGGAAGACCTCTGCATATCCCCAGGGGTTACATGTACCCCAGGTAGAGAACCACTGCACTAGATCACACTCCCCTTCAGAGCCTGGAATCAAACCCACAAATCCTGAGTGTCTATATTGCTCTGCTCTCAGCAAATAGCTGTAAATCCCACTTGCAAAGTGTATATCTCATCCTCCCTCTCATGATAGGTCCACACAGAGGACAACCACCAGCTACTATAACCATTATTCTGCTAGCTCAAGTGGAAGAAGTTTGTACTGTGGATCAAAAGTCTTACTCATGACCCAAGTTTGTGGATAATATGGTTCCATAGGATAGAATTTCTGTATTTTCAGTTATTCTTTTAAACTATGTTAGAAGAACATTAAAATTGCAAAGTCAAGCGTTCAAAGGTTAGGAAATGCCAGCATTAAGGTTGCCTCTAGAACCTTAATTCAGCCCCATGATGCATATGAATTACAAGACAGTCTTTAATTATATGATCGCATACTTCCCCCCCCCCCCCACCCCCCCAAGCCCACTGCCTCATTCGGTGCACAGGCTGAATAGTGATCTGGGACTGAATCATGGCTGTGTATTGTTTGATTTTGCTACTAGTGCCTTGTGTGGTATTGTGGGGTCACACTGCTGCAGGTGATGCCCTGCTTGAAGGCAGTAACAGCCTTTTCCTTGTGCGCCTGACTGAGAACCTAGTAGTGGCTGGCCATGACCCCAGAAGTGAGCCTGTCCCAGACAGTCTTGAGATTAAGGCAGTTGAAAGCTGCCTTGAGAACTGGATTTCATGCCTGCTTCTGGTAAGGAGTTCCTGTGTGATGCTGGGCAAGTGACTTAAACTAAACTTTTCATAGATGGTGACTAACTGCACCTTCCTCATTTTCTGGGTGCCTGCCTGGAGACCCTGGAGTCTGATTTGCAGAAGTGCAGAGCACTCACAGCTGCAATTGAAGTCGTTGGGAGCCATACTTTGAACATATCAAGTGCTGTATAACGCTAAGAAATCAGATTCTAGTAATCTCAAATTGGGCACCCAACGTCAGTGGAAACTTTTGACCATATAGGTGTTAATATCTCTGCCTCAGAGGTAGTTAAGTTTTGGTCCAGTCAGTGTTGCAATGCCTAATCTGTGGGTGGTCTTCCCCTTAGTGGAATCCCCAGCCCTGAACTAGGTGCCCAGACTCCCCATACAGTGAACGGGGAGAGTTGGGCACCTGAGAAAGGGCTCTTTAGAAGCCAGCAAAATGATTAGGGAGCCACCTAAGCTAGCAAGGTGTGAAATACTGAAAAGGGGTCTGAGGCACCTAAACAGCTGTCCTGTTGCACCTGATGATGGGTGAGGGCCAGAGATAGGTGCCTCTCTCTGCTTGGTATCCTCAGCTACAAATCCTCTCCTGGAATTAGGCACCAAAGCAGGTCACATGGCAGGTGAAACAGTCTCTCTGTCTCTTGCTCATGCTTGATACCTCTCTCACGTTCTCCCTTTGTTTTCCGGGACGCTTGGCTGTCTCCTGTGTGGGTGCTGTACTGTTGTCTTCCCTGTCTCCCAGCCCCATCAATAGCCTGTATCCAGCCTCCCACTAAAGGGTCCGATAGGTATCAGGTCTTTGGCATGCCCAGAGCATGCCTAAGGGATCAGGAGCTACTAGAGAGAGAGGTGTTCCCCAGCCTAGTTTGAGAATCCCCTTTCGGACCTCCCAGGCTTTGGCTTGAGCAGTTTGGGGCCCTTGCTGGTTAGCTATGGGGTGGCATCACCACTTGGGCAGCTTGGCGAATGCCGATCAGTGGAAGCTTAGGTGCCTAAGGGATTAGGCAGCAGCTGAGTGGCAGGTTTGAAAATGTCAGTGGTGTGACAGATATGGCAATTCCCTGCAATATCCTGGACAAACCTTACTGAATTAAGTATCTGAGGAGTTCATTGTATTAAAAATACACATGTTTATGTATTACCGTGGGACTGTATGTAACATCTCTGCAGGGGAGACATGATTAATGTAAACCCTCGGAAGTGTTATGAGCTTCAAACAATGTGTCAGACAATAATGAACTTTTGAAGTTAGGTCGGGGTTCCCAGGAAACCTCTAGAGGGAGGTGTATGCAAAGTACTCCCTCCAGTATGAAAGATGCTCTGCCCTGAGGAGGGAACATTTGCCAGCTGATCACCTGTTACATGAAGATGAGATCAGAGGCCCACGCTATATAAAGGAGTAACTCTCAGATTCATGGGTGTTCTTGTTCTGAGCCAAGGCAATTATGAACTTGTGCTCACAGAAAAACCCCTTGGTGGGGTTTGAAGGACTGACTCCTACCAGAGCCCTTGTCGGAGTTGGGGTGATGTCTGGTAAGGTTATTAGCATGTGTGTAGGTTAATTGTTTTAATATGTTTTTTCTGTAATGCTTTCATCTTAAGAATAAACATGCTTGTTTAAGAAGAGCTGTATGGTAGCCTAACTGTGAGCAATTACACTGTCTATAGCCTCTAAGGAAAATGCAAAGCAGGCTTGCTTAGGCAATCTGACTTGCTGGGGAATTCACAGTGTAGGCAGGAAATTCTGGAGCCTGGATATACCCCAATTAGGAGGGAGACAGACATGGGTTTCCACCTAAGAGCAGTGATGGCTGGGAGCCAGAAACCTTAAGTGAGTTCCCTGGAGGGACCACAGAGCAGATGCAAAGGTGTAGTTATCCTGAAGCTGTGACAAGGACCATGAGCTTTCATTGACTCTTATACTGAATGGAGGGCTGGCAATGAAGGAAAGAGACAATGAAATTTTCAAAGAAAGTCAGAGTAAATAAGATTAACTTTACATAAGTCTTCATTCCCTCCTACAGCACTGTCTTTGTCCACCTGGGACAGTTTGATAGTCTCATCAAAGATGCCAGTTCCTCTACCACCTCCACTGAGATAGACTGACCTGATTAAAGACATAAATCCCTGTAACCTGTCCCTCAACTTGGCCAACTAGATCCAATTTTTAAAAGATAGTTTAATCACCCCAAAAGCAGCAAAGAATCCTGTGGCACCTTATAGACTAACAGAGGTTTTGCAGCATGAGCTTTCGTGGGTGAATACCCACTAAGGTTTCGCGTGCCAGTCATACATTTTAACATTTTTAGAAGGTCTCTTTCTATAAGTCTATAATATAGAACTAAACTATTGTTGTATGTAAAGTAAAGAAGGTTTTTAGAATGTTTAAGAAGCTTCATTTAAAATTAAATTAAAATGCAGAGCCCCCCGGACCGGTGGCCAAGACCTGGGCAGTGTGAGTGCCACTGAAAATCAGCTTGCGTGCCGCCTTCGGCACCCGTGCCATAGGTTGCCTACTCCTGATCTAGGCCAAAGGTATTTTCAGGGCTAGGCTGCCTGCTATGCACCCCTTAAAAAACTACAAAGGAATTCTCCCTCTGCCCCTCTGTATCTTACCAAATGCCAGGGAATCCTCCTTCACAACCTTTACTTTTCACTTGGGGGCTGTTAGTCATGATGACATGGGATGGCTGGGGGACATATAATCGCAATCAATAACAATATACATGGTTAGAATATACTCAAAGGAATGCAATAATATTACAACCTCAGATGGTGGAAGGACAAAGAGTGAAGGGTTGAGGTTAACGAAGGCATAGTTTAGGGTAGATGTGAAAGTAAAGTATATTAAGGGCCGTTTGATAGTAGAATAGACTACATTCCCAAGGGACGCCTCAGCACTGCAGATATTCAAGTGTGGGATAACAGCAACATGATGGAATAGTAGTCATGACTGGAGTACAGGTATTGAAGGGTATGTGCTGTTCAGGAAAGACAGAAATAAAGGGAAAGGTGGTGGATCATTGTATATTAATGATGAGGTAAACGGTAAAGAAATTAGAAATGATGGAATGGATAAAACAGAGTCTGTTTGAGTCAAAATCACTTTGGGGAAGAAAGCTGTCAGAGGCTCCCCTAGGATAGTGCTTGAGATACATTACAGACCTCCAGGGGCTGATCTGGATATGGATAGAGACCTCTATTTCATTAAAAATACTACTGGGAATTGTGTGATTATGGGAGACTTTAATTTCCAAGGTATAGATTGGAAGAAAAATGCCCAGATTTTCCTGGATGTGATAGCTGACAAATTTCTTCATCAAATAGTCAAATAGTCACCAAACCAACAAGAGGTGATACCATTTTAGATCTAGTATTTGTGAGTAATGAGGACTCATAGAAGAACTGGTTGTAGCGGACAACCTAGGTTTGAGTGATCATGAGCTAATTCAGTTTAAACTAAATGGAAAGATAAACAAAAATGGGTCCAAAACTAGGGTCCTTGATTTCAAAAGGGCTAACTTTAAAAAATGAAGGGAATTAGGGAAGAGGACTGGACTGAAGAACTCAAGGATCTGAATGTGGAGGAGGCTTGGAATTACTTTAAGTCAAAGTTGCAGAAACTATCTGAAGCCTCCAGCAAAAGCCTCCATCCCCAAGCAAGGGGAAAAAATTCATAGGGAAGGGTTGCAGACCAAGCTGGATGAGCAAGCATCTTAAACAGGTGATTAAGAGAAAGCAGAAAGTCTACAAGGAACGGAAGATGGGGTGGATGAGCAAGGAAAGCTACCTCTTGGAGGTCAGAGAGTGTAGGGAAAAAGTGAGAACTACTAAAAGCCAAGCAGAGTTGGACCTTGCTAAAGAAAATTAAAACCAATAATAAAAGGTTCTATAGCCAAGAAATAGAAAGAAGAAGTGGAACCACTAAGCACTGAGGATGAGGTGGAGTTTAAAGATAATCACAACACTTAAAGAAATACTTTGCCTCACTTTTTAATTAGGGTAATGAGGATTTTAGGAATAGTGGAAGGGTGGCTGTGAGGATCTGGAAGTAGAAATTACTACAGCTGAGGTGGAAGTCAAACACCCACAGTTTAATGGGACCAAATTGGGGGGGCCTGGATAATCTGCAGCAAAGAATGTTAAAGAAACCGGCACAAGAAATTGAAAGCCCAATAGGAAGGATTATTAATGAGTCTGTAAACTCGGGGGTTGTACCCTCTGACTGGAGAATCGCTAATATAGTTCCTATTTTTAAGAAAAGGGAAAACAAGTGATCAGGGAAACTATAGGCCTGTTAATTTGACCTCAATTGTACACAAGGTCTTGAATCAAATGATGGTCCTTCTGGCCTTAAAGTCCGACTCTGAGGCTACGTCCACACTACCCGCCCGGATCGGCGGGTAGCCATCGATATATCGGGGATCGATCTATCGCGTCGCGTCTGGACGCGATAGATCGATCCCCGAACGCGCTCCCTTTGACTCCGGAACTCCAGCAGGGCGAGCGGAGTTGCGGAGTCGACGTGGGAGCTGCGGCCGTCGATCCTGCGCCGCGAGGACGCGAGTTAAGTCGTGGTACTTCGAAGTAAGATACTTCGACTTCAGCTACGCTATTCTTGTAGCTGAAGTCGCGTATCTTACTTCGACATCCCCCCCCTAGTGTGGACCAGGCCTGAGTCTAAGGGCAGGTCTACACGACTGCTTAAGTTGATCTAACTTACATTGCTCAGGGGTGTGAAAAAGACACCCTCCTGAGCAACACAAGTTACAGCGACCTAAGCGCTGTCCACACTGGCGCTATGCTGGCAGTAGACGCTCTCCCGGCAACATAGCTTCCACTTCTTCCAAAGGTGGAGTAATTATGCCGACAGGAGAGCGCTCTCCCATCAGCATAGAGCATCTTCACCAGACACGCTACAACGGTGCAGCTGTCGCCAATGTCGCACTTCTAGTGTCAACCTGCCCTAAGTCATTAGTGAACAGGAAATAATGATGAGTAGTTCTGCAAATTCAGTAAAATGAAACTGGGTTCCATCCATGGTCATTCTTGGCTATACTGGCTGGTTCTACGGCCTAAAATAGTTTTTGCATTATTTGCACTTCTAGCTAGTCCATTTCTTTTCAAATTAAACTATTGACCTGCTAGCAACTGACTGAGATTATATGACCTAAAATAGAAAAACTTCAGTACAGAGAAGCTCTGATGCTGTAGCATGTTGTGCTACTGCTGTTGACTCTTAGGATTTCCTCGCTTTATATCCAGGTTTTTATACTGCTACCATCGCTGAGCACCTCACCATGGTATCTGAGCTCTTGCCATACTGGATATGTAAAAAGTCATTTTTGTTTTATTGCATCAGCAATCTCTTGATAATGCAGCAATAACTGCAAGAAAGACTTTGTATGTTTTTCTTGTTTTAATTTAAAAAAAATATCATCCTACCATTGTGTGCATTTAGTGCTTGAGCTGGATTAATAGTCTTGGGTTCTGAAATCCCCTAATTACCCACAGCAGTAGTTATGCAAGTGTCCTCCAAAATTCCTTTCTTGGTCATTCTCCACATCCATTCACTCCTTGGCTTCTCTGCCATCACAACCAACGAGAGACAATTGTAATGAGTACACATGTCGATTAAGAATTGGACTGATGCCACCAACACATCTCACATAACCAAGCTAAACAATTTCTTGAAGCTCATTTGCTGATGTGGATAAGGAAAAGAGTGCACATTTCATCAAATATGGATGCAGACTAAAGTAAAAATTCTTATTATCCAGGAGTTCTAGTGGGTTTTCTTTTACTCTCACTTAATTTTTGAATTGGCATTGAAAATGGGGTCCCATTTCTCTGTTCACTTTTTTGGGAGTGCAGATTATGCTACCACTTGCATGTCAGTCATTAGAGTATATAAAATATGAAATCAAATTTTCAAAACATTTCAACCAGTTCCATAATCTGATTAAAAAATAGCAAACATTTGTCCTCAATTTTTTTAATCGATTTCAAAAATTAAATGTTGATCAGCTCTATTAGCCAAAACATAACCCTTTGTCATGGGTGAACTTCAAAGGGTATGTCTATACTGCAATTAGACACCTGTGGCTGGCCCGTGTCAGCTGATTTGGGTTCACGTTCGGGCTAATGGGCTGTTTAACTGCAGTGTAGACATTCAGGCTCAGGTTGCAGTCTGAGCTCTGGGACTTCACAGGGTCCTAGAACCAGGCTCCAGCCCAAGCCCGAATGTCTACACCACAATTACATAGCTTCTTAGCCCACGCCCCTTAGCCCGAATCAGCTGGCACAGGCCAGCCATAGGTTTTTAATTGCTGCATAGACATATCCAAAGAGTTCTGAGGTTCTCTTCAGATAATTACCAAAATTTCAGCTGCTTATCCAAACTATTTGAACTCCAGTTCTCTTGACTAGGCAAATCAGCACCTTGATCCTGCAATCCCATCGCCATCTGCTTGGCTTTAATCATGCCAATGGGACTATTCATGTACTTAAAGTTAAGCATGTGCATAAGTGTTCGCAGAATCGAGGTTTTGGGCTGGAAGTCTCAGGAGAACAGGCTCTTTCATAAGATTTCTTACACGTCATGCTTCCCGTTTGGACTGGAAATATTTCAAGAATCACTTCTTAGTTATTTGGCATTTCAAATTATTGTCCCAGATGGAACTAGGAAAACTATATATTATGAGCTGGGTTAAACATTCATTGAAATGGATGGGTCTGAACATGCCATTCATTTAAGATAGCTGTTGGAGATAGTCAAGGGGCCACACCTTAAACAAGGCATAATGGAATTTGCCTAGAAAATAGCACCATGTGGGAGGATGGGGTTCTACTGGGTATTGTTCTGACCCGGGGTGTGTGTGTGTGTGTGTGAGAGAGAGAGAAAGAGAGAGAGAGAGAGAGAGAGAGAGAGGGGCTGTGGAAAAAAGACTAGCTGGGAGTGGAGCAGAAAAGAAACTAAGAGAGACTTGGAGAGAGAGCAAAAAAGCCAAGCAACGGCCTGTAATCACGGTAACCTTGGGAGCAAAGTAGGGAGAGGTTCTGGGTGCAGGGGCTGGCTGAAAGGAGCTTGGCCCCGTAAGCTAAAAAGCTACTCTTCTTGTTTTTGGTTTTCTGTACATTCCTTGTAAATAAACAAGATTGCATCAAAGAAAATACCAGACTCCATCAATTTCTATTCCCAATTAGAACAATCTACAAGGCCCCCAACTTTGACTAGTTGCTTCGGTTAAAAAGGGGCAACACTATTAAAAACGTTTGTTTAGCTTTTTTGAATGTCTACAACTGCTTTGATGTGGAGCCATTCCAAGCTTGGATAAATTAAGAACTGATCTGGTTCTTCATCCAAACTTTGATTCCTTTTCTATTTGATCCTGAGATCTTTTTCAGAGGAGCTAGTGGGAGGTAAGCAGCTCATTACTTTGAAAATCACAGCTTTAATGAAAAGAGACCTGTCTTTTAAATTTGTTAGCATGCTTGATCCAGTCTTGCAGGATATTGAGTGCCTATATCCTCAGAGGTGCTGTATGCCTTCAACTTACACTAAAGGTCATGGGAGCTGAAAGCACTCAGCAATTCTCTGTAAGGGGGAAGGAACTCAGCATACAGAATTCAGGAGTATGCAAAACTCTTCTTGTAGCTTGCTGGGATATTGGGCATTTGATAAGACACCTTTTGTTGTTGTGATTATTTTATACATTTTTAGGATAAATTTTCTTTCTTGCCGTTTCCCATTAACAAATGATGTCGCTCATTTGAAATGTCTCAAAATACAATGCAATTAGAGGAAATGTATTCATATTATAATCAATTACATATAGCATGTACGGTACTTAAAATGCAATTAATAGAATAAAAGCCAGATTTTTCCAATTTCAAATTGATCTATCAACCGTGTGAAACTGAGGAGTAAGAAGAGTTCATTTTTCTGTCAGACAATGAGACAGATGATTTGGATTAAAAGAGATGAGTAGTAGGATTTGTGGGGAAATTACACAGTCTTAATAAAAATGTCAGCTGAGTTCAAGCTGAGTTCACTAAAAATCCAAACGCAAAAATTCAACATGAAAAGTATAGAAAGGGAGGCTGTGTCTACAGTGGGAAAATGTATCCACAGATCTTGTTCAGGTGAACTGGTGTTAATATTGGTCCCACATGTGGGACCCATTTTCTTTAAACCTGCTAACCAGCAAAATGTCAAGTCTAATCAAAATGGTCGTCGAAACCAGTTCTGGCTGAGGGAGCAGTACGAACATTGGAATTGGTAGGAATTTTGTGTGTTGAAATTTACTTAGCTCTTAACCACAATGATATGCAGTGATAACAAGTTCCACAAGTTAATTGTGTACTGTGTAGAAAAAAGCAAGTTTACATTTGTATTGAAAATCCCCTTGAGACCAGGATGTATTTCTGGGCACATATGCAATTCTTTGCAGCAGGTAGTCACTGATTCAAATGCCATGGTTGGATTTCTTTTTTGAAAAGAGGCCAATCACTTTCAGATATTAGATGAGAATCCTCTCCATTCCTTTGTACAATATTCCCCAATAATGAAAGCGTGTCACAGAAATTATCAACTGCCACTGAGACATCCAGTGTTGGTCTCTCATGGAGATAAGATACTGGACTTGGTGCACCAATGGTCTGGTCCAGTAGGGAAAATCTTCTGATTACAAAGTGTATGTTTGAAACATTACATATAGAAGACAAGATCCTGCACCATTGGAGTCAATAGGAATTTTTGCCATTGACTTCAATGGGAGCAGAATCTGGCTGTAAGATATTTGTTCCACCATAGAAAATATGGCAGAAGACAATACATTTTTGGAAGTTTGATAGTAGGCTCTCTCCCTCCCCCTCCTTTACTTAAAAATACTATAGTAGTCTATAGTTATGGGACAGACAGAGCTGGGCAACAATTTTGAATGTTTGAACTTTCAACAAATGTTACTGAAACGTTTCACAAAAAATTGTTGCTGTTTCCCAACCAGCTTAGAGGATGGTGGCAAATTTTCCAAAAAAATCAAAATTTGGATGAGAAATCTTTCAGGAAAAAACAGGGGCTTGAATAAAAGAAAGTGCCAAGCAGCCTTTCTGAAAATCAGGTCGCTTTAAGGGGTCCTAAGTTGGGAACCCAAAAATTGTACCTCCCATAGCACTAGATTCTGTTGAAAACTTAGACCCTACACTCATGTTGCCGTAAATATCCTAACACTCACTAGAATATTTGGCTCAGTTATTTGGTATCTGAATGTTTGTGTCAATGTTTTTACAACATTTCACAGGGGAATACAAATAGTTCACAATTCTAAACACTTTGAATGATCCTATATTATATTAGGTACTCTAAGTCTATCCAAGGGCAATTTTAGATTATTAAAAGAATTACTCTCTCTAATTCTTGTCTGATCTTTTAAAATAACATTCTGATCCTTGCAATACAGAAGAACATGAAGCTTTCTAAAGTGATGGTTTAGCTCTGGACTTAAGGCTTCTGGGAATTTTTTTTTAATTTCATTCTACAACAACTACATAAATCAGCATGAACAGTGAAAACATCAGCAAAGATTTCTTTAACCAACTTGTAACCATTGATATTGATGAATAATTGTGAATAACAGTAGGAAGTGCACTCTACTGCTGAGAGGCATAATTAGTAATTTCAGAAAGCTCTTGCTAGAATATTTAGAGATTGAATAATGGGCCTGATTCTCTGCTCTGTTACACCAATTTTATGCCAGTGTAACATTGACTTCATTGGTGCTACACTGGTATTAACATAAGGAGCAGCTGAGAGTTGTCTAAAATTAGTTACCCCACATTTTGATGCACCATGGTGTATCCTCATTTTAGTTTGATATTTTGTGGCTTACTTTTATGCACATACTGCTGCTGTCAACATTTGCTTTGCTATTTTCTTTATTCTTTTTTGCTTCAGGCTTGGTTTATTTTTATTTTTATAAATGTGAATTTATTTCATATGAGAAGAGTCAGAACATCAACCCTAGAGTCCTGGTCTTCTATCCAAAGAGCAGATGGAGCACAGGCAGCAGCTGTATACGCTTCATATTTCTTGCAATGTTCCTGTCTTGGCAGGACCAGCTGAGGCTGGAAGTATAGATCAATCTCCATGGCCAAGCAATCTTTGGCCTCTGTACTCCCACTGCAAATCAGTAGCATTAGTGGTGTGCGGCTTTTTGTAACTGGGTAACCCATACACTGGGAAGAGCATTTGGAACCACCAGCTTATTTCACAAAGCAGTAGGTCTCCAGAGAAGCATCAGATAGAATTATCTTATGGTTACTAGCAATTTGGCCCCTCATCCTGCCATCAAATCTGCATGAGTTAAATTCATATGCCTGTGGGGAGCCTACGAAGTCAATGGTCTCTGTAGAGACACAAGGATGCACCCACCTGGATCAGACTGCAGGGGCAGAGATTTGGTCTGGATTCAGACTTGCAAACAAACAATGATAGCTCATGTACTCCATTACAAATTCTCTGACCCAATAGTCTCCCTCCTGTGACTTTTCAGTGACATGTCACAGCTAGTCTGCTGCTTCTTATATATTTCTGCTACTATACCCATTCTGTTACACTGTATAATTGCTGTTTTTCACCCCATTCTTTTAATGTTACCCATATCTGTTTTGCTATGTCTCTTGGTTTAACAGGGATATTTTATGCTGTTCAATATGAGTACCCTGTTTTGTTTTGTTTTATTTTATAGTCCTATTGATTTATCTTTTTTTCTTATGTCTTACTCATTCTGATCTATTGTAAGTCTGTTTATTGTTCCCTACAGTTACTTGAAGCTTTCATGATTGCTCAGCTGTGGATAGTACCAGAATTACAATTTTACCATCAAACCGTGGCTAAATTAGCTAGCAGCTCAAAGTAAAATGTTTTGTAGACACCCCTCCCCCCCAGCAAAAAAAGTGTAGTATGTACAAAGCTAGTGCTATGCAGTCAGATCTCAATTATCCAAACCTTGATTTTTCTCCCCCAAACCTCCTTCATCTGAAACAAAGCCATGTTCCCTAATGTGCAACGAATTCCCTTGATTATCCAAACCTGTTTGGACAATTACTTTAATATCCCAAGTCTGTTGGCTTCACTGAACTTGTAGATGTGAGATGTTAATTGGGCAAACAGCAATCAGTCTTATGGTCTTTCCACATTAGGGTTTCCTACTGAACCCCAATTAAAATGTATGAAGACATTGTGTGACCGACAGTACTTAGAAGAGTAGTGTGGAGCAAGATTATTTAATAAAAAGACACACCCTGTCTTTATGGCACAGGGGAAGCCATGTACTATCCATGCTATGACTGTTAGTTAACACCATATTTGAAAACTACAGTCATGTTCTCTTAGCCCATGATTGAGTTGCAAGATTTACCACACATGCTGCCTCACCAGATCCCAACCCCCTCAAGCTCCTCCTCCCAGTGCACATCTCTATGCCCCTTTAAGCCCATTACCAGCCTTTGGACACGTAAGCAGTCCATGCCCACCAGTGGCCCCCTTCTATTGTCTGATAAATGGCCTATGTTTTGCCTGTCTGGGGACTATTAGAACTTAATAACAGTCACTAGCCAGGCACCTTTCCTGACCATTTACAAGACAGGTCAAGATGCTTTTGGCATTTCACATGTTCCTGGCCCGGTTCACCTCTGATCATAACTGTGCTCGATAACCTTTTACAAACATCATTGTACCTCCATGGTTCAAACCATAGTACAGCCAGCACCATCACAGGGTTCAATTTAAGTAAAAATCATATGATATGAGGAAACTTTCCGAACTGCATATGTTAACAGACATTTCACTAAAGTTTGCACTGCTGCTTTGAGTACAGGAATTCATGGCAACTTTAGTCTGTCAAAAGTGGTTCTTACTGACTGAAGGTGTTATGGAGGGAACCTACCATGGGGCTTTCGGGTAGTGAGAGGCATGATTGCTTGAATGGTACTATAAATGGTGAGGCCCCTTTATGGGGGCACTATATTGCATCTTGACAAATGAAGGATAACAATTAGAGATGGGACCCCAATTGAAAACTCAAATTCAAACCCCTCCCTTGGGTCCAAAACCTGAAAGGGCCTAGTTTTTAAAACAATTCTGATATGCATGATATTCAAGATGGAATAATTATCACCTGATGAGGGTCCAAACATTCCATAAGAACAACTCGTGAGATTTCTGTATCAACATATCCAATCCCTAGCTACGCTTTGTATTCCAAAGAGGGGAGCACACCCTAGCCTATCCTAACCCAGACGCCAGCCCTCTAATCTGATCTCTGAATGTCTGCTGAGTCTGACAATGGAAGAGATGCACTGCTCTGCTCAGGCCACCTATGAATAATTGATTAGAGTGAAATAAACCCTCAAGGCAGCCCACTGCACGGTGGACCTGAGGTCATGCTGTGAAAGATTTGTTCCAAGTGCAAGGTCTGTTGGAGGCATTTCTGCTTAAAGCAGATGCACTACCAGATGGTGTAGTTTAGCGAGGCTCTGTTGACAGCAGAAAGGCAAACAGAGTCTCTGTGATGGCTGCGAATGTCACTGACCTTCTGGTGCTCCATTCTGCATGCTATAGGCTACACCAATTATCTGTGGCTCAACACATTTCATGCTAAAAGCAAATACCAATAAGGCAGAAGGGATGGGGTTACTTCAAAGGTTGTAAAGACTGAGCTATCATAATCTGCAATCAACGATACAGAGCGGAGACTGCTAGAGCAGCTACCTGTGTGATGTGGGTATCTGCTTTTCCTACCAGGATTGGTATAAAACGTGACATTGGGAAATCCTGTACGTGACTCAGGCAGAAACAGAAGCAGCCAGAGGCTATCATTATTCTAAACGAGTCCTTACACAATGAACAATCACCTAGAAGGGCAGAGTTAACTCATTTGTGATCCATCGTGGTTTACTTTGTTCTGTTGGGTAGAGACGAGCAGTGGAAACACTGTGATGAAAAGTGGCTTTGATACACTCCAAGAGAAGTTTTGTGAGACAGAACTTGCTACAGGCTCAGGTTGCCTGTAGGTTATGATTGTGATAGCAGAGGTAGCTGTAGTTGTCTAGGGTGCTACTGAAATGCCACATGGGGACACTGATACAGTCCCAGACTCAGGGCAGCAAATCCACAACAGAATTACTGTTTGAGGCACTTACTCTATTCCCTTCTTAAAAAGAATTCCAAATATCAATGTTGCAATAACTGGCAATACAAAGGCTCTGAACTAACCTGGTGAAGAAGGTGGAATCGCTGTTCAAGCTGATGAGTTTTGGTCCATAAGAAAAAGTTTAAGTTCCCTCATGTCATGCTATTATAAAGCAGAAAGATGTCATTGTGAGGAGCGGTGAAATGAGAAGTTTGGGCTCTACCCACATGGGATCGCAAACTGAACCCAAATTCTTTTCAATATTGAGCTCCTGAAGCACAGAGCTCTTCTGATCTGGCATTGCAATGGGATGATGCAAACCTATAATGCAAACATAAACTCGCAGAAGTCTGGGTAGGTTCAGGTGGCTAGATGAGGGTTATTCAATACTTGTGACCCTTGTCAGAACATCAGTAACCATTTCAATAGTGCACTGACATTTCAGGTTCTCTCCAGCTAATAACCCGTTTCTTCTTGGCCCGTATGCAAGTATTTAGTGGGCGGGACAGAATAAATAACTTCTTGTGAGCCCCACATAGGAAGCAAGCTGAATTTTAGTTCCTGAACAGCCATGAAAGACAGATCAGCCAATCAGTGCAGGGAAGAGACTCTTCGGACTGAAAACTGTGGAAATCATTCAATGACATCATCAGTGTCATAGAGCGCCGGCTGACTGTCTGTGCCTGCTGACTGGTGAGTTTCTCTGGCTCCCAGAGCAGGCTCCTCCTTGGACTTTCTATTTTCCCTAAGTCTTTGTAGCTTTTGGGGAGGTGGAATGTTGCATGTGTCCTAGGGCCTCTGAAGTGGCGGGGGGTGGCAACACCACCACTGCACAATTCAGGGTCTGGCAGCCCTGGCTGGGCCTTCACCTTGTATACTGCAGCACCTTTCATGAGAAGGTCTGGAAGCACTTTACAAAGGTGGTTAAGTGTCTCCGATTTCAAGGAATTGCTTGTGGAGTAGGGTGCTACTGATGAGTAAGCAGAGGAGCATCTGACCCTTAGGTTATCATAGAATCATAGAATCATAGAACTTGAGATCAGAAGGGACCATTATGATCATCTAGTCTGACCTCCTGCATGATGCAGGCCACAAAAGTTGACCCACCCACCCCGAAATAATTCTCACCCTAGCTACACAGCTAGCGTGATTCACAATAATAACACAGTGCAGGCTTCAGAGTGAATACTACAAGCCCGGCATGGACCCGGGGTAGGTATTGGATTTGCTAGCCCATTCTGAAGCCTGTGCTGTTCTGTCTTCACTATTGTTGTTACCTGCAGAAGCTGGATTCAAGCTAGCTCAGGTAGGCCCCTGTGCACTGCTTTTGCTGTGTAGACATACCCTTAGTGATCATCCCTTGTTTGCTAAGTGCCAATGTCACCACCACTATTTCTGCCCTTTGGTTCTCTGCCTTCTACACCCTCCTTTCCTTGTTTCTCTTCCCTTTTCCTGTCTTTGTTTACACGGCCAAAAATATTTCAGTAGAAGTTAAGGTATGAATTTAACCTGATATAGTTAAACTGGTAAAAAAAACAACCATGTAGACACTCTTCTTCTGGTAGAAGAGTGGTGTGTTGTTGTGGGTTGTTTTTTGTTTGTTTGTTTTGTTTCGCTAACGTCACTTGTAAGGGGTTTAAGCTAAATTTTAAAAAAGCCACTCTGACTAGAATAAGAGTGCCCCCCAAGGGGCTTATGCCAGTGTGACTGGTGAAACTTTCCCATGTAGCTGAGGTCTTTGATCCTTTTTCCCCTGTGCAATTCCATTCTCTAACAACTCCCAATGAAATAGTTAATGTTGCTATTTAAAATGGCATAATTAAACTAGAGAGTTAACACCTCAATGAGAGAGAAGATCTCACCTGTCAGAGCCACTGCTGAAGACTGTTCACAGCTGTGAACATTGTGTTGCTCAGTAAACAGTTCCCTAAAAGAATCCCTCATTTCTTATTTGTGAACCAGCTGAAGTGTTCAGTCCCAAATCTTTCTGCTCACTGCTGCATTCCCTGTACAGTGGTAATTTTTGATTTAGCAAAATATTACACTGTTCTTACTCAGAAGTCTGCATAGAAAGTAGACTGTCCATCTGTGATTTTATAACCCAGATCTTTTTGCAGAGGCTGTAAACAGCAAAGACGGTAGAGTAGGGCTTCTGTGCTCTCTGATGATTACTAAGAGCTCAAGTTCTGGGAGCCTTGATTATCATTCCTGTATCTATGTATAATCCGGTAATATTGAAAAATAAATTAAACTAATATATTACAATTATCTCAGAAGTCTAATAAACAGAAGATTGCGGATGAAGTATGGGGCCATACATTGAACTTGAGGGCTTGCAGGGATAAAAAGTTTTTAATATTATGACAAAAGGAGTTTGGGAATAATTAGGGTTACCATCTGTCCGGGTTTTCCTGGACATGACCTCTTTTTTGGTCCTCCGATCTCCATCTGGACAGATTTTTGAAATATGAACAAATGCCTGTGATTTTAACTTGGTCGTCCTTTTCCCAACATTGATTCTAGTAGAACTACGATTCCCGGTGTGCCCTAATAGCGGCATGCCTGTTTACTGGTTTGCCACCCTTCCAAAGCCAGCACCGCCGCCAGCAGCAGTGCAGAAGTAAGCATGGCCTGGTATTGACCGTTGAGTCGCTGAACGGGATCCTGCTTGTACAGTACAACGTCAGGCACACATCTGACAAAGACTTTCGTGGCTACTTGATGAGCAATCAACAGCTGCTGAGAAAGATACGACTACGGAGAAATATGCATGGGTACAACAGAAAGAAGCGCAGTAGGAAAGGACTGACTGCATGTAAAAAGGTACATCTAAATTGGAGTTACATTTATTTTTGAAAAAAGAACAGGAGTACTTGTGGCACCTTAGGCCTGGTCTACACTACGATTTTAGTTCGAATTTAGCAGCGTTATATCGAATTAACCTTGTACCCGTCCACACAACGAGGCCATTTAATTCGATTTAAAGTGCTCTTAAAATCGGTTTCTGTACTCCTCTCCGACGAGGGGAGTAGCGCTGAAATCGACATTGCCGGTTCGAATTAGGGTTAGTGTGGACGGAATTCGAAGGTATTGGCCTCCGGGAGGTATCCCACAGTGCACCATTGTGACCGCTCTGGACAGCAATCGAAACTCGGATGCTCTGGGCAGTTGGACAGGAAAAGCCCCGCGAACTTTTGAATTTCATTTCCTGTCTGCCCAGCCTGGTGAGCACAGGTGACCACACAGAGCTGAACAGCACAGGTAGCCATGCAGTCCGAGAACCGCAAACGAGCACCAGCATGGACCACACGCGAGATACTGGATCTGATCGCTATATGGGGAGAGGATTCCGTGCTCGCAGAACTGCGTTCCAAGAGACGGAATGCAAAAATTTTCGACAAGATCTCCAAGGGCATGATGGAGAGAGGCCACAATCGGGACTCCTATCAGTGCCGTATTAAGGTGAAGGAGCTCCGACAGGCCTATCAGAAAACCAAGGAGGCAAACGGACGGTCCGGGGCAGAGCCGCAGACATGCCGCTTCTACGAGGAGCTGCATGCAATTCTCGGGGGGGCCGCCACCACTACCCCACCCCTGACCGTGGACTCCGAGGAGGGGTTAATCTCATCCTTGAATGACGAATCTGCGGACGGGGAAGAGGAGGAGGAGGAGGAGGACGAACTTGTGGAGAGCACACAGCACTCCATTCTCCCCGACAGCCAGGAGCTGTTTCTGACCCTGACCGAAGTGCCCTCCGAACCCTCCCAAGGCGGCATCGCAGACCCCCTGGAAGGGACCTCTGGTGAGTGTACCTTTTCAAATATATCAAACATGGTTTAAAACAAGTATTTGTTTAATGATTAATTTGCCCTGGGGACTTGGGATGCATTCGCGGCCAGTACAGCTACTGGAAAAGTCTGTTAACGTGTCTGGGGATGGAGTTGAAATCCTCCAGGGACATCTCCATGAAACTCTCCTGGAGGTACTCCAAAAGCTTTTCCAGAAGGTTTCTGGGCAGGGCAGCCTTATTCCGTCCTCCATGGTAGGACACTTGACCGCGCCATGCTAGCAGCAAGTAATCCGGTATCATTGCTTGACAAAGCTTGGCAGCGTATGGTCCCGGTGTTTGCTGGCATTCAAGCAACATCCGTTCTTTATCTTGCTGTGTTATCCTCAGGAGAGTGATATCGTTCAGGGTAACCTGGTTGAAATACGGGAATGTAATTAAGGGGACAGAGGTGGCCCCGTTCCTACTGGGCTGTTTGCCTGTAGCTGAAAAGAAATCTTTCCCTGCAGTTAGCCAAGCGGGCGGGGGGGAGTGGGTGGACAATGGCGCTGAGGTTTTCGCGTTTGGCTAGCAGGGGTCTTCCCTGATACCAGCCACGCGGTGGGGGGAGGGGTAACGCGATCATCCCACAGAAGTGGATGGGGGGGCTAGTTTGTTATCTGCATGGATCTTCCATGATACCAGCCACGTGGTGGGGGGAGGGGGTCAACCGATCATCCCACAGAATTGAATGGGTGGTGGGTGGGGGTTATTATGTTATCTGATGCTGCACGGTAACAGGAAAACCGCAGCACGTAAAGGGCTTTGCTTGCTATGGGAAAGGAGGGCGCTGATTTAATGCAGAAGCCGCAGGACAATGGCTTACCATGGCTGCATACAAGCCGAATTCTGTTGCCCGGCCCTGCGTCTGCTGTGATCTCTAACACCAAAGCCGCGGGCACTCAATATAAGATGCAAAATGCGACCTTGTACATTGCTATGTAATGTGAAAAGTGTTCACCGTGAAAGAGTATAAGCATTGTTCTATAAAATGTATCTTTTTACATACTTCTCTCCCTTTTTTTCCCTCCTCCTGCAGCTGCAAATTTTTCAATCCTCCCGCCCCCGGCCCGAAGGCTCTCCCAGATAAGGCGGCGAAAGAGACGCACGCGAGACGACATGTTCTCGGAAATTATGCAATCGACCCGGGATGAGAGAGCTAATTTCAATGACTGGAAGGACACTGTATTAAAATTCCGGAAAGAGGCCAGTGACCGTGAGGAGAAGAGGGACCAACGGGAGGACATGAGGGACCAACGGGAGGAGAAAAGGGACCAACGTGAGGAGAGAAGGGACGAACGTGAGGAGAGGAGGGACGCCCGAGACGAGAAGTGGCGGGATGCAACGCTGGGGCTGCTGCGTGAGCAGACAGACATGCTCCGGCGTCTGGTGGAGCTCCAGGAACGGCAGCTGCAGGATTACCGAGTGCCGCTGCAGCCCCTCTATAACCGCCCTCCCCCCTCCCCAAGTCCCGTAGCCTCCTCACCCCGACGTGTAAGAACGCGGGGGGGGAGGCTCCGTGCACCCTGCCACTCCACCCCATTAGAGAGCCCAAGCAAAAGGCTCTCATTATTTTGAATGTTTTTCCTGCCCTGTTCCTTCACTCCTACCCTCCTCCCAAACCCCACCCGGACTACCTGGTTATTTCTCTCCCTATGTTCATTACCACCCGTTAATAAAAAGTTCTTGAGTTGTAAACGAAACTGACTTTATTTTTTTCAAATCAAACTGGGATCGAAGGGGGAAGGGGGAAGGGTGGGTTGCTTACAGGGAATGAGTGAATCAAGGGGGCGGGTTTTCAACAGGGACAAACAAACATAACTTTCACACAGGAGCCTGGCCAGCAATGAAACTTGTTTTCAGAGCTTCTCTGATGCGCACCGCTTCCCGGTGTGCTCTTCTAATCGCCCTGGTGTCTGGCTGCGCGTAATCAGCGGCCAGGCGGTTTGCCTCAGCCTCCCACCCCGCCATAAAGGTCTCCCCCTTGCTCTCACAGAGATTGTGGAGCACACAGCAAGCTGCAATAGCAATGGGGATGTTGGTTTGGCTGAGGTCCGAGCGAGTCAGTAACGAGCGCCAGCGACCTTTTAAACGTCCAAAGGCACACTCTACCACCATCCTGCACTTGCTCAGCCTGTAGTTGAACCGCTCCTGACTACTGTCCAGGCTGCCTGTGTATGGCTTCATGAGCCACGGCATTAAGGGGTAGGCTGGGTCCCCAAGGATAACGATGGGCATCTCAACATCCCCAATGGTAATTTTCCGGTCTGGAAAGTAAATCCCTTGTTGCAGCCGTTTAAACAGACTAGTGTTCCTGAAGACGCGGGCGTCATGAACCCTTCCCGGCCATCCCACGTTGATGTTGGTGAAACGTCCCTTGTGATCCACCATTGCTTGCAGCACCATAGAAAAGTACCCCTTGCGGTTTATGTACTGGCTGCCCTGGTGCTCCGGTGCCAAGATCGGGATATGGGTTCCATCTATCGCCCCACCACAGTTAGGGAATCCCATTGCAGCAAAGCCATCCACAATGAGCTGCACATCTCCCAGCGTCACTACCTTTTTTAGCAGCAGCTCAACGATTGCTTTGGCTACTTGCATGACAGCAGCCCCCACGGTAGATTTTCCCACTCCGAACTGATTACCGACTGACCGGTAGCTGTCCGGTGTTGCAAGCTTCCACAGGGCTATCGCCACTCGCTTCTCAACTGTGAGGGCTGCTCTCATCTTGGTGTTCTGGCGCGTCAGGGCAGGGGAAAGCAAGTCACAAAGTTCCAGGAAAGTGCCCTTACGCATGCGAAAGTTTCGCAGCCACTGGGAATCGTCCCACACCTGCAGCACTATGCGGTCCCACCAGTCAGTGCTTGTTTCCCGGGCCCAGAATCGGCGTTCCACAGCAAGAAGCTGCCCCATTGCCAACATGATCTCCAAAGCGCCGGGGCCCGTGGCGCGAGACAATTCTGTGTCCATGTCCATGTCCGCATCACTCTCGTCGCCGCGCTGCCGTAGCCGCCTCCTCCTCGCCTGGCTTTTCTGGTCCTGGTTGAGCATAAACTGCACTATAATGCGCGTGGTGTTTACAATGTTCATGACTGCAAACTTGAGCTGAGCGGGATCCATCCTTGCCGAGGTATGGCGTCTGCTCAGTTCAACAAGGAAAAAAGGCGCGAAATGTTTGTCTGCCGTTGTTTTCACGGAGGGAGGGGGAGGATGTTCCCAGAACCGCCCGCGACAATATTTTTTGTCCCATCAGGCATTGGGGTCTCGACCCAGAATTCCAATGGGCGGGGGGGACTGCGGGAACTATGGGATAGCTATGGGATAGCTACCCACAGTGCAATGCTCTGGAATTCGACGCTAGTCTTTGTACATGGACGCGCACCGCCGAATTAATCCGCTTACTGTGGCCGCGTACAATCGAATTTATACAATCGGTTTCATAAAATCGAATTCCGTAAATTCGGACTAATCCCGTAGTGTAGACGTACCCTTAGAGACTAACAAATTTATTTGAGCATAAGCTTTCGTGGGCTACAGTCCACGTACTCCTGTTCTTTTTGCTGATACAGACTAACACGGCTGCTACTCTGAAACCTGTCATTTATTTTTGAGGCTATTACACTTATTTATAAATGTTAGATATTCAAAGTAGAAACTGCACCCCCAACTCCCTCCAGCTCCTCCTCTCCCCAGCAGTATCCTCTATTTGGGACCTTGAAATATGGTAACCCTAAGAATAATATTTACATTTTATTTTACCAAAAAACCCCAAGTCTTATAGACCCTCCTACTAGAATTTTAAATCACTACCCTAAGCAGTCTAACCCAGCCAACTTGCAAGTCCAGCCTTTAGCTACCTTATTCTCCTTGTTATAGAGATGTAAATATTTTAATGGCCCTTGTTACGGCTTGACTGATTTAACATATTACCACAACTGGTTTTAGGGGTCACCATCGCAGGTAAGAACGAAGGGACTCCGAGATATATGTGCATTTGACACAATTTGTATCATTCTACTTTCCTTTTTGTGCAATGAGCAGACACATACACTAACCCGATTAACATTTCTCGAAAATCAGTCTCTGCTTTGGAAGACTGTGGCAATTACTCCCTTGCCTTTTGCTGTGGAGGCTGGCGCTGGTGCGGAGCTAAACTGCCTCAGCAGGAGCACCTTGTCTTTCAGAGCGCTCTAATGTAGCCATATGTGGGGATGGAAGGAATTTCCCCGCAGGTTAGATTGGCAGTGACCTTGGGGGATATTTTTCCTTCCTCTGCAGTGTGCAGCTGCGGGTCACTTGTCAGGGTTATCTGGGTATGTCTCAGGTAATCAGTTCCCTGCTACTGCAGGGGTCTCAGGCACTGGGTGCACCTTGGTTTCTCCTATTTGCTGCCTGTGGCACATAAAAGCCTAGTGTCCTGTGGGCTGTAATACTTTGGTCTAATTTTGGTTGTTGGGGTTAGTGTGCAGGTGCTGGGTGGTGTTGGTGGCCTGTGATATACAAGAGGTCAGACTAGATAATCTGGTGGTCCCTTCTGGCCTTAAACTCTATGACCCTTCCCACCACCTTTGGGGTAGCTGGTGCCTGTAGGGATGCTAGGAGGGAACAGTCCCTGTGCTCAGGAAGTGCAGGACATGTGGCTGTTCCTAGCTTGTTGTGCCCTCCCCCTGCAGTCTCATGCACCAGTTGGGCACAACCTGATTTTAGGAGGATGTAGTCCACTCATTGTACTTGAAAAGCACCTAGAACGTTTTCGAGCTATGCTCCTCTAAATAATATCTTGCTGAAAACTCTTGCAAAGACAACATTTAACACCTCTGGGCAATACCCCCTCCATAGCATTTGTTTTATTGCAGTTATTAATGTATTATGAGAGAGAGAGAGATTCCTCTGAGGAGAGAAATTTGCAACGGGGTTTATGTTAACCACATTTATCAAGACTGTGTGTTAAGCCATTTTAAAATAGAATAGCATCACCAGCTGTGATAGCAAGCCTACATGTTTATGTAGTGCAGTTTAAACAAAGTGATTGTATATGCATGCTTAGTCCTACTCACGAAGAGTGCAGATAGATGTGTATCTAACTAATTTAATTGTCTCCAAGCTAGGGCTTTAGCAAATGCTTTTGGTAGGACTGTCGATTAATCGCAGTTAACTCACACGATTAACTCAAAAAAATTAACTGCGATTAAAAAAATTAATCACGATTAATTGCACTGACTACCAGGGAAGTGGTGAATTCTCCATCTCTTGATGTTTTTTCTCACAGATAGGCTTTAGCCAACACAAGTTATTGGGCACAATATAGGAGTAACTGGATGAAATGCTATGACCTGTGTAATACAGGAGGTCAGACTAGATGATTTAATGGCCCCTCCTATTCAACAGTCTATGAATGTTTACAGCTGGGTAGCCTTTTCCTTTAAAAAAAAAAATCAGCAGCTGATGGCTAGAGTTCAGCGATGAAGATGATTAGTCCCATCCAATATCTACCCAACAAGTAGCATGGTACACGTACGGGTCTGAACAGTCATGTTTCCTATCCACACACACGTAAGTTTGATGTCAATGCTCATTCCCATAACATTATACTTCCTTCTTTTTCCTTTATGCTTGAGTTCAGACTCCCCCCGCCCCCCATGCCTAAGTGAAATGCTATTATTATAAAATCCTTCCATTCTGTTGAAATAGATATGTGAGACTATCATGCTCCTGGATAATTCATTTATAAATTCTTTCTTGCAGCCTTCAAATGCTATATATTGAGCTATCCAGAAGACACCCATATACACAGGAATCATGGTTCTTCTAGAGTTTGATTTTGCCTAGCTTTCGGATTAAGAGTTCATAAGGATGAAGTAATAGGATTAGCACAAAACTTTGTGCAATTGAACTGGTAAGAATTATAGATCACGTAATAATAACATTACGAGGTTATCTGCTCATATGCAACAGAACCCCCTGCTTCACACAGTTCACTGTCCTAAACCTTGTACATCTGCTCATGAAGAAGAACATCTTGGCTGATGTTGGCTGCTAGGTTTTTTTATTAAGTCTTTTCTCAATAGACATTATTTCAGCATCAATTTTATCATTGGTTTCAGTGGGACCAGAATTTGGTACGAAGGGCCCAATCCTGTAAAGTGCTGAATACTTTGGGGGATGCTAGTGCCCTCCATTCCCATTTAACCAAGTGGGTGTGGAGGTCACTCAGCATCTTGCAGGTTCAAGTCTTTAGCGTACAGGGCTTTATCTAAGCACCAAAGTTGATTTAAGTTTTATACACAACAATGTTTTGCTTGTGTTACTATCAAAAGATCATAATACTAGTATCTTTTATTGGACCATCTTCTGTTGGTGAAAGAGACACCCTTTCAAGCTTATTCAGAGCTCTGACCTGAAGAAGAGCTCTGTGTAAACTCAAAAGCTTGTCTCTTTCTCTAAAATAAGTTGGTCCATTAAAAGATATTCCCTCACCCACCTTGTCTCTCTAATATTCTTGAATATTTGGGGGAATTTGGATATTTTTGAGAATTCTGCACCAAAAAATTATGGGCACAATATTTTAAAATTCTGCAAAATTCTGCATATTTTATTTGTCAAAATAACAGATTATAATCACACCAGTTACAATGATTTTGGTAATTTATTTCAAAATACCTGTCAGCAGCTATGTCTGTCACAATACAGACAACAATACAGACAACAACAAAATTTCCTCCAGGAGTAGAGAGTTAAAGAAACCCCTACAACAACCCAGTTCCTGTTTCTTTGCCCTCTCCCCTCCAGAGCCCATCCGGGGGGCCAGACACCCCCTGCCCCAAGAGCCCAGCTGCAGGGTGTCCCCCAGCCCAGACTCTTGCACCCCCTAGTCCCCAGAGCTCAGGGATCCAGAGAGAGAAACAGCCTAATGCTGGGTCCCGGGTTTGTACAGAGTTACCCGCATGCCGTCTCCTTCCTTCAGGGTGTGCCGGGAACTGCAGCTGCTGGGAAACCTCCAGCTTCTCATCCCCAACCTCTCTGGCAATCTTCAATTTGTGGGCTCTGCTTGGTCCAATGGCCCCTTGTGGCGGCCAGCGGCTCTGCAGCACCAATTCTGCAGAGAAAAAGAGAATTCTGTGCAGAACATTAATTCTGCACTAATTCAGCATTGCACAGTGGTGCAGAATCCCCCCAGGAGTAAAAATAAATAAATAAATAAAATGCTTACAGTGCTTTGAATCACTACTGCTTAATAACATATTTTTACATAAAATATAATGGAAAGTGTCTTGCTTGTTTAAAGCTAAATAATATCATTACAAAGCATTCATTTCACTAGAGCAGCATAATTAGGGCCCTACCAATTTCACGGCCATAAAAAATGTGTCATGGACCATGAAATACGTCCTTCTCTGTGAAATCTGATCTCCCCGGTGCTGCTTATAGTGCCCCAGCCAGGGGCTCCTAGCTGCGAGTCCCGGCTGGGCTGGGGAGGGACAGGACTTGTCCTTCCCCTGCAAGGCCACTCTTGGGGGGAGATCAGACTCAACTCTGAGTGCCTCCCCCTGCTTCAGAAATTTCTGGGGCTAGGCAGCAGCCCCAGCAGTTCCTGCAGTCAGAAGAGGCTTGTGGAGGTGGGTCCGATCTCGCCTGTCCTGCTGGGAGCGCCCCAGCCAGGGGGCTCCTAGCTGTGAGTCCCAGCCAGGGACAGGACTTGTACTTCCCCTGCATGACTGCTCTGGGGTAGTGGTGATCAGACTCACCTCCAGGTACCTTTTGGGTTGGGACCCCCACGGTTAGAACACCATGAAATTTCAGATGTAAAAATCTGAAAACGTGAAATTGACCAATTTTAAAACCCTCTGGCTATGAAATTGATAAAAACGGAACATGTATTTGGTAGGGCCCTAAACATAATGTAACTTAATAGCATGGGGGGACATGATTCATTTGCATTCAGGTGTATGTTTTTAAAGGTTTTACTGTCACTGGAAACAGGCCTATAGCTGAAGTTATTTACATCTACAATAGATCTTTTAAATCTAGGCTGCTGAAAGAAAGCTTTACATGTCTAATAATTACACTCCACCCCCCCTTCTCTTCCTCTCCTCCCCCCCCCCCCCCCCCCCCC
>QXTE01000210.1:2479897-2491123 GCA_003942145.1 Platysternon megacephalum | reverse complement strand
CCCCCCCCCCCCCCCCCCCCGGTTCAACTTCTGTCACTATAGAACCCCTGTTTTGGCATTGAAAGAAGCCAGGTCACCACTTCCATTCTGGAAGAAGCTGTTTTCTACAGAGGTGCACAGTGATTATCAATGCTGATGATGAGTATGATGATAAAGTCAGTATCCACCACTGTCACCACCCTGTAAATATCACACTGTGTCAGGGACAAGCTGATTGAGAGACAGTGTGGTCTAGGGGCTAGAGCCATGGACTGGGTCTGCCACTGACCTGCTGTGTGATCTTAAGTAAATCACTTCTCCTCTGTTTCTCCTCCTGCTCTTTGTCTCTCTTGTCTAGAGTGCGACCTCTTTTGGGCAGCGACTCTTACTAGACATGGGTACAGCACCTAGCCCAGTGGCATGCGATCTTAGCGGAGGCCTCTAGACATTACTGTTATACAAAGCTATGACACCTGCCAAAGGGACAACGATGCCATGTCGTTTTTTTACTAACAAGGCTCATTAGGCTTTAAACTAGACACCGAAAGAAAGGAGTAGCAGGGAAGGTTTTTCTTACCAAAACTAAACAACCCATCCCTGGCACTTTATTATATTTCCACTTTAGGCACTTCCAGGTGATGACAGAAAACAGGGGTTTTATCTGCAACATCTGATGACTGAAATAAAAGAGGAAATAAATAAATAAATAAAAAGGGCTCCAGAGGTGATCCCAGCAATTACAGGCCGGTAAGCCTGACATAAGTACCAGGAAAACTGGTTGAAACTATAGTGAAGAACAAAATTGTCACACACATAGATGAACATAATTTGTTGGGAAAGAGTCAACATGGTTTTTGTAAAGGGAAATCATGCCTCAGCAATCTGCTAGAATTCTTTGAGGGGGTCAACAAGCATGTGGACAAGGGGGATCCAGTGGATATAGTGGACTTTGATTTTCAGAAAGCCTTTGACAAGGTCCCTCACCAAAGGCTCTTAAGCGAAGTAAGCTGTCATGGGATAAGAGGGAAGGTCCTCTCATGGATTGGTAACTGGTTAAAAGATAGGAAACAAAGGGGAGGAATAAATGGTCAGTTTTCAGAATGGAGAAAGGTAAATAGTGGTGTCCCCCAGGGGTCTGTACTGGGACCAGTCCTATTCAATATATTCATAAATTATCTGGAAAAAGGGGTAAACAGTGAGGTGGCAAAATTTGCAGATGATACAAAACTACTCGGGATAGTTAAGTCCCAGGCACACTGCGAAGAGCTACAAAAGGATCTCTCAAAACTGGGTGACTGGGCAACAAAATGGCAGATGAACTTCAATATTGATAAATCCAAAGTAATGCACATTGGAAAACATCATCCCAACTATACATATAAAACGACGGGGTCTAAATTAGCTGTTATCACTCAAGAGAGAGATCTTGGAGTCATTTTGGATAGTTCTCTGAAAACATCCACTCACTGCATAGTGGCAGTCAAAAAAGCAAACAGAATGTTTGGAATCTTTAAGATAATACAACAGAAAATATCATATTGCCTGTATGTAAATCCATGGTACGCCCACATCTTGAATGTTGCGTGCAGATGTGGTTGCCCCATCTCAAAAAAGATATATTAGAATTGGAAAAGGTTTGGAAAAGGGCAACAAAAATGATTGGGGTATGGAACGGCTGCCGTATGAGAAGAGATTAATAAGACTTGGAATTTTCAGCTTAGAAAAATGACGACTAAGCGGGGATATGATAGAGGTCTATAAAATCATGGCTGGTTTGGAGAAAGTAAATAAGGAAGTATTATTTACTCCTTCACATAACACAAGAACTAGGGGTCACCAAATAAAATTAATAGGCAGCAGGTTTAAAACAAACAAAAGGAAGTATTTCTTCACACGACACACAGTCAACCTGTGGAACTCCTTGCCAGAGGATGTTGTGAAGGCCAAGACTATAACAGGGTTCAAAAAAGAACTAGATAAGTTCATGGAGGATAGGTCCATCAATGGCTATTAGCCAAGATGGGAGGGATGGTGCCCCTAGCCTCTGTTTGTCAGTAGATGGGAATGGACGACAGGGAATGGATCACTTGGTGATTATCTGTTCTGTTCATTCCCTCCGGGGGTACCTCGCATTGGCCTTTGTCAGAAGACAGGATATTGGGCTTGATGGCCCTTTGGTCTGAACCAGTATGGCCGTTCTTAGGTGCTCTAATTGTCTGCAAGGAGTGTGGAAATAGACGAGGTGAACTAGAAATGATGCCAAGTGACAGAGAATGTGACCTTTTTTGTGGGAAAAATAAACTTGTCAAAATGATTCTCTCCACTGGAATGCTACCATGATGGGTACAAGCCACCCTTGATAGCTAGAAGAGAAAAAGTAGAGAAGAGGTGGTAGTGGTGGCAAAAAGTATTTATACAACCAGTACAACTGGTCCATTATGATAACTCCACATTAAGTCGGTTGATAAAGAACCTCTCTTAAATAATCTAGTAAAGCATTTCTATTGTGTAGTCCTTTTCTGTATTGAGGATGATAGTACATGTATAACCCTTTAGTTTTTTAGGGGCATAATAGAACAGCCAACTATGCAGTGTTGGGATCTTGACTAGATTTAGGCTAAGCTTTGGATTTGGTTTTGAGGCCAAGTCAGGGCTATAGATTGGATTCAGATTCTATGGAGAGAGAGAAAAAGACTTCGGTATTCATGGGTCAAAGTCTCATGAGAATTATGGTATCCAAACCAGAACTGGAAAACAGGCCTTTTCTGCTTTTAGATCTGACCTGGAATCTATCCTGTAGGGATGAATTCTATCTGGAAAGTTCAGATCTGAATCACCTTGTTGAAGGGTTTTGGATTCCTGGTTCCAGTTTGGGCTATCTTGACCTGCTAATTTCCTGTTGATTTGCTGAACATGTAAACTCTCATCCTTCAAAAGCCTGTTCATCTGCTGCGTACCAGATGTTTGTCTGTTTGATGAGGAAAAGTTCTATGAGTCAGCTGTAATTCCCCTCTTGTTAATAGACTCCTGGAGATTCTAACATGAAATCTTTAATAGTTATTTTTGTATGGATGTGACGGGGCGGACCGGCCCCGCACTGGTATAGCAGGGGTTAACCCTTCTCTGTTAGCAGAGGAAGCCACGCCCAGGAGGCCCTGCTGGGCATGCTCCAACTGGCAGACCGGTATAAAGGCCTGCAGGTCAGCTCAGTCTGGGCTGACCACCGGGGGAGAAGGACGCACACCGCCAGCTCCTGCAGAAGGAGAGCCAGTGCGCCAGGACCGAGGGGCCAGCCGCGCAGAGGCCGGGCTGGAGCCTCCGGGGAGGGACGCCTGCCGGGAGGAACCTACGGAGGAACCGCTCCCACAGCGCAGACATCCGGCAAGACAGGGTAGGAAGTGACCCAGGGTGTTTCTTGAGACTGACAGCCTTAAAGCTGCAGTACCGCTCGGCGTGTTGCGGGCGGATCCCCGCCGAGCGGGTGGCAAGGGAAGCTTGCCACAACCAGGGCCCTGGGTCGGGGCTCGGTGGAGAGGGTGGGCCCGAGTCCCCCTACCCCACCCCTTAAACCCCCCGAAGGGGGTGTTATTGAACTCCGGCCGCTAGGCCGCGCTACCCCGCTCCGAAGGGGGTGCTATTGGACTCCGGCCGCTAGGCCGCGCTACCCCGCTCCGAAGGGGGTGCTATTGGACTCCGGCCGCTAGGCCGCGCTACCCCGCTCCGAANCTCACCAAAGGCTCTTAAGCGAAGTAAGCTGTCATGGGATAAGAGGGAAGGTCCTCTCATGGATTGGTAACTGGTTAAAAGATAGGAAACAAAGGGGAGGAATAAATGGTCAGTTTTCAGAATGGAGAAAGGTAAATAGTGGTGTCCCCCAGGGGTCTGTACTGGGACCAGTCCTATTCAATATATTCATAAATTATCTGGAAAAAGGGGTAAACAGTGAGGTGGCAAAATTTGCAGATGATACAAAACTACTCGGGATAGTTAAGTCCCAGGCACACTGCGAAGAGCTACAAAAGGATCTCTCAAAACTGGGTGACTGGGCAACAAAATGGCAGATGAACTTCAATATTGATAAATCCAAAGTAATGCACATTGGAAAACATCATCCCAACTATACATATAAAACGACGGGGTCTAAATTAGCTGTTATCACTCAAGAGAGAGATCTTGGAGTCATTTTGGATAGTTCTCTGAAAACATCCACTCACTGCATAGTGGCAGTCAAAAAAGCAAACAGAATGTTTGGAATCTTTAAGATAATACAACAGAAAATATCATATTGCCTGTATGTAAATCCATGGTACGCCCACATCTTGAATGTTGCGTGCAGATGTGGTTGCCCCATCTCAAAAAAGATATATTAGAATTGGAAAAGGTTTGGAAAAGGGCAACAAAAATGATTGGGGTATGGAACGGCTGCCGTATGAGAAGAGATTAATAAGACTTGGAATTTTCAGCTTAGAAAAATGACGACTAAGCGGGGATATGATAGAGGTCTATAAAATCATGGCTGGTTTGGAGAAAGTAAATAAGGAAGTATTATTTACTCCTTCACATAACACAAGAACTAGGGGTCACCAAATAAAATTAATAGGCAGCAGGTTTAAAACAAACAAAAGGAAGTATTTCTTCACACGACACACAGTCAACCTGTGGAACTCCTTGCCAGAGGATGTTGTGAAGGCCAAGACTATAACAGGGTTCAAAAAAGAACTAGATAAGTTCATGGAGGATAGGTCCATCAATGGCTATTAGCCAAGATGGGAGGGATGGTGCCCCTAGCCTCTGTTTGTCAGTAGATGGGAATGGACGACAGGGAATGGATCACTTGGTGATTATCTGTTCTGTTCATTCCCTCCGGGGGTACCTCGCATTGGCCTTTGTCAGAAGACAGGATATTGGGCTTGATGGCCCTTTGGTCTGAACCAGTATGGCCGTTCTTAGGTGCTCTAATTGTCTGCAAGGAGTGTGGAAATAGACGAGGTGAACTAGAAATGATGCCAAGTGACAGAGAATGTGACCTTTTTTGTGGGAAAAATAAACTTGTCAAAATGATTCTCTCCACTGGAATGCTACCATGATGGGTACAAGCCACCCTTGATAGCTAGAAGAGAAAAAGTAGAGAAGAGGTGGTAGTGGTGGCAAAAAGTATTTATACAACCAGTACAACTGGTCCATTATGATAACTCCACATTAAGTCGGTTGATAAAGAACCTCTCTTAAATAATCTAGTAAAGCATTTCTATTGTGTAGTCCTTTTCTGTATTGAGGATGATAGTACATGTATAACCCTTTAGTTTTTTAGGGGCATAATAGAACAGCCAACTATGCAGTGTTGGGATCTTGACTAGATTTAGGCTAAGCTTTGGATTTGGTTTTGAGGCCAAGTCAGGGCTATAGATTGGATTCAGATTCTATGGAGAGAGAGAAAAAGACTTCGGTATTCATGGGTCAAAGTCTCATGAGAATTATGGTATCCAAACCAGAACTGGAAAACAGGCCTTTTCTGCTTTTAGATCTGACCTGGAATCTATCCTGTAGGGATGAATTCTATCTGGAAAGTTCAGATCTGAATCACCTTGTTGAAGGGTTTTGGATTCCTGGTTCCAGTTTGGGCTATCTTGACCTGCTAATTTCCTGTTGATTTGCTGAACATGTAAACTCTCATCCTTCAAAAGCCTGTTCATCTGCTGCGTACCAGATGTTTGTCTGTTTGATGAGGAAAAGTTCTATGAGTCAGCTGTAATTCCCCTCTTGTTAATAGACTCCTGGAGATTCTAACATGAAATCTTTAATAGTTATTTTTGTATGGATGTGACGGGGCGGACCGGCCCCGCACTGGTATAGCAGGGGTTAACCCTTCTCTGTTAGCAGAGGAAGCCACGCCCAGGATGCCCTGCTGGGCATGCTCCAACTGGCAGACCGGTATAAAGGCCTGCAGGTCAGCTCAGTCTGGGCTGACCACCGGGGGAGAAGGACGCACACCGCCAGCTCCTGCAGAAGGAGAGCCAGTGCGCCAGGACCGAGGGGCCAGCCGCGAAGAGGCCGGGCTGGAGCCTCCGGGGATGGACGCCTGCCGGGAGGAACCTACGGAGGAACCGCGCCCACAGCGCAGACATCCGGCAAGACAGGGTAGGAAGTGACCCAGGGTGTTTCTTGAGACTGACAGCCTTAAAGCTGCAGTACCGCTCGGCGTGTTGCGGGCGGATCCCCGCCTAGCGGGTGGCAAGGGAAGCTTGCCACAACCAGGGCCCTGGGTCGGGGCTCGGTGGAGAGGGTGGGCCCGAGTCCCCCTACCCCACCCCTTAAACCCCCCGAAGGGGGTGTTATTGAACTCCGGCCGCTAGGCCGCGCTACCCCGCTTCGCGGAGGGGGGTTACGTGGACGCCGGCCCTGAAGCCGAAAACCCCCGGTTGCCAGGGGCAGAAGGAAGGACAAGGGAGAGGCGAGGCGCTAGGCCCCAGCCCGCCCCTGACACTAGGGGGTGCTGGGGTACCAGGCCCGTCACAATGGACTTATGCAAACTTGTTAACGAAGACAAGCTGGCCAGAGACTGTGTCCTGGGCTAAAAGAAGAGAACAATCAGTTTGCACAACTGGCTGAAAAAGCACTAAAATCTCTCAAACTTTATTTAAAATTAAACTTCCAACTCTTTCAGCCATATGATGCAACAACTCAATCTTTCTTCAATCTCATATCATATATGTTCATCTGACATGTAAATTAGTGAAGTGTCGATATACCACTACCAGATACCCACAGAAAGATTACACCCTTTTGACTAATGAGAAGAGTTCCACTTTGGAATATTTCCCACTTCAGTTAGAATCATTGTCACAAAGAACAGATAAAATGTCCTATTTCCTCCTTATGTTAATCTTTGTCATACGGATCATAATGCCCGCTGTCATCTGCCAAGTACAGAAGTATATTAGTGTGGCTCACAATGGAACCTTGACTTTTCACTATTTGATTGGTTGGCCTTTATTATTTAAATGGACAGCTAATCAGAATGTGCAAGATCAAAAGTAGTGACGGGGAATGACAAAAGGGGAATAAGAGGTTAAAGAAATGGCATCACAGAGTTATAGCTGATTTAGAATAAATTAATGCAAAACACTAGCATAATGCAAGGCTGAGGTTACGTAGTTAAACCGTGTTGGCTCAGTGGTGCAGAAACATTTTCCCCTTAAAAGAATTGGCTTCCACTGTGCTCATACTTCTTGTGAACAGTAAAGCTGTGGGAAAGTGAATTGCATATGGCTGAAAGAGTTGGAAGTTTAATTTTAATTCCAAGTTAGTTATGGATAGTTAGTTGTTGGTAGGCAGATTTTTCAGAAGTTCAGATACAGGTTTGAATCTGAATTTTGCACGGTCTAATTGAAAATCAGGCCAGTGATAGATGTTCAGAACCTATGGCTTCTGTTGATTACAGCACCTTTGAAAATTTGCCTTTAAAATAAATTCTCAGTTGAAAGGGCTGCAATGTGGCCCAATTTTCCACAGTAGGAAGGATTTTGTGTGAAAAGTGTGATTTGGAGAATCGCATATTTCTCCAAGTGAATAAAGGGTTTTACAAAATCACTGTATCCATTTTATGCATGTGAGAGTTATTTTTAACAGCTGCAAGACATATAAATGATCTGGGACATAGAGAATTTATACTTAATTAAACATTTATTCATTTTTATCTGTAATATTTATAAGGGGTCTTCATTGTACTGCCAACCTTTGTCATTTTCCATTTCAGAGAGTTCCTCTGCTGGATTCAGAGGCAGGTAGGGAGCAAATAGACTTTATATATGGAGAAACTAACAGTTATGAAGGGTCAATATGTGTAACTGCTACTTCTGATAGGAATATGGTAAGTATTTTCCACACAAAATGTCAAAATAACTGAAAAGTTTCGAGGGTTTTTTTCAAAACATTTTGCTAAAATTTTCTGGTTTTTCATTTAGTTCCATTTTGAATTAAATAAAAATTTTATGGACACTGTATTTTGGGTGGGAAAAAAGGCCATTTTTTGGCAAAGTTTCAACAGGAAATTTTTAACCAACTCTAAGTAATTAGCTTGTTTCTCCTAACACACTCCTGATATATGTATAAGATGAGAAGTAATCTGGCCACTTCATGTAGAATTTTTTGTACAGGTTACTTTGTACAAGTACAATCATACTGTAGTGGAGGTTCAGTCAAACTGCAGATTTAACTTGAGATAAAAGAGTTATTACTTAGACATATGAGCAAAATACAGCTCATCAGATTCTGGTTTGATTTTAATAGGAAATAGTTGCATTTCTGGGATTTGATCCAGAGAAATACAGCTCCCACTCAGTTCAAAATAAATGACACAGCAGTAGCAGCTGATTTGAGTTTTCCCAGCTAATCATATCAAAGGGATGTAAAAATGAGAACCAGACAGATACAAAACTTACAAGTTCCTTCTTTCCCTGTTAGCACAGAAATCTGGAAACAATAACTGTCACACTCAGACAACCTAAACGGAGAAGAAATGTTGTTTAGTGGTTAAAATAGGGACCTTGAAGTAAGAACTCCTGGGATTTATCCCTGATTCTTCCTCTAGCTATATATAAGAACATGGATAATTCACTCAATTTACCTGTGCCAATTTACCCACCAAGCAATAGGTGTAATACCACACACGATGAGTACTATGGTGATTGATTAATCAATACAGACTTTGGAACACCTTAGGTTAATATGCCATGCCATAAGAGCATCGTATTGATCATTATGTATTATTATTGTGCACATTAAGCTTAAGGGCCCCATATTATATTCTGCCATTCCCAAAGCCCACATGACTCCTCATATGCTTAGCTAGTCACATGCTTAGGTACTTAACTGAATCAGGGACTATGTGGCCTGATATTCAGAAGTGCAGCAGTGTTTTGGCAGAGTTGCATCTGCCATCTAGCCTGACAACTCAGCTTTCACAGCTTTTAATTGGGGGAGCAAGTCTAGCTCGGAGTGCATGGCAGTCACAAATTCCTGTTGGTTTTGTTTAACACGGTTTCCATCTTTTCTGCAGCAGGCAGCAGAGGTCACAGAAATAAGAAATTAAAAAACAAACAAACAAACATCCTCCTTCCATTTTCCCACCAGTTACGCTTTCTTCTCCTCAACCTCCCAGCCTTTGGCGACCAGAGATTCTACCTCGATTGTCATAGTTAGTCCCAGCTCCTGATAACTAGCTTTTATTCCACTTGCTTTGCATGTTGCTACTCTAATGGTGATTGACAGGGATGCACACAAAGCCTGCTGAGGTGCAAGTGAAATATAAACTGGCTGCTAGAAGCTGGAACTGTAAAAGCCAGTGGTGGCAGGAGCTCTGGAGGGCAGGAGTAGGACGGGGACTGCCAAGTATTGGCAAATCCAGGACCAATATTTTTCCTTAAAAATCACAGGAATTTCTGTGTCACCTTGGAGAGAATTTTTTCAGCCTAGCTCATAACAATTTCCAGAAACGATGAAGGTAACTAATGGATGCATCTTATTTAGTTATAGCTGTGCAGTTGTTTGGCGTCATCTTGTAGTGTGTATCCAAGTAATCCATTTTCATGAGACACGATCGGGCACTTCCCTAATGAAGATGAGCTAGACAGAAGTGCAAGGTGAGAAATTCAGACACACAAGTCATCCTGGATGTACTAGCGAGGCTGTGAAGGACCTTGTTGTACGATAGAATGGGTTGTTCCGATAAGCTTGCTATTGCCAATTGCTTTGCCAACAATGTGTTAATTTTAATACAGTAAAGGAAGAACAGATAATTTATGGTGAACATGCGCTACAGGGGAAATAAAGTAATATTCTACAGTGTAAGGCCTGGTCTACACTACGATGTTAGTTCGAATTTAGCAGCGTTATACCGAATTAACCTTGTACCCGTCCACACAACGAGGCCATTTAATTCGACTTAAAGGGCTCTTAAAATCGGTTTCTGTACTCCTCTCCGACGAGGGGAGTAGCGCTAAATTCGAACTTGCTGGTTCGAAGTAGGGTTAGTGTGGACGGAATTCGAAGGTATTGGCCTCCGGGAGGTATCCCACAGTGCACCATTGTGACCGCTCTGGACAGCAATCGAAACTCGGATGCTCTGGGCAGTTGGACAGGAAAAGCCCCGCGAACTTTTGAATTTCATTTCCTGTCTGCCCAGCCTGGTGAGCACAGGTGACCACACAGAGCTGAGCAGCACAGGTAGCGATGCAGGCCGACAACCGCAAACGAGCACCAGCATGGACCACACGCGAGATACTGGATCTGATCGCCATATGGGGAGAGGATTCAGTGCTCGCAGAACTGCGTTCCAAGAGACGGAATGCAAAGATCTTTGACAAGATCTCCAAGGGGATGATGGAGAGAGGCCACAATCGGGACTCCATTCAGTGCCGTATAAAGGTGAAGGAGCTCCGACAGGCCTATCAGAAGACGAAGGAGGCCAACGGACGGTCCGGGGCAGAGCCGCAGACATGCCGCTTTTACGATGAGCTGCATGCAATTCTCGGAGGGGCCGCCACCACTACCCCACCCCTGAGCGTGGACTCCGAGGAGGGGTTAATGTCTTCGTTGCATGACGAATCTGCGGACGGGGAAGAGGAGGAGGAGGAGGACGACGAACTTGTGGAGAGCACACAGCGCTCCATTCTCCCCGACAGCCAGGAGCTCTTTCTGACCCTGACAGAGGTGCCCTCCGAACCCTCCCAAGGCGGCATCGCAGACCCCCTGGAAGGGACCTCTGGTGAGTGAACCTTTTCAAATATCTCAAACATGGTTTAAAACAAGTATTTGTTTAATGATTAATTTGCCCTGGGGACTTGGGATGCATTCGCGGCCAGTACAGCTACTGGAAAAGTCTGTTAACGTGTCTGGGGATGGAGTTGAAATCCTCCAGGGACATCTCCATGAAACTCTCCTGGAGGTACTCCAAAAGCTTTTCCAGAAGGTTTCTGGGCAGGGCAGCCTTATTCCGTCCTCCATGGTAGGACACTTGACCGCGCCATGCTAGCAGCAAGTAATCCGGTATCATTGCTTGACAAAGCTTGGCAGCGTATGGTCCCGGTGTTTGCTGGCATTCAAGCAACATCCGCTCTTTATCTTGCTGTGTTATCCTCAGGAGAGTGATATCGTTCAGGGTAACCTGTTTGAGATATGGGAATGTAATTAGGGGGACAGAGGTGGCCCCGTTCCTACTGGGCTGTTTGCCTGTAGCTGAAAAGAAAT
>QXTE01000210.1:2334585-2479674 GCA_003942145.1 Platysternon megacephalum | reverse complement strand
TCCCCAAGTCCCGTAGCCTCCTCACCCCGACGTGTAAGAACGCGGGGGGGGAAGCTCCGTGCAACCTGCCAGTCCACCCCATTAGAGAGCCCGAGCAAAAGGCTCTCATTATTTTGAATGTTGTTCCTGCCCTGTTCCTTCACTCCTACCCTCCTCCCAAACCCCACCCGGACTACCTGGTTATTTCTCTCCCTATGTTCATTACCCCCCGTTAATAAAAAGTTCTTGATTTGTAATTTGAAAACGACACTGACTTTATTTTTTTTTAAATAAAACTGGGATCGAAGGGGGAAGGGGGAAGGGTGGGTTGCTTACAGGGAATGAGTGAATCAAGTGGGCGGGTTTTCAACAGGGACAAACAAACATAACTTTCACACAGGAGCCTGGGCAGCACTGAAACTTGTTTTCAGAGCTTCTCTGATGCGCACCGCTTCCTGGTGTGCTCTTCTAATCGCCCTGGTGTCTGGCTGCGCGTAATCAGCGGCCAGGCGGTTTGCCTCAGCCTCCCACCCCGCCATAAAGGTCTCCCCCTTGCTCTCACAGAGATTGTGGAGCACACAGCAAGCTGCAATAGCAATGGGGATGTTGGTTTGGCTGAGGTCCGAGCGAGTCAGTAACGAGCGCCAGCGACCTTTTAAACGTCCAAAGGCACACTCTACCACCATCCTGCACTTGCTCAGCCTGTAGTTGAACCGCTCCTGAGTACTGTCCAGGCTGCCTGTGTATGGCTTCATGAGCCACGGCATTAAGGGGTAGGCTGGGTCCCCAAGGATAACGATGGGCATCTCAACATCCCCAATGGTAATTTTCCGGTCTGGAAAGTAAATCCCTTGTTGCAGCCGTTTAAACAGACTAGTGTTCCTGAAGACGCGGGCGTCATGAACCCTTCCCGGCCATCCCACGTTGATGTTGGTGAAACGTCCCTTGTGATCCACCATTGCTTGCAGCACCATAGAAAAGTACCCCTTGCGGTTTATGTACTGGCTGCCCTGGTGCTCCGGTGCCAAGATCGGGATATGGGTTCCATCTATCGCCCCACCACAGTTAGGGAATCCCATTGCAGCAAAGCCATCCACAATGAGCTGCACATCTCCCAGCGTCACTACCTTTTTTAGCAGCAGCTCAACGATTGCTTTGGCTACTTGCATGACAGCAGCCCCCACGGTAGATTTTCCCACTCCGAACTGATTACCGACTGACCGGTAGCTGTCCGGTGTTGCAAGCTTCCACAGGGCTATCGCCACTCGCTTCTCAACTGTGAGGGCTGCTCTCATCTTGGTGTTCTGGCGCGTCAGGGCAGGGGAAAGCAAGTCACAAAGTTCCAGGAAAGTGCCCTTACGCATGCGAAAGTTTCGCAGCCACTGGGAATCGTCCCACACCTGCAGCACTATGCGGTCCCACCAGTCAGTGCTTGTTTCCCGGGCCCAGAATCGGCGTTCCACAGCAAGAAGCTGCCCCATTGCCAACATGATCTCCAAAGCGCCGGGGCCCGTGGCGCGAGACAATTCTGTGTCCATGTCCATGTCCGCATCACTCTCGTCGCCGCGCTGCCGTAGCCGCCTCCTCCTCGCCTGGCTTTTCTGGTCCTGGTTGAGCATAAACTGCACTATAATGCGCGTGGTGTTTACAATGTTCATGACTGCAAACTTGAGCTGAGCGGGATCCATCCTTGCCGAGGTACGGCGTCCGCTCAGTTCAACAAGGAAAAAAGGCGCGAAATGGTTGTCTTCCGTTGTTTTCACGTAGGGAGGGGGAGGATGTTCCCAGAACCGCCCGCGACAATGTTTTTTGTCCCATCAGGCATTGGGATATCGACCCAGAATTCCAATGGGCGGGGGGGACTGCGGGAACTCTGGGATAGCTACCCACAGTGCAACGCTCTGGAATTCGACGCTAGTCTTTTCTGCATGGACGCGCACCGCCGAATTAATCCGCTTACTGTGGCCGCGTACCATCGAATTTAAAAAATCGGTTTCATAAAATCGAATTCCGTAAATTCGGACTAATCCTGTAGTGTAGACGTACCCTAAATTACAGGCTGCCTCTAAATTTGCTGTCAGTCAAGTTGGCAACAACAGACTGTGAATATGGGGAAAAATTCACAAATCTAGTTTTCCTGTGACTGAAACTTTCCCTCCTCCAGGTTCCCACCAATATGATTCAATTATCAAGAATTTTCTACATGAAGGGGAAGAGTTTCCTTTATGCAAGAGTTCTATAGAATGTAATAGGGTTCTACAGAAAGTAATCTGAAAGCCTAAAGAATTAAAGAGAATAGTGTCCTTGCTATAGGTTCCTTTGCACCATTGTATAGAATTATCCAGCATGGATAAAATCTTCCATTAAACTTTATAAGGCGCATTAGATATAAAATCCTGTAGAAAAGAAATCAGTTTTAATACATTCTATAGGACTTTTCCATAAGGGTAGTTATGTGTGAGATATAAAGAATTTCCTCTTTGTTAATAAACAGGAAATATTTATTGCTGTGTACTCAATCAAAGGAGTTTCAAATGCAGGTAAGTGCTATAGTGGTGTGCATTTAGTTTTTTATTTACAAGTGTGTACGTTTATCTACAAATGAGGTGCAAACCTATTGTAGCCAAAGCGGTTTTCAGTGTGACAATATCTGGATATCCCATCCTAAATTATCTCTAACAGATGTATGTTTATTTTAGACTTAAATAGCTTCATGTTTTAGTGATTTCACAGCCTCCCTTAGCAGCTTCAACCTAAATTTTCCCTGCTGCAGCTGAAGCTCATTATTCTTGATCTATTCTCATTGCTAATGAGAAAAACTGATCCTGGTCCTCTCTAAAGTATCCTTTTATACATTAATAAAATGTTAATCTCTTCCTTTAATCTTTCTTCTGCCAACTGAAAATCCTCAGTCCTTTCCCAAAGGACCCATGTTCTGTGCCTTTTTTCATATTTGTTCTTCTGCTCTGAACTCTCTCTCCCTCTCGTTTGTCTCTGTTAACGTGAAGTGCCCAGAACTGAATGCAATAGTCTGATGGCAAACCAATCAAACCAAGAAGAGCAACTAATTACCACGCTTGTTTTATATGTGGTACTCCTGTTGATACAACACAAATAGCATTTATCTTCTTTTGTGACAATGTTCAGTTAAACATCCACTATGATCCATAGATACTTTTCATCTTCTAATCAGCCTCAGATAACACACAATTCAATATTTAATATCTGACTATTATGGACCAGGGATAATAAATGCTAAAACGACTTACTCTTCTCACATTTCTGAACCTGACAGAACAAAAATTAGCCCAGGGATTTTCAAACTTAGGTACCTACATTTACATTTAGGCACTAATAAGAGTAGCCTGCGCTTCAGCGGTGCTGAGTACATTGGGTGAGATTCTCATCCTTGCTCCAGCCCCTGTGTGCTGGACAAAGGAGCCGCTGCAGCATAAAAGCCCTGGGTCTGACTGGAGGAGAACTTCCCCTGGTGTGAGACTAAGGAAGACAGGAACAGGCTCTTTTCAGAGGACCGCCGCTACCCCCTGCAAGCCTCAGTACAGAGAGCATTTCAGGAGAAGGGCAGGGCCAGGAGAGAGGTGCTGTGGAGGGCTACACTGTACAATGTTGTGGGGACTCTGATTATTGCAATCACCCATAGACAGGTAGGGATGGGCTGGCAGAATTTTGGCAGCTCCTGCGGGCTGTCTAACTTACACTGGGGGCTCTTTTGGCCCTTTAGAGCAGCCCAGAACTGTGAGGGCATAAAGGCGGCCTAAAGTCACCTTCGTTCCTCCTCCTCCTCCTGGGCTGTGAGTTCTGTGCTCTACTTCTGACCCCTGCAGTTCTGCTGTCCCGTATGTCGGGCCAGCTCCTCAGCTGCTGTAAATCAGCCTAGCTTTATTAACTTCAATGGAACCCTAACGACTTACACAAAAACCTCAGTCAGCATCTCTCTCTTTCTCCGTGTTTGTGTGTGTACACTGGTTATACATTGTTTCCTAATTCTGTTTTTACCCCACTTTTTCTAATACAACCATTCTAGCATAATTTTGTGTCTCCCTGTCAGAATGACTTCTTTCCTGCTTGATATAATACAAAGCAACATTATGCAAAACTGTCAACTGTTTTTGCTGTGCTGTTTTCTCTTGATAATATTGCATTGCACTAGACTCCCAAACTATTTTCTCCCCATGCTGCTTTACAACCTAAAACGCTTTGCTTTCTGGGACAGCACAATGTGCAAATGTATGTCAGACATGCCACTAGCACAGCATCACTAGCATCATAAAAAATCTGCTAGTTATTTAGTTTCCATTGACGGTAAGAACTGGCTCTTATCTAATGAGGTTAAAGAAATGTACATTACGTTAAAGGAAAGAAGTGTTGTCTTATTGGTAGATCAAGGAGCCAGGAGTCAGAAATCTTTTTGGATTCTTTCCCTGCTAAGGCCAATGCCTCACTGTGTGACTTTGGACAAGTTATTATTTATGCCTCAGTCTCTAAAATACCTTCCTCACCTTGGGGCTATGATCTTTAGGAGGACATTTTTCAAAAAGGCACAAAGTGCAGCAAGGCACCCAACTTCCATTGAAAGTTAATGGGCAGTGGGTGCCTAATGCACATTTGTGCTTTTGAAAATCCCTCCCTTAATTATCTATAAAATGCTTTAGCAGCCTAGAATGACAATGCAGTAGAAACCGAAAATGCCAGTGTTTAAGGGTACACCTCAATGTTACAAAACTCCAGTTTTATGAAACACTGGTGTGGCCTAGAGGATAGAGCACTGGACCAGGATTCAGGTGACCTGCATTCTATTCCTGGATTTGCCACTGGACTGCTCGGTGACCTTGGATAAGTTGCTGTGCCTCAGTTTCCCTCTCTGTGGAATGCATCAGTGATATTGACCTCCTTTGTAAAGCACCTTGAGATCTACTGATGAAAAGAACTATGTATTATTAGCCTTCCCCAGCACAATACCATGCAATTGTACTTTTTAATCATTTTTATGAACCCTGATTTAGATTTGCACATCCACTAAGACATTTCTAAACAACAGGATTTTCCAACTAGAAATGTTTACAGAGTATTCTGGCTTTAATAAAAATCCACTCTTTAGTTCTGTAACTGAGCCAATATATTCCACTTGGAAAATGGCACTATAGGAAGCAAATATGTGTCTCAGTGCTGCCTACAAAGCTTTAGCTTTAGAAGAGCAAGAACTTCATGAAGCTCATGCCCTCTTCAAAGATTCCTCCAGTCACTGTTCTACTGTGCTCTGTTTCTTGAACTTGTTCTGTTCTTCTGGAGACCAGTTTCTGTTACAGATAACTGCAGTGCACTAAGGGACTGATCCAAAGTTCACTGACGTCAAGCTTTCATTATACTGTTGGGAGTCCTATAATATGGGCTTTATGGATCAACGCCAACACCTTGAATTGTATCCAAAAAGCAAATTGGAAGCCAGCATGATGTCCTTTAAAATTTGAATGGATGACAGATTAGACAAGGCAGACCCTAAAATCACTGGATGAGTGATATTTATTTATTTAGGTGCTCACTATTTTCTCCTGCCCCCAACGTTAAGGCAACATTCTGATTTGGGGGTCTATGAGAGTGACAAGGTAGGTGAGGACCAACTTCTGTTGGTGGAAAGGACGAGCTTTCGAGCTTCTCAGAGCTCTTCCTCGGGACTGGAGAAAGTAACCAGAGGGTCCAAACTAAATACAAGGTGGGACTATGTGTCTATGAGACATTTACAATGCAATTTTTCCCAGCAGCAGTCCCTGTCTCTGCCTGTGATGGGGCGCGCCTGCCCCACACTGGTACTGCAGGGGTTAACTCCTCCCTTTGGGCCAAGGAGGCCGTGCCCCCTCGGCCCTGCTGGGCATGCTTTGGCTGGAGACCAGGTATGAAAGGGAGCAGACCAGCTCATTGAGGGCTGACCACTGAGAAGGGAGGATGCATGTTGCAGGCTCCAGCCCGAAAACTGCTGAGGCCCCGGGCTGGAGCTTGCAACATGGTGCTGAAACCCAGGCAGATAGATGTCCAAGCATCTGCGGATGCCCAAAGAGTGTTGGAGTTGCTGAGAGCTGCACAGGTTGAGGAGCCCAGAGACCCTGGAGATGTCTGGACGACTGCACCAGGGACAGGGTAGGAAATAGCACAGAGGGATTAGTCATTGTGCTGGGTGGCATTGGCTTGTTTTAGTCGGATTCCCTGGTGACTCAGTGCTGAGCATGCTTGTCATTGCCAGGGCCCTGAGCTGGGACCTGGTGGAGCAGGGAGGGCTCAGGTTCGCCTACCCCGGCTTCCACCCACCCCTAAGTGACGGCCCACTCCCCCAGCTTGCCACTAGGCCACTCAGCCCTGCTGAAGAGAGCAGCCATATTGACTTGCTTGCTAGGCCATGCAGAGATATTGACTCTGGCTGTTAGGCCACCCTGCCCTGATAGGGAGGGCAGCTATATTGACTCCAGCTATAAGGCCATCCCACCCCAGCAGAAGGGCAGCCATATTGACTTTGGCCTTTGGGCCACACAGCCCGGAAGGAGAAAGAAGCCATATTAACTTAGGCCATTAGGTCACACTATCCCGGGACCCAGAGTGATTGTGCAGATTTAGACTAGGAGCTCTAAAAACTCTCACCCCAGCCCAAAAGGGCATGCCAGCCCAGCAACACTGCCCAACCCCCTGCTCAAGACAGGCGGGGACACTGTGCAGTGATGGTCTCTTAGCAGATGCCTATGGAGCAAACTTAGAAGTGATTTTACGGCACTGGCCTTCAATCAGAGTTACACCCATGTCATATTTCAGCCATTTTTGCTGCACCTATATCTAGAAAGCACAGTTAAATGATTTTTTCTTCCAAACAGAAAAATGTGGTGTATTTTTCCCACTCTCCCATTACTCAAGAACAGCTGAAATGATTAGGAAACAGAGACAGCCTTTTTGTTCTGTCTTTGTACAGCACCTAACACAATGGGGTCCTGGTCCATGACTAGAACTCTTTGGCACTACCACAATATTAATAATAATTAATGCAAACTAATCTGCAACCCTTATGGCGATGAGTCCCACCACCATTAATTGTAATAAACTAGACACAACAGGTGGCATGGAGAAGCAGGAAAACTCTGCCCAGGGCATTAAGTGTAAGTACGAAATGAATATGTTATCCTTAAGGATATTCTTCTTTGTGATAACACTGCTTCATGATTTTTAACTTCTTGCCAGCCTAATTTCCATGTATTCAGTTGTGGCCTTTCACTTCTGGAGCTCACTAATGTGAAATTAGTATCTGGCCACAGTCCAGCTCCTAGTGGACAGGTGCCAACATCAGAAAAATGAAAGACACCTCAGTAATTGGTACCATTGTGAGTCTCAGTAGAGAAGCCAGAGTGTGAATATGCCTGGAGACTCCTCTTGCTCCTAGAGGTGGTCCCATCAGCAAGGCAGCATGGGGAAACTTTCACATTAAACTTGATGTGAAGTAATTGATTGTTTTTATATACTGTCACTAATTGATTGTTTTTATATACTGTCACTATTAGGAAAGGATTTGCCATAAATCTCATAAGGAAACCTAACCTCCTGACAATTTCTGGTTCAGTTTTATTGCAATTTAAAAAAAATTAAATATAACCATGTACCCACAGTAACTTTTGCATTGCTGTTCCATCCAATAAACATTACTTTCTGAAGTCAGTCTAAGTAGCAGGCCAAAAAGAGGAAATGTGCGTTGGATGCTTGATCGTAATGTACAAGGTGAGGATAATAAATGATCACTATTGAAACACTATTCATTGGAATTAGGAAGAGCTAAAAAGTGGCCAAAAAAATTAGTCACACAAGTGCCTGTCTCCGCAACAGTGCTAAGTAAGAGTCGGATCCTGGTTCCACTGAAATCAATGGAAAAGCTCCCATTGATTTACCTGGGAATAGGATTGGGTTTTACTGAATTGGCTTTTTCTAGGAAACTTTTCTAAAAAGCACTCAGATCTTTCTGGAAATTACTTTTCCATTTCCCAAGAGTAGTGGTTCTTCACAAAGTCAGCAATAGACACAGAAGTTTGCATTCAAATGTCGTGTTAAGAGGTTCCAGCAAAGTAGTATCCACAATGGGTCTGACCCCAACCCCATTGAAGTCAATGAGAGTCTTTTTTCATAGACTTGAGTGGGCCTTGCCTAAAACAAAAGTCTTATCTGGATCTTAAGTAGACCAGCATTTTGGGAAAGACCCATCTCTTTTGGTCTTGGAGAACAGAGAACTCACATATAGTAACAATGCTTTGCTATCATCAGTACAGTATCTTCATCAAGAGTTTGTCATCTGAGTCTCTTTCATATTTCAAGATAAGCCATGCAATGCACAAAAGAAAAGTGATCCAGTGTAACCACTAAGTATAGAAAAATACTTTGGAAAGCGAGCACACACGCTAAGTATCTAGAGAGCTTTCTATTTCCCAGGCATTTTCAGAGGGCATATTTATTCTCAACAACTACAATAATACTTTATCATAACTGACTGCTATACTTTTCTTCATACTTCACACCTGAAAGTATTCAAACAGGTTGATGTCTGGAAATCAGAGAACATTATCTAGGATTGAGGACACCCAATGATGGAAATGAATTTTAAGTCCAGAACTAATTACATTATTTGGAAAGTACTTAACTAGTTTGCAGTAATAGTGTGAAGAAGTACATTCAACATGGAACAAGTTACTTAAAGTATTCTGAAGTCTTTCCAGCTTTAATACTGTTTGACTAGTCCCTGCTTTTTGTGGCAAGAAGGATAAAAAATATTAGGAGGCCAATTATACCTGGGAAAACTCAAGGCCAGATCTTCATCTGGTGTAAATGAATATAGCTCCATTGCCTTCAATGGATTTAAACTGATTTATATCAGCTGAAGATCTGGCCTTCTGAGTTTAAACTTGCAGAGGTAATGTGCAATGTATGGGTGTCAGTGAGGTTTGTAACATTCAAATCTGAATGTCAGCTTGACAGTGACAGCTGAACTTGCAGCCCATTAGGATCAGTCTAAATTTGTGTAACAGTCAGCATAACTTTTCAGTTGGATTCCATTAAATTTAAAATGCATTCAGCACCGCCCCCATGTATTTTAATATGGCTGATTGCTGCATTTTTATTTATTTATACATATTTTTTGCTCTGACTTCAAAGTAGATGGCATTTTCTATTCAGATTTTTTGGTGTGTGTCTATTTCTGCTGATGCTCTAACCTAGCTTAGCTGACAGCTAGACTGCCAATTGTACAAATAAAGCATTTCAGGAAAGTACAGGTCATCTGGTCCCTAAAGACTTCATGTTTCTAAATCTTGAAAAATAAAGAGAAAGAAAAAGATAGTTATAGAACAGCAGGAGCCATCTGCTAAAACCAATGTGAAAAATCTTTATGTGCAGTGTGGTGATATTACTTGAAACAAAATAGCTTCTTCTAAACATATGTTATCACTCTGATACATGAGTTCTTAGCGCTGTTTGAAAGGTTTGTAACCAGCTCTGAATCCCCTGGAATTGGACCTGTGCCTGAGGTTCACTGTGTTTGGGATCCTGGTGACATTCAGACAGCAGGAGACTAGTGAATGTCTTTCTTCTCAATAGCTGCCCTCTATCCTTTCTCAGCAAAAGCTGCCTCTGTCAAGCTGCTTCTTCTTGTTAACCCCAAAGATCACAATCCAGCCCAAGTACGATGCTGTTAACAGAAACTGTTGTTCAATCACAAAGAAGACACACAACAGTTGAAACTTTACCTCGATCCTTGTAATTTCTTGATGGGAAATATTGCTGAATTGCATTAACACCTTCTGCCGATGTGTTTTTTTGGTCTAGTTTGGAAATTTTAAATTGTTCCCATTGGACCACTGACCAGTCCTAGTATTCTTGTTTTAGCAATACATGATACTTTTTTGGTGGCTTTAAATATTGTTTTCAGATTTGCTGTGGAAGTGCAATATTTTTTTGCTGAGCTTACTGAATGATTGTGTCTGTAAAATACTCAGCATCTAGTTTGTTAATGCTTTTTGTACTGTGGTGTTCTTATTAAAATGACAATAGGATTTTAATAGGCACTTTAGACAAACAGAAAAGCTATCCTCACTACTAAGAATTGTAAATATTGTACAATTGCTACCTGCGGTTTCCATCTCTTTGATTATAAAGAGCAAAGCCGTTTTAGTAAAGGTTCCAATTCTCATTTGTTTTAACAGTTTGGCATAGTATGGATCACTGGACTGACACATTTTGGGTGAGCTTTTTATATGTAAAAAAAGTTGCCTATGGTCTATATTTCCTGTGCTACCTGTAGATTTTTGCTAACTTTAGATATGAGCAGTTTAAATATTGGCTTTCCATTCACAGGGATTTACTGCAGTATGTCATCATTCAAGCAGGAGAATTTGTTTGTGGATAAATAACATACTTTCTGATGTTTGCAGCTGAAGGAGTATACATGAAACATGAGGTTTGACACAAAGCTCATCTCATTTGCAACAAAAACTTCCATAGCTATAATTTACCCACAGCAAGCAGAAAAGGTATTGTACACGTTGAACATACATGGGGAAAAAATGTCTGGATGTTGGATATGCAGAATTAGACTGTCAGTTTCCTTATTATTTTGTTCTACTCTGCCTATGGAAAGAAATCTCAAACTGCAAGTTTTCTTCCCAAGTACTGAGTGGTTAATTAATTACCTGTCTCACTGAGTACAAATCCATGTTGTCCCCTATTGGGGCTTTAATGCTTGGAGTTGTCTGTTATATTCATTGTACATTTGCTCCATGAGACTAATCAATTTTTGAATAATTATTTTGTCTAAGATACTGTTGCATCCTCTATGGGCAAGATAAGATCAGCAAGGGGTGCTCTGTCTTCATAGTAATTGATATGTTTGTGTAGCTAATGCAAATCTTCATCGACCATATTGATCTTTTCAAAACTTGCCAAATTACTTTCTTTTGTTGATACTCCATTTACATGTACGAAAAGTCTATTAGCTACGTCATGGTGTGTGTGTGTTTGAGTACCTCCTATTAAATCAATTTGGGGTAACTTTCCATACGTATGCCCTGATCCTGCAATGAGATCTGCATGGATGGACCCCAGAGCCTGCACAGAGTCCTGCAGAATTGATACTCTGCGTGAATACAGGAGTCCACCCATGCGGAGCTCATTTCAGGATCGGGGCCTTGGCCTTTAATCTAATCATAGGTTGGAATAGTTTGATGTCCTATATTAGAATTTTCTCACATCCGAGTCTTGCAATACGAGTGCAATATTATTGAGCACATTTTGGGGGTGGGGAGTTACCCATTTTGATTTTCTTATAACAATATCCACAAAGAGCAACCTGAGAAGACCAATTTGTGTTATATTTATTTATCCATCCAGTATGGTAGAACATTGTTGTCATAGGCCGACATTTTCAAAGCTGGATGTTTAAAAGTTAAGCTTTTAAATCTATGTTTCGGCATGATTAGGAGCCACAAGTCCTCAGCACTTCTGAAAAATCAGACTAATTCTACTCAAGTACCTAAATATTTATTCATAAGCACCCAGGTTTCTAACATTTGGTTGTAGTTGGTAAGAAGAATTTGTCCAATTTGCACTTTATAAAAAAAACCACAATAATTGAAACAATTTGTGGCGGCCATAAGGTAGATGTCTGGCTAGTTGGCATGTTTGCTGCCTTGTCATCTGATCTCCTCTGATGACTTTTGGGTATGTGTTCATATGCAGGGAGTTTTCCCCTCTCCACCCATTATCAGTTGATCCTGATTTCAGGTACATGCCCTGCCCATTCTAGAACACCTCTCTGGCTGCATTTGGCTTCTAATTGATCAGTGAGTAGAGTCAACAATCAATCACTCCTCTCTCTGTGCCCATTGCTTATCTTTGATTCTAACTCCTGGTACAGAATTGAATCCATGTGACCAGCTGATTCTTCTCTTCATTTGGATCACAAGCCACAGCCCTGGGCACACAAAGTTAGGTAACAAACTGTTTGGGTGGAGCACAGATGGCCAAGTACAACATGGCAGTGAGGCAATGCCCTGAATACACAAACTGGGGGATGACGGGAGAGAACACCCTACCCCACCCCACCCTGAATATCCTCTTCATTCATCTTATGAGGATTTGATTGTGGACAAAGGCATTGGGTTTCTCTTCTTTGTGAAGCTGCATTGGACAGCCTTGAGGCTATACTTGGACCCCCTCAAAGAATTCCAGTAGATTGGTGAGGCATGATTTCCCTTTACAAAACCATGTTGACTCTTCCACAACAAATTATGTTAATCTATGTGTCTGACAATTTTGTTCTTGACTATAGTTTCAACCAGTTTGCCTAGTACTGAAGTCAGGCTTACCGGCCTGTAATTGCCAGGATCACCTCTGGAGCCCTTTTTAAAAATTGGCGTCACATTAGCTATCCTCCAGTCATTTGGTACAGAAACTGATTTAAATGATAGGTTACAGACTACAGTTAGTAGTTCTGCAATTTCACATTTGAGTTCCTTCAGAACTCTTGGGTGAATGCCATCTGGGCCTAGTGACTTATTACTGTTCAGTTTATCAATTTGTTCCAAAACCTCCTCTAATGACACCTCAATCTGGGACAGTTCCTCAGATTTGTCACCTAAAAAGAATGGCTCAGGTTTGGGAATCTCCCTCACGTCCTCAGCCGTGAAGACCGATGCAAAGAATTCATTTAGTTTTTCCGCAATGGCCTTATCGTCCTTGAGTGCTCCTTTAGCATCTCGATCGTCCAGTGGCCCCACTAGTTGTTTAGCAGGCTTCCTACTTCTGAGGTACTTCAAAAAAATTTGCTATTACTTTTTGAGTCTTTGACTAGCTGTTCTGCAAATTCTTTTTTGCCCTTCCTAATTATATTTTTATACTACATTTGCCAGAGTTTATGCTCCTTTCTATTTTCCTCACTAGGATTTAACTTCCAGTTTTTAAAGGATGCCTTTTTGCCTCTCACTGCTTCTTTTACTTTGTTGTTTAGCCACGTTGACACTTTTTTGGTTCTCTTTCTATCTTTTTTAATTTGGGGTTTACATTTAAGTTGAGCCTCTACTGTGGTGTCTTTAAAAAGTTTCCATGCAGCTTGCAGGGATTTCACTTTTGGCGCTGTACCTTTTAATTTCTGTTTAACTAACTTCCTCATTTTTGTGTAGTTCCCCTTTCTGAAATTAAATAATACAGTGTTGGGCTGCTGCGGTGTTTTCCCTGCCACAGGGATGTTACATTTAATTATATTATGGTCACTATTACCAAGTGGTCCAGCTATATTAACCTATTGGACCAGATTCTGTGCTCCACTTAGGGCTAAATTAAGAATTGCCTCTCCTCTTGTGGGTTCGAGGACTAGCTGCTCTAAGAAGCCATTTAAGGTGTCAAACTTTATCTCTGCATCCTGTCCAGAGGTGACATGTACCCAGTCAATATGGGGATAGTTGAAATTCCCCATTATTATGGAGTTTTTTATTTTAATAGCCTCTCTAATCTCCCTGAGCATTTCACAGTCACTATCACCATCCAGGTTGGGTGGTCAGTAATGTATCCCTATTGCTATATTCTTATTATTAGTGCATGGAATTACTATCCATAGAGATTCTATGGTACAGTTTGGTTCATTTAAGATTTTTACTTCATTTGATTCTACGCTTTCTTTCACAAATAGTGCCACTCCCCCACCAGCACGATCTGTTTTGTCCTTCTGATATATTTTGTACCCTGGTATTACTGTGTCCCATTGATTCATTGATTATCCTCATTCCACCAAGTTTCTGTGATGCCTATTATATCAATATCCTCATTTAATACGAGGCACTCTAGTTCACCCATCTTATTATTTAGACTTCTTGCATTGGTATATAAGCACTTTAAAAATTTGTCACTTTTTAGCTGTCTGCCATTACATGATGTAATTGAATGGGACTTTTTTTCATTTGACTGTTTCTCATCAGATCCTACCTGTATTTTATCCTTTTCCATCCTGTCCTCCTTACTAGGACATAGAGAATTGCATTAATAGATCCTCCCCTAAGGGATGTCTCTGTCCGAACCACATGCTCCTCCACACCTGTCGGCTTTCCCGCAGCCCTTAGTTTAAAAACTGCTCAACGACCTTTTTAATTTTTAGTGCCAGCAATCTGGTTCCATTTTGGTTTAGGTGGTGCCCATCCTTCCTGTATAGGCTCCTCCTTTCCCAAAAGTTCCCCAGTTCCTAATAAATCTAAACCCCCTCCACCATACAGCATTGTCTCATCCACACATTGAGACCCTGCAGTTCTGCCTGTCTAACTGGCCCTGCGTGTGTAACTGGAAGCATTTCAGAGAATGCTACCATGGAGGTCCTGGACTTCAGTCTCTTACCTAGCAGCCTAAATTTGGCCTCCAGGACCTCTCTCCTATCCTTCCCTATGTCACTGGTACTTACATGTACCGTGACCACCGGCTCCTCCCCAGCACTACACATAAGTCTATCTAGATGTCTCGAGAGATCCGCAACCTTGGCACCAGGCAGGCAAGTCACCATGTGGTTTTCCCGGTCATCGCAAACCCAGATCTGTGTTTCTAATGATCGAATCCCTCATAACTATTACCTGTCTCTTCCTCATAACTGGAGTTCCCTCCCCAGGAGAGGGATCCTCAGTGCGAGAGGATACCACAATATCATCTGGAAGGAGGGTCCCAAATATGGGATTGTTTCCCTCTGCTCCAGTTGGATGTTCTTCTTCCCTGAGACTTTCACCTTCCTCAACAGCACAGAGGCTGTCAGACCAGGGGTGGGACTGTTCCACTGTGTCCTGGAAAGTCTCATTTATGTACCTCTCTGTCTCGCTTAGCTCCTCCAGTTCAGCCACTCTGGTCTCCAAAGCCCATACACGGTCTCTGAGGGCCAGGAGCTCCTTGCACCGAATGCACACATACGCCACCTGCCCATAGGGCAGGTAATCATACATGCTGCAGTGGGTGCAATAAACTGGATAGCTCCCACTCTGTTGCTTGACTTCTGCCTGCGCTCTCTTTGTACTCCTTGAAGCTCTTTCCTTTGTTGTTGTTTTGTTTTTATCAGGGGGTGGTTTTGGCTTTAAGTTTAAAGAAGTTTAAGGAATGTTAAGTGTATCTAGCCCCCACCTCAGGTTCTCCCTCTAAAGTCCCCTGTTAGCCACTCCTGTTCATTGGTCAAATAGAATTATGTTGCACTATTCTAATAATGCCTGGTTGGGACTGTCAGACTTTTCTATGAAGCTAAACACATGGCGCCATTTATTATAATACCAGATGAGCTTTTGGAAAGCCTAATTCACTTTTATTTAAACTCACCTGTACTGTGTCCCAGTTTTGTCCCAAAGCAGATTGAGAGGAAATATGCTAGAATGTCACACATAGCGTGACCACCTGTCCTTCGTTCGGTGCCCAATGTTCCACATTACACATCAAATCAATAAATATTGTCTTGTATGCACCAATAATCATGGAAAGGAGTGTACACTGTAATACAATGTGTTATTTATTTGTATATGCGTGTGTGTCACAAATAAAACTTTGGGGACGTGCCCTTACAAATCAACTTTCTCCTATAATTTCCAAGTTGTCCTTTATTTGATACATAAAGGGTCTGTATATGGGCGCGAGGGAGATTACCATAGCCAGGGACTAGTTCTTCTGTTTCAGGAACATCAGTCCTAGTGAAGCTCTGCATTCCCTGTTGCCAGGCCCCTTTTGTGCTGCCCGGGGTGTTGGCACCATCAGACCATATGACCCAATTAATTTTTGCAGACTCCGGTGGGCACCCACCAGTGCGAAGTGCCAGGCTTTGCGCACAGCGACGTCTGGCTACTGGCGTGGCTCCTGATGTGCCCCGTTGGCTGGGTGGGTTGCAGTGGCTACCCCAGTGACGGAGGCCAGCCCAGCCCCAGTGCACTTCCCCTGGATGCACTGCCAGAGACGCCCAAAACCACACTAACCTCTCTGCACCTCCTGCAGGGAGGGACTGGCCTGCACAGCCACCTAGGCTAGCAGCTGCTATGTCCCACTTGCCGGGAGGGGGTGTGTGTGTGTCTACACAGCAATTAACACTGGCTGCTCCCAGTACGCTGACTGAGGCTCGCTGTGGGGCTGTGTTTGGGTTAGCTGAACCCCAAGCTCTGAGACCCCCCGAGGCGGGAGGGACTCAGAGAGCCCAAATGTCTGCACAGTAATGGTACAGCCCCAGTCTACTGAGCCAGGCCAGCAGGGTGCTGAATTGCCGTGTAGACATACCCTAGCGAGCTCAGAGGGGCTGAAGTGGAGGCTCCAGGGTAGGGACCACCAGGGGACGGAGCCGCAAATTTGGAGAATCTTCACCTGACACCGCCTTCCCAAGCAGCCGCCGGCCACTTGTGGGGAGCAGGGCCACCTAGCTAGGGCAGCTGCTAGGAAGAGCAGGAAGGTAATTGGGGCTGGAGGTATGGGAGGGAGTACGGGGAGCAGGGTGCAGGCTGGGGGACGGGGGTGCGGGAGAGGGTGTGGGCTCTGGGGTGGAGCCAGGGATGAGGGGGTTGGGGTGCAGGGGGTTGTGGCATGGGAGGGAATTCAGGGTGCGGGCTCCAGATAGCTCTTGCTGGTGCGGTTTTCTGGGGCTCCAGGAGGTGCTGACTCAGGCGGTCACTTAGCAGCCGCACCAGCGCTGCCCCAGCATTTCCCGGGGACAAAGGAAGTCTGCGCGGCTCCCGGGAAGCGATGGCACGTCCAGCTCCTAGGCTGAGGGGCAGCCACAGGGGCTCTTCCTGCTGTCCCCGACCGCAGGCACCGCCCTGAGGGCCAGCTCCACAGCTCCCATTGGCCGCAGCTGTGGCGTCCTGGATTTGCGCCCGCTGCGGATTCCCAGCCAATGGGAGCTGCGGAGCCAGTGCTTGGGGCAGCACCTGCAGGCAGGGGCAGCACATGGAGCTCCCCCGGACTCTCCTATGCCTAGGAGCTGGACATGCCGCTGCTTCCTGGGAGCCACGCGGAGCCGGGCACAGAGCCTGCCTTGCCCCGCTGCTGCCAACTGGACTTTTAGCTGCCTGGTTTGCTGTGCTGACCAAAGCTGCCAGGGTTCCTTTTCGACTGGGTGTTCCGGTCGAAAATGTAGCACATGTGACCCTAATTTTGTTTTTAAATGTATTCAGGGAAAAGAGGGAGAGATTATTTTTTGCTAGTGCTGTTGATTAAAATGCTGAAGTCTGCTATGGAATGCAGGTGTGTTCACACTACTTCCAGCAGGGCTTAATCTTTAATGCCATCACTTTCCTTCTCCTGTTTCCCATCTTGGCTATCCACCTTTCCATGGAGTAATCAGAAAATAGCCACTAGTTTTGTGTCAAATATATCACTGTGCTCTTGCAAGAGGAACTAATGATGTGAAGAGAACTGCACCGCCATCAACACCTCAGCTAGTCAGACCTGGCTCTTCACTTGTCCCAATACAAAGCAAAAAAGACCTCTGGTTGTTCTGTCTTAGAAAGGCCCTTTCCCCCTCGTGAGAGATACAGCTGGCTACTGTCTGCAGAAATGTGACATGAAAGTAAATGTAGGAACTGCACATATCCAAAATTCTTTTCCAGAAGTTTTATGGCCTTAGCTCTGACAGCAACATGCAAAGTCTAGCGTAGCCTGCAGTTACTAGATTATTTTGGTAATTCTTTTGCAAACAGGGTTCCCTCAGCTCAGCATCAGAATAGAAGTGAAGGGAAAGGTGAGTTTACACCACTTCTGGGCTTCCTTTATTCTGGGTTTGGCTGGGGACAAGGTCAAACTCCAGCATAAATAAAAATAGCTTCAACATTGTCTAACTTGGGCTGAGGGGCCATTCCGGCAGCTGGGAATAGCAAAAGTAAAGCATTGCCCTTTTTACTCCACCCACTCCCTGTATACTGGAAGCTTCAAGGGGAGGGAGGTAAAGAGCTGCAACACTAGGTCTTTGCCATTAAGGGGTTCACAGGATGGCAAAGGGGGAGTTCTCCTGTAGCTCTATGGGACAATTGTATGACCCCTTTGCCCCAAAGGATAGGTTAGGCTCTGTATTTAATAAATGAAGAACTTCAGGCACACAAAGGTTAAGTGATTTGCCCAAGATCACACAGGGAGTCAGTGGCAAAGCTGGGACTAGAACACAGGTCACCTGACTTTCAAATAGTCCTAATCGTGTAGCTACATTAAGCAGCTTGTTGCACGGATGGCCCAAGATAAAGCTTCTCGTTTCCTATTTCTGATTCCGTGGCAGGTTGCTACAACACAAAACCAACTCTTTCATTTCTCTGAGGGGGGTGCGTTTTTTTCCCCCCAAATTGAATTTTAATAGAAACTCTTTTGTCATTTCTGGTCATTTGGGGAATGAGCTTTTTGGCCCACTGTCTTTTGGACTTGGGAGCAGAAAGCATCTGTTCCAAGCTCAATTTTATCACTTTTCCTCTGAGTTTGCTATGTGCTTTGTATGTGTGTCTCTTGTCACAACTGGTTTATGGAAACCAATTATATATTTGGAAGAAGGTTGCCTAAATTTTGCACATTTCCCTTTCATGCTAGCAGATTAGTTTACCAAAGCATCTCATAGACTCATAGACTTTAAGGTCAGAAGGGACCATTACGATCATCTAGTCTGACCTCCCGCATGATGCAGGCCACAAAAGCCGACCCACCCACTCCTGAAATAATTCTCCCCCTTGACTCAGCTGTTGAAGTGCCCAAATCATGATTTAAAGACTTCAAGTTGCACAGAATCCTCCAGCAAGCGACCCCTGCCCCATGCTTCAGAGGAAGGCGAAAAACCTCCAGGGCCTCTGCCAATCTACCCTGGAGGAAAATTCCTTCCCGACCCCAAATATGGCGATCAGTTGAACCCCGAGCATGCGGGCAAGACTCTCCAGCCAGACACTTGGGAAAAAGACTTTTAATATCCCATCATTGACCCTTGGTACTAATTACCAGTGATGGCACATTATTGACCTGTTGGCTAAGATCACGTTATCCCATCAAACCATCCCCTCCATAAACTTATCAAGCTTAATCTTAAAGCCAGAGAGGTCTTTCACCCCCACTGTTTCCCTCGGAAGGCTGTTCCAGAACTTCACTCCTCTGATGGTTAGCAGCACAGTTTATTGTTCGCTTATCTGTTCTCGAGTGACCCACATTAAGTTTTGGTTTAGTGCTCCAAGCATCACTGTTGTAGGTGAGGTTGTTTATTCCACTGGTCTAGAGATTAGGGTTGTTGAGAATTTAGGGTTGATGTTATATCTTGCCTGGTTTTGAATTTTTAATCTCCTATTGCTTTGGTTTGGAGAGTGGGTGCTGCTTTGGTTGAGGTTCAGTTGTTTGATGACATGGGGTTTTTTGGATATTGGCTGAGGAGAAGGAATTGTCCTCTTAGTTCTGCAGCCACTATTGGTGGAGTTACTGTGTACATTGATTGGTTTGCCGAATTATTGTTGGAGGGTTTCTATTTGGGTTTTGTTTTAGTCTGTCAAGCTGGCCATTAAAATTGGGCCCTAGACTTCACTCTCTTTGCTCAATTAGACTGTTGAAGAGAGTGTAATGCAAGCTTTTTTTATTTGTTTTTATCTAGTAGTTTCTTTATGGTGTAAACAAACAGCTTACACTGCAGTACTGGTTTTGGGGTGTGTGTGTGAAATACTTTTACAGATAGTTTCAAACCTCATGCTGCATTTATTGTGAAGGCCAGGTATGTTTTATTTAGGTGTGTTCAGTTTATGCCTCTGTACTAAGAGAGGTAACTCTTGTATACACTGCCTGTTTCTGTGAAATTTATGGGCACGAGAGCTGCGTGAACAGGGGTGAAAGTAACTTAAAGGACTTACTGGTATGCCGGAGTCCTGAGCAGGGGTGTGGCCTCAACCGGACGAGGCGGGGCCTTTCAAGATTTAAAGGGGCCTGAATAATTTTACGCTTCACCCTGCCACCTTTCCAGATTAATTACATGAAATATATTAAGCGGCACTAGCCCAGTGCGACTTCTCAGGCAACCCATTATTAACCTTCTTCCATGTTGAAAATAATTTATCTCTACCTCTTTGTTTTCTCTCTCTCTCTCAACCAGTTTTGAATCCATTACAATAATAATAATTTCAGCTAATTTACCTGGTACTGAGCATTCTAGCCTCAACATTAGAGGGGGAAAAATACACAAACTAGCAACAGGGGATGTTGAAAGGGGAATCTCTTTAATGTGGGTGTTAGAAAAAGGTTAGGGGCTAGCTTGGGACTTTAAGTTTCTGCTACTCTGGAGGCTTCCTGAGTGACCTTAAACAAATCACATTAAAATCAATGGAAGGCAGAACCCTGGATACCTTTGTGGATCTGGGCCTTAGTTTGCCTGTGCCCATCTGAACACGGAAGTGTTGCGAGGATGAATTCACTATGGTAATGGGGGCTATATATCTGCCTTAGTCTGTGGAGGAACACATGATTCTTAAAAGGTGTTAAGCAGCCAAATCCCTTCTCCTCTCTGCATAAAATGCAAGGAATACCCACACTGCAGATATGTAACTATTCATTTAGGCCCAGCTCCTGCACCACTGAATTCAGTAGGAATTTTGCTATAGACTTCAATGGAGCAGGACTGGGTGTTCAGTCAGGTGTACCCAATTCTCCACTGCCTTATGTAGTCACTTATAGCCATGTGGGTGTAAAGTGGTGCCATTCTAATGTGATATCATTACATACACGCTTTGCACAGCTGTAAATGACGATACAAGGTTCAAGATGGTAGATTTTAATGTTAACATAATTAACAGACAACTATTATCCACAAAGAGTTATTCATGGGTCAAATCTTCAGCTCTTTCAACTGCAGGAGAATTCTGAGTTATAGCAGCCAGAATCTTGCCCAATAATAACCATGTGTGTATACAGGCATAGGATTTGTCATATTGCATCAGACCTGTGGTCTATCTAATTTTTCTAAAGTGTCTGAATAACTTTTGCCAGTGATCTCATGAGCATTTTCATCTGTGCTCTGGTATAGGTCGATCTCTTATCTGGAAAGACAGTACATAGACAAGTATGCATTCCAACTGCATAACAGAATCAGAAGCCATCCACAATGGAAAAGACCTGTTAAGTCAGCTAGTCTCCCTCCTTCCCTCTGACAGTTCAAGCCTGTTCTCTAAAGAATATTTTCTTGTATTTTGTCCTCTATCTATTTAATTAAAAATACTGACAGCTTTAGTTAGCTCCACTATGCTTTATTTTTGTAATGGCTGTAAGTATAAGCAGTAAAACAGACCCAATCTATTCTAAAAATCTCTTTCCCACCAGCAGCTGGTAGTGTTTTTAAAAACCATCTAACCCACCCTTTTTGGTCAACTTTTTTTTCATTACACAACACTTTATGCTACCACCAGCAAGTGAGAAGATTAAATAAAAATAATAATAATGGCGAGTAAAAGAAAATGTTGCATTTATTTATTTTTACTAGAACCACAATCCTCTCTGATTAAGCTCTCCCTTTCCAGGGAGCAACAAACCAACCACAGAGGATCCTGGTCCCAGCTGTGCGGTGATTATATCAAAAGGCATTTTAACGCTGTGTGCAGGGGGATGAAATTACATTATTCATGAAGTAATCTGCAGCAACTGACTGGCATTTCCTTATCTCATTTCATGGACTCACAGCTCACTCGCTGTCAATAAACAGAAGCATTTACTAGCCCTTGGAAACCATATAGCCTCCCTACCTATTCTATACTCTTGCTGTGAAATTAAAGAAACACCTACATGATTTTTAAGGGGGTAGTATGTAGGGAGGATAGCGGTAGTTCAGTTTGGGTTTATTAAGTTAATGGAACTTATCCACTGAAGCTAAAATTGGGATAGCTCTACAGTAGGGCTGGTTAGAACCCAGAATTCCCATTTCACAGGAAATGCCATAGTTGTAATTCTGCATTACAATGAAAACTGGCACTTTCTAAATTTCCTGTGGAATGGGGGGAGTCGGGAAGTTTTGTTTTGAAAAGTCTAAACATTTTGTTTTGACTTTTTCTAAACAAAATTGACTAGACTTCAAGAGAGCTGGTTCCTGCCTGCTGGGCTACAATGAGGTCAGGAATGCTGACAAACCCAATTCATTCTGGGGCTCCCAGGGTTTCCTGAGCTGCCAGGCTCCCTGCCATGGAGCGGAAAGCCTAGAAGCACTGGGGATAGGTTTTCACAGCCCACGGAAGCAAGTCTCCCAGGCCAGGTGGACAGACTCCAGCTAGCAGGGTTCGTACTAGCGCTCTAAAAATAGCTGTGTAGACAGTGTTTTTCAAGCTGTGGCTCATGCTGGAGCTCAGGCGCTGAAGCCCACCCTATCCCTCCATAGGCTTCAGAGCATGAGCTCCAGCCTGAGACGCAGCTTTAAAGCGCTATCTACACAGCTATTTTTAAGACACAACAAATCCTGCTTCTTGGCCAGGGGTTAGACTGGATGACCCTTGTGGTCCCTTCTAACCCTATGGCTGTATGATTCTGTCGACCCGGGCTGGGAGGCTCACTTCTGTGGGCTATGTAGATGTACTCAGACACCCAGCTCCATTTTGACAAATAGGTATTTTCTGATGAAAAATGTTCCCTTAGAAAATTTCCAGCCAGCTCTACTTGACAGCATTGATCTAACTCAGGTCACAATTCTAACCAGAACTCCGATTCTCAAGGATCATTCATCATTTGTGGGTATTCATGTTCCCACTAACTTCAAGGGCAGCAGGATCAGATCCCTAGTCCACCAGATAATGGGAATTGGATCACTATCCATCAGAATATTTTCTATCACAAGAGATGGGTACAAAACAGGAGTCTCTAATATGAACAACCCAGCCACGTTGGTTTCAATTTCTGGTTTGGATGTAGCTTGAGATGCTGGAAATCTCCTATCAACTGATCTCCCAGGAAACTGTTTCCACCAATATAACATTATCAATGTGAAATTTAAATATATATAGGGATGCAATGTGTTGTGCATATATAAATTAAAACACAACACAACATCAATCTCTGCCATACAGAGACAGTATGGTCTAAGCAAATGATCGGGAGACAAACTCCTGAGTTGTAATCCTAGCCTTCAAACAGACTGCTTTGTCCTCAGGCAAATCAATTGTTATATCTGCCTCAGTTTCCCCCATCTGTGTAATGGGGATTTAGCTTTTGAAAAAAGTAAAAGACTGCACAGGGTGAATTTCACCTGTAAACCATTTTGCCAGGGGCTTGTATAAATGATATGTATAAATATTTGTTCATCGCTTCACAGCAATGTGGCTACTCTTTTGCTAACTTTCCGCAGACATTCCCTGAAAGCAAATTTCCAAGTTCCATGTCCAAATATTCACAGACATTGATTTTTAAATTTCCACATGCAAATATTCTGAGCGGAAACCCATCTAATCAGAGAACTTAAATGATACTCTATGACTTATCCGATTAACTCCAACTAGCAACGCAGAGAGAGCACAAATCAAATGTGCACAGAGCATTCTGCATGATCAATGCACAGCCTTAGAAAAATAAATAAGGGTCTGACTTATTTCAAATAATGAATAAGGGTTAAATGGTGACTTGGCCTCCATGCCACCACAAGGGAGAGTACACCCTCGGCCGGGCTACCCAGAGCTTGGGTCCAGCTGTACAGCAGCAAGAGGCTGACAACTCCAGGCAGGGAATGGGTTGAGCCTTAGCTCCACAACCCTTACTCATTGGCCAATGGAACTGAGCTGTTGTGGGGAGCATCATGCTTTGTTGCTGGTATAAGTAACACTGTTTGTACCCCCAGAGCAAGGAGGAGCTGCATGTCTGTCAATGCCTCCTGTGACTAATTCTGCTGTTATGCAGCATATATACAAACCCTTGCCTAATTTAGGGGACTCCGCATTCTGTTTATGGGTATTCAATGAGTTGAAAGAGGTTACATTCATCAGATAAATTATTAGTTGCAAATTATTCACTCAGCTGTCCATTCCCTTCCTGCCTATCAGGATTAGTTGATATTTGAAAAGCGCTAATATATCACCACAGATATCACACTGAGTTATATAAGAACCAAACAAGATTATGCTCACCAGAGAGCAAAAAGCATTGCAATAGGTAATTAGCCACAGATCTGCATATCTTCCTTATTAGCCAGTTATCAAGATGAATGATTACTTCTAACATGGTTTTCATTAGATGATACTCTGTCAATGTAGGATGAAACCTGAGAGAGTTGGGGAAAGGGGTTTCATGCTCACTCCCCAAAAAACTTGTAATCCAGGATTATTCAGGCAATGCACAACTATATTCTGAACAATGAATGACTATGGAAAAAGTGAATAAATCCACAGTGTGTTGTACCTGTGGCTCAGGGTTCAAGTACAACAATGCAGTGGTGTGACAGATTAACTTTCACTTCCACACAATTATCCCATTGTTGGCAAAGAGTTTGCCACTTTCTGAAGAAGTATAAGGTCATAAAACAGGAGAAAGAGAGAAAACTGGCTCGCCTAGAAATAAAAAAAGCATTTATTGTATAGAACTCAGCATTGGTCCTTAATGAATTGTGTAAAAACAAAAAAAATATCACATCTAAGGGCTGTTTGTTTTTTAAGGGCTTGCAGATGCTTGGTATGAACAAATAACTTGTCTTTTCTATTAAAATCCAGCCACAAGGTTGAGAATAGATTTCCCTCTAAGCTCCTAAAAATAAATGTTATTTAAGAAATAACTTAATGCAGGTGCCACTAATTATTAGCTTTTTCAGCCTGCTTAAAAAAACCCTTCTCTCTCCCTCTCTTCAGTCTCATTTCAGGATGTCATCAAGAATGAATGCTGCTGACACGCTGATTGGCAAGGACACTCACATTGACAAAGCAAAGTTTCATCATCATGAAATGCAGTTCGCGGAATAGAGATGGGGAGCAAATCAAGTCAAACATGTATGATTAAACAGAAAAAGTTGAAGAGGGGCAAAAATAATTGTGTAGATAATAAGGCTACTAATGAAACATGGCAAGAAAAATTGCACCATTAATGAGTACATGAATATCACTACTTCAATTATGAATCAGAGGAAGAAATATTGATACAGACCTGAGTATAAATGTTATAATGAAACATTTGTGACACTGTAGTGAAAGGATGCATCATTATCCACTTCTCATTTTCTGTAGCTCCAGGGAAAGGGTGTTGAGGCTTGCACTGAGATTGCTTCAGTATCCTAGTGCATGAGAGGGTGGGGGTGAGGAAGGTTCTTTTGTAAATGACCCATGTCAGTTATGCAGGTAAAAAGCATGATGGGGCTATGGCTGATGTTTCACTTACTGAGCTCCAGAAGATAGGGGCCTATTGGACCAAAGATCCTCATCTCCCACCCCTGAGACTCAGCCCAAACTGAATCTGACTGCTTTATACTGTGCACGAGGGAAACCTACACCAGTGATAGGAGAAATATGAGGCAAACATTCCCACAGACAGGTAAATTAGGGCAAGCCAATTCCTCCCAGCTTGACATTCTAGGCCAGGAAGCCACAATACCTCTTTATCCAGGATTACAGGAGGCAATGTCCAGCACCATTTTTACTTTGTACCTTTTCACACTTGTGAGCCATAATTACATATTTGATTCAATTTATCTTAAGGCAATGATTACTGTATATGGGCCTAAATATGTAATGCTGATTCCTGCAGACTGTATCGTTAGAAAACAATGTTGTGGATAAATAGTCCCCATACTAATATTCAGAAGTTGCATTGCATCTGCAGTGTTCTCTCTCTATATAATGTAAAAATTAATGAGTAAATTTAGACTGCTCTGTAGATACTTAAATAATTCTCTCTCTCTCTCTACCTATTTATCCCCTGCATTTCCAATAATTTCTTCTTTAATCTGCTAACATATTGGGCCAGATTCTCTGTTGTCCAGCACCTTGTGTGGTCATTTAAACCAGTGCCAGGTGGGTGTACAATGCTAATCAGGGTGTACAAACCAAAAATTGATATGAATTAGCACAGCTCCACTGAAACCAAGCTGAAGATCTGGCCCCTTTTTCTATTGCACCCATTAGCACGATGTCTGAGAATATAATTATGGTACCACTGAGTTCATGAGACCACATAAAAATCATAGCTCTGCCCTCACTTGTTTCCTGGTTAGCCAATTACATGGAGGAAAGGGCAAAAATGTAGATTTTCAGTGCAATTCCTTGACCAAACTCAGGTAGGGCACTAGCATCAGCCAAAAAGGCTTACAATAAAGACCACAAAAGGAGCATTACTGGGATCCTGGAGCATCACACATTTATCTGTCTAGGAAGGCTCGCCAAGAAAATGTGAAGCCTTCAGGTCAGGAAATAGTTATGGTAAAATGCATCCATAATTTTCCTTAATACCAAGCTATGACCTGTAGAAGGAGGCCAGAATTTGACCCTGAAATTTAAACTAGTATACCTGTTTAAATTAATTTCTATGTTACACAATATCAGGCCAGAACCCTGCTGATTCGCACCAGCAGAGGAGTTGGCCCATTATTTTTTCTTAAAAGTGTAGAAACTAGTATGTAAAGAGTCACAAGAATGAAAAAATTACTGCACACACCTGTTTAATATTCATATATGTAAAAAAAAGGAAAACGCCAAAATGAATCAAATTTGCTTTTCCTACAGAACAGATGCTGCTTCCGATTATGTACTTAGTCATCCAAACAACGACAAACACCCTGGCATGTTTGATGTCTTAGACAAGTTCCATAATACACTATACAGCCCTCAATCTGTACTTAGAACTACATCAATGAAAATATGTGTGCATAAGTGGAGCTGGTTCACACCACCTGAGGAACTGACCCACTGTATCTTGAGAATTTTGCAATTACTCTACCTTTTACAGTAAAAAAGGGATTCCTTCCAGCCTAATTTGAAATCAAGTATTAAATGTATGGCTGGTTATAAACCCTGCTCAGAGGTTGGTATTCTGCCACATATTTTCAGATTTCTCACAGATGTAATAAGTAAATAGAACCCCACACATCTAATCCACTCTTCAGGCTGAATAGACAAATAATGCAAAAAATAATGATATGCTTACATAAATCCAAATATTTAATGTGGTAATCTTGTTTGAAATCATTCTGAGAGCTTTGTTAGGATGTATGTGTTTTCAACAAATTGATATTGAGCAATATAAAATTTATTGTATGTTTTATTTACACCATATATGAGAGCACTATCAATCATTTATATAGAGCCATAAATTTACATGGTTTACTGCCAGAGAATGGAAGACATAACCGGAACAGCTTCCAGTCTAAAAAGAGGGGTTATAAAAGATATATGTACAATAACTTAATTCAGCTGGCTAATTCTGAATGTTTAAACAGCCATCCCTATTAGGAACTGTCATCTATTGCTGATGAAGTACTCTAAATTTCCCCTATGTATGAAGTAAGATCTTAGATTTCACATACGACTTCAGTGTCATGATAATTTCAGCATTCTTGATATGCCCATTCCTGAAAAGGTACCTCCAACACAATACAAACGTCTCCTCTTTTGTTTGTTCAACTAATATTTAATACCAAAACATCACTAATTCACAGTATACATCAGCATGCCAATTCAGTGTTATAAAAAATTCCTGGAAATAACAGTAGATGTATAAAACCTATTTAATTTTAAACAGAGTATGTGTGCGCGCGGGCACACACACACTCACATTTCATTGGCATGAGTTTGTTATAGCCACAATACTCAGCACTTGTGACAATATAACTAAAGGATAGGAGTACTTGTGGCACCTTAGAGACTAACAAATGTATTTGAACTAAAGGATGCAACTCATCCTGATGAGTGCTGACAAACCCTTGTATTTCACCAGCACATACGATACATACCACATATTTTGCAGGAAAACTAATTTAGAGTGCTTTTTAAAAAAACAAATGTAATTGGGACCTCTCTACCTGAAAATCCAGGTGTATTAGTAACTATAGGACCAGATCCTTAGCTGGTATAAATTAATATACTCTACTAAAGTCAATAGTGCACCAATTTACACCAGAGATGCTGGACTCTGAGTCAACCAACACATTTTAAACCTCTAAAAATAATCTAAAATACAGTATAGTTTCTATACATAAAAATGTCACAAATTCAAAGTCAGATATCTCAGGGACCTTCTGGGGTTAGAAGCAAATGCTGTGTTTAGATACTATAATGCTCACTGGTACTGTACATTGAAAAAAAATAATCCATGGTATACTGCATCCCATTGAGAAGATGAGAATCGTTCCTTTCCAGCAGTGGCATAAGGCTTTTATTTCCATTCCTTCTAGGATATGAGATATCAGAGCTTTAATGTGTCACAGTTGAAGACCTGAATATTGCTTGTCCTGGACATTTCTTTTTTTGAAGGGGACGTGAGTGGATAATTTGAGGAGGAATTCCATATTTAGAGGGGAAAGGAGGTTGATTCTTTTAAAAGGTGGCTATTTGGAGCTAATCACTGACTTAACGCATTCGAATGTGCCCCAGTGAAGATGGGTTTACTGAGAAGAATGCAGATGAGGCACTAAAAGGTGACGATAAATGAAGTTTATCATGTGTTTCAGCAATTTATCACATGGATAACACCACCACACACAGCGGCCTATGGAAAATGAGTTCATGTTTCTGCAATGTGGAGTTATGTGGCTACCATCACAACTAACCCTGACTCACATTTGCTTTGACAATGCCAGCAGAAGGGCCAGATGTTTGACTCCCTCACAGACATGATCCTCCTCAGGTCAGGACACAGCACTATGAGGATGCCCAAAACTCATGCTGTATTTGTTCAGTGGATAAACATTAGACTTCAGTTGCCAAAATTGTCAGTCCAACACCTTTCACCTGCATTCAATAAATGTTTTTAATTAGTGCGTGTTTTTGCCCAACATAATCTTCTCCTCAAAGGCTACATTATGTTTCCTATATTACAGTTGCCTCACAAGGCACAAATATCTTAATGTTCATACATTAGACATGCAACTTTTGCTAGCTTTCCGGTGGGAATAGTGCTTTATAATTTGTGGATGTGATTTCTGGAATAATAGCTCAAAATTGCATTTCATTTTATTTAATATTTTTAATTGGCATTTGAGATGCTTTGCAGGAACCGAGTGCACTTTTTCCACTCGCTTACAGATTTTTTCTTTTTTTTTAATTTGAAATGCTTCATGCAGAGATGAGCAGTCTCCTTGACAGCAGTCCCTGTATAACGATCCATAATTAAATTGTACCCTGCATGTTGTAGAAATTGCAAGGTTTGGAGACACAAGGTGTGCAATTAATTTGGCATTTTGCAGTATATTTTTGCATTATTGCTTGACTCAACGAGAAGCTCTCTTGAGCCACAAGGTGAAGGATTGCTGAGGGAATGGGAAATCATTCTAGATCTCTACATTCTTTATCTATGTCACTATGTTTCAAATACATAGTTCATTAATATATTTAATGGGTCTCTTATCATTGATATAAGGGATTGTTCAACATTTATTCATTCATACAAGATAGCTCAGTGAACACAGTTAGTTTCCTGCTATAATCCATCACCCAGAGCCTCCAATTGCTTTAGCTATACAAATTTAATATTTTTTTTTTTTAAAAGGAAGGATTGACAAAATTGACAACATTTTCACAAGAATCATTTCCTCACTTTTGAGCCAGCTATAGAGCTGGTTTACATTAAGATTTTTTTTAAAGAAAAAAAAATAGAAAAAAATGTGATTTTTCTTCTTTTTTGATGAGATCATCTCATTTGCTCTTGATCATAAAACACCTCCATCCCCAGAAAATAGATTGAAAAAGCCCCTACCCTGCTTCTCTTAGGTGGCGATCACTGGGAGAAGCATGAGTCCCCATCTCCACCAAAAGGCAGGACTTAGTTTGGCATTAGCACTATAGAAAGAATTAATGACTCACAAAAAGGCTTCTGGGATTTGTAGTACTGCAGATTTGGTTGCTGATGTAGTCTGTGTCCCTTTCTGTAGCCATGTTTGTGGGCCTGTGTCAGGCTGTTTAGAAGGCCCCATAAAGTTCATAGACCAGCAAACCGATCTTGCAACCATCTTAGAGGTGCTGATGGTGGAGAAAACAGTTCCTGCTAACTGCTCTGCTGTGTGGTAAAACTGCTGCAATGCAGCCAAATAAGAATTTCTTGCACTGCCTTGTAATGAGAAGAAATTGGGTGCTTGGGCTCAGATGGACTGCATGGGAAAATATACAAAGAGCAACAACATGCTGCTCCCGATAGAGTACAACATGTAATTACATCTCCCTATTTAAAGTCTGTAATGAACGTACCACTTGTGAGAAGTGCCAGACTGACCACTTGGCAGACTCAGTGCTCTGCTTATCCGCAGAGCAGTTACAGCGTGGGAAGCAGTTGTGCATACAAGCTTCTCCCACTGTGCAAATTGGCCAGATTCTGCTAAGAGAACACCAAGGTATACCTGTGTCCAGCAGCCTCAATAAAGAATCCATATTATATCTTAACTAAAACCAAGTCCTATATTTTCTCTGCCACAAAGGGCACTACTCTAGACACCGGTCAGTATGCCAATCACCCTAGAACACCCAAGCTTCAATGGCCATCTGATATCCAGGTCCCCTAAACAGTGCTGGAGAGTGGGACTAGAGGATCACCTCCACTTACTAATAATGACTCACGTCACTTAGGAATAGGTCCTGTCTCATTCAGGCCGGTATGTTTCTATGTCACTGTTTGCCACTCTTGGTTGCCCATTATGCAATATAATTATACTACAACACACACACTAGTTTGTGCATATATGATATTTATGTGTCTGCAGGATTATAGCCAAATCCATATAAAAACCACTAAGCCATACAATATACAGGGACCTATAACTAAGAAATGCAAAAAACCCCAAAATAGAAAAATCAATGATTTTTCATTGACTGCACTGGCATGGGGCATTTACAAAGAGACTCTGTTATCTGTCCCACATCATGCAAGGTGTGATAGAACATTCCCCCCCCCCCCATCAGACACTTAACTGAGTGAATTACTATAGTTTTTAATATGTATTCATAAATTAGAGAAAATAGTCAATGCTTCAGGATCAGTTGATTAAGCATTACCCAGGAGAGAACACAGGTTACTAATATCAACCCAGATCCTGCATGGAATCTGCTGTGTGGAATTCCAGTGGGTGGCAGGGCTGGGACAACATCTGGGACATGTGCCACTGTCAATAGAGCAGTACTTGAAAGGCAAACCAAATCACTAACATTTGCAGCCACATTTTGCTGCTAATGTAAAATTAGACTCAGATTCATGGTTGGATAGTGAAGGCAGAGAAGGGCAAAGAATGTGTCCTTCTCCACCCAACAAATAATGGATTGTATGATTTTTTTTATCCCAAAGCAAAGGGGGTAGAGTCCTGGGCCCACTGAAGTTAGTGACAAAAGTCCTATTGACTTCAGTGGGCCCAGGATTTCACCCCTGTAAGTATCAATAACTTAAGGTCGATTTGAGTCACTGACCTAAAAGTGAAGAGGGCCTCATCCCAATACCAATCAGCTGAACTGTCCAGTGTCCCTCCCTCATCTTTCATGAACATTCAAAAGTCAGTAATGCTAATGCTATTTCAAAAATGGGATACCTGTGTAAAACAGAGGATTCATAAATATTCACTTGTGCTATTTCCTAGAATACTGAGTTTTTGTGACTAGACGTTGGAGAATGGGTGGCTCATTCTTTATGGATAATATGTTTAGCCTTAATTTAGCAAGTTGTGACTTGAGGCCCTCAGTACCTCACCAGATCAGTTCCCCCCCCCCGTCCCCCCAGTCCTTCAGTGTGTAATAGAGAAATCTGAAATAAGGTCTATGGCCTTTAAGGCAAATCAGGCAGCTACCATTTGTAACAGCCTCAGGTATAAATTAGAAACAAGTTTTCCCCCCGTAAAGGTAACAGCGTTCCAGACCTTCACCATTCAGGTGCTTGGATTAATCATTGAATAGCCTGGAGTAAATATTAAGAGGAAGATTTCCAAAGGCACAAATGAGAATCAGACACTCAATTCCTCTTTGTGTATTTAAAAATACACCTCTGCCCCAATCTATTTCAATAAACTCACTTTAAAAACCAAACATTTAAAATCAGTTATTCCAAAATGAAAACTCAACTCTAACAACGAACACAAAAGTCCAGAAACGTTTTGTCACTGAGAAGCTTCCCTTCAGCGAGGTATTTGGAAAAGCAATTAACAGACCTTTATAAATTCAGATAGTCTATAAACAGCCATCTTCATTATTTCCACAACTAATTTGTTATGCTGTGTACATGTGTATATGGGGTTGTCCTTAATGGGTAAAAAGGAAACCCTGCTCATCCTGGGAAGTCAGTAGAAAACTGCTATCAAAGCTTTCAGCACAAGATTTATTGGCGGGACAGAAATCCAAACTTTGTGGCTGAAAGGGGGATCAAAATAGCAAGCGGCATTGCCAGTTCCTTTGTTTCTTGAATGAAATAGCTTACTTTACACCTCTCCAGATTTACTCATGAACAAAATGATAACCATTTTGGACGGTGTCCAATCACAATACTACTGAACCTAACAGTGTACTGGGCCAAAATTCTCCTTTCTGGTCTGTCCAGTGGATTTCTGTATTCCATATGCTGCATTTATTCTGCCTGCAGTACTTTCATTGACATCACTGCAGGTTTTAGGCTACGGTATAACCCTTAGTTACACCAATGTAATTCTGGAGCAACTCTGCTGATTTTAGTGGAGTTGCTCTAGTATCTGTGCACAGAAAGGATTGATTTACACCAGATGAGGATCTGACATACAAAGTACTGGACAAGAGAACTGCAGAGAGAAAAAAAAATCTTTTTTGCCCTAAAGTAAGGAAAGGGAAGGGGAGATTTTCATTGAAGTACCACCTTAAAACAACTCCAGTCTCTCATGAGGCTTAACATCTCATTATGTGTTCAGTTCTTGGTGTGCTTCAGTTTGATCTTCAGATTAATTTTGGAGCCACCTGTTTATTAATATACTGATTGCATTTACCTATTTGCATGCCCTCAGTAGAATGATTATCCTTTCTCTTCTAAATCAACATTGTATTCATCTGCCTGAAGTACACCAGAAAGAATAAGACCTTTTCCTTCCCAGTAATTAAATAGAGAAAGTTCACCTGCAGTGATGACAGCGTATTAATGTTCTCAATGAAGCACCCATTCTCTGACACAAATGCCGGAGAAGTATGTTCTTTAGTATCAACCAGGAAACATGTGGCTAATAAAATAACTGCTCTCGACATCAATCATGTCTTATCTTTAACCCTTGTATTTACTACTGGGATACCGACTCTCTGTGTTAAAATAGTACTCTTGGAAGAGCTACCTATCAGAAGTGCAATACTACCAAAGAGAACATTTTGGGATGGTTCAGTGCAACACTTTTGAAGTATCCTACAGAATAAACGTTTACAACGCGTTAATGCATTTGCAAGTTGCAAACACAACATAGTGATGAGTTATATCGCAGCACTGTGACATGGCATCCTGGCTTCCTCACTCTTCCATTGCAGTGATGTGCTGCACGGCGCAAGGCTGCCAAAAAAACGTATCACAGCTCTTTCAGGGCATTCGGGCCCCATCAAAATCAGGATGATCCTGGAAAAATAATGGCCATTGACAATCCATAGGCTGGGCAAATGATCCTGCATTGATTAGACTACTGGACAAGCAAGCATTTGCCAAGGAGTTCAGTGCCTGGTATGGGTTGCAGGCAGGAGCACCGCCAGCTTTTCCGGCGCCCTAGGCAGCGGAAGGTCCCGCCCCCAAAATTCCACGGACGGACGGGGCGCCGGCACCCCCCAAATAGCAGCACCCTAGGCGACCGCCTAGGTCGCCTAATGGGTTGCACCGGCCCTGGTTGCAGGGCTAGTGCAGAGTGGCAGCATTGATTTGCTCTCTGGTCACTGGTCCTGTTTTCACACTGGACCGGGTCAAGTGAATGGAGGCATTTTCTCCAACTTTGGAGAGCATCCAGATTTTTTCCATTGGAAACTGAAATAGTTAACATTTCAAGCTTTGAAACATGTTACCAGTTTAGCCAAAGTACTCCCACCACTTCCTGTGAAGGGCTAAGTCAATGGACGTTGCAGATGGCCAAGTCACTTTCAGGATTGGACCCTTAATCTCTATGTCTGAACCCAAATGACTGGGATGGGTTTGCACAAATCTGATTTTTGGCTCAGCCAGGGAAAAAACAAAAACAAAAACAACCCCCCCCCCGCCCCCCGAAAATACTAGAAATAGCATGTGAGCCTGATTTTAAAAGGCTTCCATTCCAAAGATGTTTGAGTAGGTATATAGGGGGGGTGGGGAATTCAAGTTTTCTGATGCTCACTCCTCAGGAAACAAAATATTGTTAGCTGCTGGGAGCCACTCTTTGTTGGAAAAGAACAATTAAGGTATGTGAAGTAATGACAGGCCATCCATGGAGACAAAGATAAAAGATTAAAGGGGACAATATATTTTGAGGACTCTAGTCTTCCTGATAAAAGGCTCATGAAGTTAACTTAAAGGTTTTTCCCTTTTGAGATTCTTTTCATTCTTGGAGATCAGTGATTAAGCTACACTTCAGTAACTTTTAAACTTTGTTTAAACTGTCAACCCAGGAGTGAAGAACTTAAACTGTTCTGTCTAGTCATGTGGTATCAAATTAGAGAGGAGATTGTCACCCCAAAGCCTAAACGGGCTTCTAGGCTAGAATGACATGACAAATAAACCCAAGGAGCTGGAAGTGCTGTCACTTTAACCTTTATATTTTCTGGTTTCCAATTACCACGCTGTCCAAGCCCATCAACTGAAACAAACACAAAATCTAGTGTGAAGAGATGAGAAAGCAGCTCTGTTACTTTTACAGAATACCACAGTCTGTGTTGGGTCCTTATTTAACCTCCCTTCTGGTAGAATCTGAGCACCTCACGATCTGCAATGCATTTATCTTTAGCACCCGCAGGACCTAGGGAAGTGCTACTATCCTCATTTTACAGATGGGAAATTGAGGCACAGAGAGACTAAGTGACTTGCCCCAGGTCACACAGGAAGTCTGCGGTAGAGCAGGGAATTAAACCCAAGTCTGAGGCTAGAACTTCAACCACTGGACTATCCTTCTTCTTTCATGCACTAAGGGTCAGATCCACAAAGTGACTTTAACCACTGGGTTTACAGTTATCCTCTCTCTCTCTCTGGACCAAGACATATGTAATTATTTATACAAAGCTTCAACAAGTAGTGACAATAAGAGAGCCTCACAACAGAATATCCCATAGTCCAGTGACTACAAGCACTCACCCAAGAGGTGGGGAAACCCCTTGTCAAATCCTTTCTTCACCTCATCAGGCAGAGGGGAGAATTGAACCAGGGTGTCCCACATACCAGGTGAGTGCCCTAACCAGTGGGCTAATCTACCTCTATCCCTACCCCCCCATGCCCAGTGTTGGGTGGCATTAGGCTTGCTCTGGGCACCCCTACCAAATCAGGCCCCACAGGTGAGACAAGGCAAGACACAGTGGCAGCTCTAAATCAAAATTTTATGGCAGGAATTGTAATGCCCTTTCCTGCTGAGGGGCTTATTAATTAAGGGCACTTTTCAAAATGTTCCTCAGTCCCCTTCTGTGTCTGCAGATGAAAATGCAGGTTATCTTCTAAAGTTTTTCCCCTGCAGCTGTTTGGACTCCCCTAATGAAATTTGTTCTACAAACCCTAGGGGACAGCAAACCAGTTGCTGCTGCATATCGCCTTCATTTGGCTATAAAACTGTGCATAACTGTCTTTTACTATAATAGATTTCACCTCATTTTTATGAAGAACTGCTCCTGGCATCACAAGCCAAGAGTGACAGTCACAATGTACATTGCCTCTAGCATCTCATTTACATGGCAGGAAACACAGACCTGATGACTATGTTTAAATTAAGTTTAAAGGCTTTGCTATATATAGTGGGCCTGATTCTCATTTACTCTAAGGCCCCTTTACACTGCTCTGAAAATATAAATTGGCCTTAATGTGACAGTTCATGTAGTTTACGCCAACTTCAGGGCCCCTTTACAGTGCCAGTCAGGGCCGGTGCAACCCATTAGGCGACCTAGGTGGTCGCCTAGGGCGCTAGCCTTTGGGGGCCGGCATTTCGGGTCCTTCGGCGGGCGGAGGGAGCTGGGGCAGGGGGGCGCGGGGAGGGCCGGCTGCGGCAAGTAAGGGGGGGGCGGTGGCACACAGGGGAACCGCTCCCTGCCCCAGCTCACCTCTGCTCCGCCTCCTCCCCTGAGCACACCGCCACGCTCTGCTTCTCTCCCTCCCAGGCTTGCAGCGCCAAACCGCTGATTGGTGCCGCAAGCCTGGAAGGCGGGAGAAGTGGAGTGGCGACGGCGTGCTCGGGGAAGGAGGCAGAGCAGAGGGGAGCTGGGGCGGGGAGCTGCCGCCCAGCTCCCCGGGCCAGGGGGAGCGGGCGCGGGGGGGGGCCGCAGGGCGCGGGGGGGGGGGGGGGCGGCGGGGGGGGGGGGGGGGGGGGGAGGGGGGGCGGCGGGGGGGGGGGGGGCGGGGCGGCGCCGCCGGGGGGCGCGGGGGGGGGGGGCCGGGGGGGGGGGGGGGGGCGGGGGGGCCCGGGGGGGGCGGGGGGGGGGGGGGCGGGGGGGGGCGGGGGGGGGTGGGGGGGGGGGGGGGGGGGGGGCCGGCTGCGGCAGGTAGGGGGGGGGCGGTGGCACACAGGGGATCCGCTCCCTGCCCCAGCTCACCTCTGCTCCTCCTTCTCCCCTGAGCCCACCGCCTCGCTCTGCTTCTCTCCCTCCCAGGCTTGCAGCGCCAAACAGCTGATTGGTGCCGCAAGCCTGGGAGGCGGGAGAAGTGGAGTGGCGACGGCGTGCTCGGGGAAGGAGGCAGAGCAGAGGTGAGCTGGGGCGGGGAGCTGCCGCACAGCTCCCCGGGCCAGGGGGAGCTGCCGCGGGGGGGCACCTCAGGGCGCAGGGGGGGTGGGGAGCTGCCACAGGGGGGCACCTTAGGGCGGAGAGGGGGGAGCTGCCGGGGGGGGCGCCTCAGGGCGGAGGGGGGGCGGAGAGCTGCCACAGGGTTGGGAGGGCACAAGGTGGAAGTTTCGCCTAGGGCGCGAAACATCCGTGCACCCACCCTGGTGCCAGTAGGGTGTGAAGGGCCTCAGGGTAAATGAGAATCAGGCATGCTAAGAGATGAGGAAGAGAAAAAAGGCTTCTACCAATGCTGGTGGACCCAAGGATGAAGTTTTCACTCTGTTTTTTGAGGCTGGGTTTTAAAGGGAACACTGCCTGTTAGTTTTAAACCCAAATGTAGGGGCTGTCTCAATTCTCCAGAAATTATTCCTTACGGGATATTGTATAGCCATATCCCCATACAGGTCATGTAACTCAAACAGCTCAGCTGGCTTCTCAGTTGTTTCCTTTTCAGCGCCCAGGACAGCCTTGCTCCATCCACCCATCCACCTCTTTCCTCTTCATCTCTTTATGCAGTCTTGCCACTGTTGGCTCTCCTCAGCTCCCACTGTTTGGAGCAGCCTCTCTCTAGTTCTTCTACTTCATCAATTTTCAAATCTCAGATTTTCTCCTTTGCCTAAAGCTTTTACTTTCTCCCTCTACCTTCATTTTAATTTTCTAATAGAGTTACTCATGTATGCAGCGTGTATGACAAATGGTATATAAAATTATATAGTGGCATGATACTGAAAAGGTTTTTAAAAAACTCTGTTATTAAAAGGGCTTTTCCCCCCCAGGCTTCAATGAGAACAGATCTTTGAAAAACAGCCAGGGCCGGCGCAACCCATTAGGCAACCTAGGCGCTCGCCTAGGGCGCTACTATTTTGGGGGCGCCGGTGCCCTGGCCGCCCATAGAAATTTGGGGGCGGGACCTTCCGCCGCCGCTGTTGGGGGTGGCATTTCGGGGGCAGGACCTTCCGCCGCCTAGGGCGCCGGAAGAGCTGGCGCCGCTACTGAAAACATCTACATGTTTCTGTGCAGCATTTAATACTGCAACAATGCAGCATGCTAGGGCCCAAGGTGCAAAAAGTGAAACTGACAGTCTAGTTCCATGGAGTAATGCCAAAAGCAAGCAAACAGCTCACATAGGGAAATGAAGATTATAGCAGCTTTAATACAGTATAGAATTATGGCATGATTTTTAGAAGGACTGTGGACCCACAAGTCAATCAGTGAATAGCTGAACTGAAGAGTTCAATTATTCAAAAACCCAATAGGCTGACTAGAAGACAACAATGAAAACATTTGCAGAAATCAAGTTTGGATCAGGAAAATCTTACTATTAGAAAAGAGGCTAGATCTGCCATGAATGATTCAACCAGCTTTAGTATTGATTCTGAGCAATGTATGAAACACTCATAGACTCATAGACTTTAAGGTCAGAAGGGACCATTATGATCATCTAGTCTGACCTCCCGCAGGATGCAGGCCACAAAAGCCGACCCACCCCCTCCTGGAATAATTCTCTCCCTTGACTCAGCTGTTGAAGTCCCCAAATCATGATTTAAAGACTTCAAGTTGCACAGAATCCCCCAGCAAGCGACCCCTGCCCCATGCTTCAGAGGAATGCGAAAAACCTCCAGGGCCTCTGCCAATCCACCCTGGAGGAAAATTCCTTCCCGACCCCAAATATGGCGATCAGCTGAACCCTGAGCATGCGGGCAAGACTCTCCAGCCAGACACTTAGTAAAAAGATTTTTAATATCCCATCATTGACCCTTGGTACTAATTACCAGTGATGGCATGTTATCGACCTATCGGCTAAGATCACGTTATCCCATCAAACCATCCCCTCCATAAACTTATCTAGCTTAATCTTAAAGCCAGAGAGGTCTTTCACCCTCACTGTTTCCCTCGGAAGGCTGTTCCAGAATTTCACTCCTCTGACGGTTAGAAACCTTCGTCTAATTTCAAGCCTAAACTTCACGATGGCCAATTTATATCCATTTGTTCTCGTGTCCACATTAGTACTGAGCTGAAATAATTCCTCTCCCTCCTTTGTATTTATCCCTCTGATATATTTAAAGAGAGCAATCATATCTCCCCTCAGCCTTCTTTTGGTTAAGGAAAACAAACCGAGCTCCTCAAGTCTCCTTTCATACGACAGTCCTTCCATTCCTCGGATCATCCTAGTGGCCCTTCTTTGTACCCGTTCCAGTTTGAATTCATCCTTCTTAAACATGGGAGACCAGAACTGCACACAGTACTCCAAATGAGGTTTCACCAATGCCTTGTATAGCGGGAGTAGCACCTCCTTATCCCTACTAGAAATACCTCGCCTAATGCATCCCAAGGCCGCATTAGCTTTCTTTACGTCCACGTCACATTGCCGACTCATAGTCATCCTGCGATCAACGAGGACTCCGAGGTCCTTCTCCTCTTCCGTTACTTCCAACTGATGCGTTCCCAGCTTATAACTAAAATTCTTGTTAGTCATCCTGTGACGGGTTGGATCACAGAAACCCCCTTGGGAGCTGCCGCCCGATGTGCAATGGCTACTTCTGTTTCTGTTCTCCCTGCCAGCTCGGTGGCTTCAGCTCCCTGTCTTGGTGAAGCCAGACACACCCGTCTGCTCCAGCACAGACCCAGGGTCTGAATTACTTGCCCCAAAGCTGCAGGTTTACCTGAAAACAGCTCACAGAAGTGTGCTTGTCTTTAGCACTCAGACGCCCAACTCCCAGTGGGGTCTAAACCCAGATAAATCCGTTTTACCCTGTATAAAGCTTATACAGGATAAACTCATACATTGTTCGCCCTCTATAACACTGATAGAGAGATATGCACAGCTGTTTGCTCCCCCAGGTATTAATACATACTCCGAGTTAATTAATAAGTAGAAAGTGATTTTATTAAATACAGAAAGTAGGATTTAAGTGATTCCAAGTAGTAACAGACAGAACAAAGTAAGTTACCCAGCAAAATAAAATAAAATGCGCAAATCTATGTCTAATCAAACACTGAATACAGATAATCTCACCCTCAGAGATGCTTCAGTAAGTTTCTTCTCAGACTGGACACCTTCCAGGCCTGGGCACAATTCTTTCCCCTGGTACAGCTCTTGTTCCAGCTCAGGTGGTAGCTAGGGGATTCTTCATGATGGCTCCTCTCCCCCCCTCTGTTCTCTTCCACCCCTTTATATATCTTTTGCATAAGGCGGGAATCCTTTGTCCCTCTGGGTTTCCACCCCCCCTCACTGGAAAAGCACCAGGTTAAAGATGGATTCCAGTTCAGGTGACATGATCACATGTCACTGCAAGACCCCAAGCCTTCATTCCTCCCAGCCTGACTCACAGGAAGGCTTGCTTGCAAACAGAGCCCCAGTCAATTGTCCTGGTTGATGGGAGCCATTAAGATTCCAAACCACCATTAATGGCCCACACTTTACATAATTACAATAGGCCTTTTGCATGAAGCATATTCTAGTTACATTATACTCACTTATCATGTTTTTATAAAACTATTCCAATTACATTATATTCACTTATCATGTTTTTACAAAATCATATAGACTGCACAACGTCACACATCCCTAAATGCATAACCTTACACTTCTCGCTATTAAATTTCATCCTATTACTATTACTCCAGTTTACAAGGTCATCCAAATCTCCCTGCAGGATATCCTGATCCTTTTCCGAATTGGCAATACCTCCCAACTTCATGTCATCCGCAAACTTTATCAGCCAACTCCTACTTTTGGTTCCGAAGTCAGTAATATATAGATTAAATAAAATCGGACCCAAAACCGAACCTTGAGAAACTCCACTGGTAACCTCCCTCCAACCCGACGGTTCACCTTTCAGTATGACCTGCTGCAGTTTCCCCTTTAACCAGTTCTTTATCCACCTCTGGATTTTCATATCGATCCCCATCTTTTCCAATTTAACCAATAATTCCACATGTGGTACCGTATCAAATGCTTTACTGAAATCGAGGTATATTAGATCCACCGCATTTACTTTGTCTAAAAAATCTGTTACTTTCTCAAAGAAGGAGATCAGGTTGGTTTGGCACGATCTACCCTTCATAAAACCATGTTGTAATTTGTCCCAATTGCCATTGATCTCAAGGTCCTCAACTACTTTCTCCTTCAATATTTTTTCCATGACTTTGCATACTACAGATGTTAAACTAACAGGCCTGTAGTTACCCGGGTCACTTTTTTTCCCCTTCTTGAAAATAGTAACTACATTAGCTAATCTCCAGTCAAACGGTACAACCCCCGAGTTTACAGATTCATTAAAAATTATCGCTAACGGGCTTGCAATTTCACTCGCCAGTTCCTTTAATATTCTAGGATGAAGATTATCCGGGCCGCCCAATTTACTCCCGTTAAGCTGTTCGAGTTTGGCTTCTACCTCGGATACTGTAATGTCTACCCCCCCCCCTTTAATCCCATCAGTCACGCCGCCACTATTCCTAAGCCCTTCATTAGCCTCATTAAAGACCGAGGCAAAATATTCGTTTAGATATTGTGCCATGCCTAGATTATCCTTGATCTCCACACCATCTACTGTCTTAAGCGGTCCCACTTCTTCTTTCTTGGTTTTCTTCCTATTTATATGGCTAAAAAACCTTTTACTATTGGTTTTAATTCCCTTCGCAAGGTCCAGCTCTACCCGGCTTTTGGCCTTTCTCACTCCATCCCTACACGCTCTGACCCCACCCTTCATTTTTATTTTGTTAGCTTCTTTGTTAGCTTGTGAGACTTTATTTAGTACCAATTGTGCAGAGATAGTTTGCTGATTAGCTGCATTTTCCTACCTCAGGTAGAAAAGTAAGCATAGGAGAGGCAAATTTATTTAGTGGATTGGGAATTGCAGCTTCCTTCCCCACTTTCGCCACCAACTCCCTTTGTGATCCTGGGCAAGTCACCTCTGTCTCCCCATCTGTAAATTGGGATGCCACTACTCATGGGCTAGATCATGGCTTTGTCAGGAGCAAGAAGCAGAGTGTTGATGATGTGCTGCCCTAGGTGCTGACCAGAAAGCAAACTGTGACTTAGTCTCAATCTATATTCTGTTTTGTAGAGCTCTGCAAAACTGCGGATATCCGCTTTATATCTGTGGATCAGATGTGGATACAAATGTCGTACCCGCACAAGGCTCTACTGTTTTGTCTCTTGCTCTACACTAAGTCTATATCTGACAGTGTATATTCTGTGCAGCTATATTGGACAGCTGGTTGGAGGCAAAGCCAAGGTTTCACCCATTCCCCAGCCCTTCCATGCACATGCATGTGGTGAGCAAACCTAGTTTACTCACAGTGGTTACACTACTACCAGTCACATGGGTAATGCACATATGGGATCAAGGGGCACCTTATGCCCCTTTACTGCCATGCACTGCCAGGATTTGGCCATATTTTTGCATGAATAAAAGGTTGCAGGATTGGACTTCAAGTTTGTGGAACCACATTTTCTCCACATAGTAGTTACCTTCATGATCTCAGTGTCAAATCTTACACATAGCTAGCTACTTACGTTTGTTGGGTCATCTTCTTTCAAGCTAAATGAACTGTCTATGCCAACATCATTTTAATTAACTAATGTACATTGGCTAGTGACTGGCTTATAGCAGTATGGAAGCAAAGCCTTTGCAAAATAAGTTTTTGCCACCACATATAAAAGTTTCAGCTACTTTCATGTAAATAATTCACATTGCTTCTTAAAAAACAAAATGTAAGTTATTGTATTAATAGAGAGCTACTGCATTAAAAGAATAAGTGCCAGATAGTGGCAACAAGACCTACTGAAACTCTATGGGAATTTTTAGTACCATATTCTGCATTAAAATCCATCCTCACACTTAAAAAAAGAAAAGAAAAAGCAAGATACTTTATCTTTCCTTTTCTTTCTCTCTCTCTCTCCAAAGAGTTAGCCCAGCTGATTGAGTAGTAGATTTAATACACTGTAGAGAAGATATGTCAAAGTAGCGGGAAGCATGATCCTTCCAGCCATTGGCTTTTCTTACATTTATATTTACTGCTGTCCTTTCAGAGTATAGAAATGCTCCAGAAAGGGAATTCAGTGCTAACCAGCAGGGGGAGGAGATAACTCTTCAATGAGTCACAGAGTCATCAATATCAGAGCTAGCCAACATGGCTGTTAGAACCTCATTATTGTGATGGCATTGTGCAGTGACTGTGATCATACAAATTGCCAGTGATTTCATGTGTTCCTTGAGTGTGTCCTCATGAGATTTCTCACAAAACCTCATTTTGGACTATTTCCTTTTGAGCAATAGGCAATAGTAGCTCACAGCAAAAGTTAATTTGGGCTGACTTGCAATAATAGTTTTGGGCTAAACACACATCAATAGTGTATTTATTGTTCCAACTTCAGGAACAAAGGAAAAGTTTGCTTGGTAACATTCATCGAAGACATTAGAAGAGATGAAAACTTTCTATGTAGAGACACATTTAGTTTTATTTTAATTTACCATTGAGATTTTCTGGTTAGCCTCTTTGTATGATGGCATCTTAAGACCTAAGTCTTCCACCACTGATTGCACTGAGATTTACTATGGTTATTTCATTGGGTCTGCTGATAGAGTATGGAAAGCAATAGTTAATTACAATGGGTACACTTAAAATGCTTCTTCTGTTTTGAAGGAAGGACTCTGGGTTTTAGAGATATTCCTGATACCTAAACTAGGGAATCCTACAAGAACTGCAAATCTCTCAAAATGGAAAAAGGTTTTTAAGTGCAAACACTTCAATTAGGAAATTGTTTGGATAAAAGTATGGACGATTGGATCAAAAAAGGGTTCCAAATCCATGAAATTCCTTCTTAACCAGCCAACAGGAGACTATGTGACCTCACAAAGCACATTGCTAGGTCACCTACAAGTAGCTGCTAATAAAAATGTCCAAGATATAAGATGTACATACTAGGGCTTTCAAGTGATTAAAAAAATTAATCGTGCTATTAAACAACAATAGAATACCATTTATTTAAATATTTTTGAATGTTTTCTACATTTTCAAATATATTGATTGTAATTACAACACAATACAAAATGTACAGTGCTCACTTTATATTTATTTTTATTACAAATATTTGCACTGTAAAAAAACAAAAGAAATAGTATTTTTCAATTCCCACATTACAAGTACTGTAGTGTAATCTCTTTATCATGAAAACTGAACTTACAAATGTAGAATTATGTACAAAAAAACCTTCATTCAAAAATAAAACAATGTAAACTTTTAGAGCCTACAAGTCCACTCAGTCCTACTTCTTGTTAAGCCGATTGCTCAGACAAACAAGCTTGTTTACATTTGCAAGAGATAATGCTGCCCCTTCTTGCTTATAATGTCACCTGAAAGTGAGAACAAGCATTCACATGGCACTGTTGTAGCCAGCATCACGCGATATTTATGTGCCAGATGCGCTAAAGATTCATCCTTCATGCTACAACCACCATTCCAGAGGACATGCATCTATTCGGGTTGATAGCGATATGCTGATGATGCGTTCGGGCTGATAGCGATATGAAACAATGCAGACTGCCGCATGTTCATTTTCATCAGGGGTCTCAAAGTCCCAGCCCGTGGGCCATCTGCGGCCCGAGAACCTCCCCACTGCAGCCCGCGGAGGAGAGATGAATGCAGACACACTGCCGGCAATGTCTGCTGCAGGCGCTGCCCCCCACAGCTCCCATTGGCTGGGGGAGAGAGACAGCGATACCATCACTAGTTGCCGGGCAGTGTCAGCCATGGAGGCAGCATCATTAGTTGCCGGGCAGAGTCAGCCATGGAGGCAGCGTCACTTTTTTCCACAATTAATATAAACAAGTCAAAATACTGAACACAACTATCTGCTGATGCACAACTTGCTGCAGTCCTGAAGGTTTCAACTCCTCAGTCACTGAGGCCAAACATCAACAAACTGACAGAACTGAAGCGTTGCCAGGTGTCTGGCAAACATTAAAAACTCTCTGGCAGGCAAAGAATTGTATAAAGTTGTATGACAGTTTTGTTATTTCTAAGAAATTCAAAATAAAAAATACAATATAAACATTTTCTTTTCTGAACACCATCTTCAGTGACATTATTGGCCCGCTGGGAGGATTTGAGGACTGGCACTGGCCCTACGGTAAATTGAGTTTGAGACCCCTGATTTTCATCATCTGAGTCAGATGCCACCAGCAGAAGATTCATTTTCATTTTTGGTGGTTCAGGTTCTGTAGTTTCTGCATTGGAGTGTTGCATTTTGAAGACATCTGAAAGCATTCTCCGCACCTCGTCCCTCAGATTTTGGAAGGCACTTCAGATTCTTAAACCTTGGGTCAAGTGCTGTATCTATCCTTAGAAATCTCACATTGGTACCTTCTTTGCATTTTGTCAAATCTCCAGTGAAAGTGTTCTTAAAATGAACAACATGTGCTGGGCAGGAGGCATATAATTCTTCCCCAAGAAGTTCAGTCAAAAATTTAATTAACGTGTTTTTTTTTTAAATGAGCATCATCAGCATAGAAGCACGTTCTCTGGAATGGTGGCCGAAGCATGAAGGGTCATACAAATGTTTAGCATATCTGGCACATAAATACCTTGCAATGCCGGCTACAAAAGTGTCATGTGAATGCCTGGTCTAACTTTCAGGTGACATTGTAAATAAGAAGTGGGCAGCATTATCTCCCATAAATGTAAACAAATTTGTCTTAGCGGTTGGCTGAATAAGAAGTAGGACTGAGTGGACTTGCAGGCTCTAAGGTTTTACATTGTTTTGTTATGGAATGCAGTTATATTACCCCCAAAAAATCTACATTTGTAAGTTGCACTTTCATGATAAAGAGATTGCACTATAATGCTTGTTTGAGGTGAACTGAAAAATACTATTTCTTTTGTTTATCATTTTTACAGAGAAAATATATGTAATCAAAAATAATAATATAAAGTGAGCACTGTACACTTTGTATTCTGTGTTGTAATTGAAGTCAATATATTTGAAAATGTAGAAAAACATGCAAAAATATTTATTAAATTTCAATTGGGATTCTATTGTTTAACAGTGCGATAAAAACTGCAAATAATCGTGATTAATTTTTTTTAATCACAATTAATTTTTTTGAGTTAATCGCATGAGTTAACTGCGATTAATTGAGAGCCCTAGTACATACATGAATCATAGGCGCTGACTTTGTGAGTGCTCTGGTAGCTGAAAAAAAAATTGTTGGTGCTCAGCACCCACCACCCTAAACAGCTGATTGGCATGGCCCAGCCCAAACAGCCGTTTGGCGGCTGGGGGCGGGGTTTGGGGGAGGCTGGAAAGCAGCGAGTGGCAGGCGGGCAGGGGCCTCGGGGAGGGGGCGGAGTGGGGGCAGGAAGAGGTGAAGTGAGAGCGGGGCCTTTGGGGAATGGGCGGAGTGGGGGCAGGGCCTCTGGGCGGAGTGGGGTGGAGCACCCCTGGAGAAAAAATGAAAGTCAGCACCTATGACATGAATAAGAGACATGCACATATGTAAATACACATTTAAAACATTAAAATATTGTACCTTTAAACCCTTTTCAGCTTTTTCAAATAAACTACAACATGGTGTGAATTTTTAAAAACTACTTTAAGCCTCCCATTCTTCTCCTCAGTCACTTCCTGCTGTTGTGTTCCTTCCCCCTCCCCCGCCCCCATTCTTTTCCTGTTTTCCCCACTCAGGACTATTTTTGAGGGAGGAGCCTTAAAAGGTTCCAATTCCGCAGTTGCAACATACCCTGAAGCTGTATCAACACACAGAACCTTTGGAGGCTTAGCATCCACAAGCATGTCATTCCTCCTCCCTCTGGCTAAATGCTTCAATTTCTGGGATCAAAACTAGCAGCCCTTTTTACCAGTGTAACTACATTTACAATAAACCTGCACAACAGGATAGGTCAGCAAATAAAGAAGCTTGCAACTAGTTGAAACTGCAGGAAACTTTAGTGGGGGGCAGAAGGCAATTTGCTATTGCAATTAAAACTATTGAGAAGCAGAAAAAAAAATCTCAAAAGCGACTTTCTTGTAATTTCAAAGCACACTTTAGCACGCGTGTAAAATGATTTATTTCATAACCCATTCAGTCCAATAGAAGACATGGTGATACATTTTGGTTTAAAGAAGGCAAATCTTTGACAATGGGAGCATACATTTTCTATAGCTCCTTACTCTGTGCTTTTGCAGGGAAAATGACTCCTCCAGCAGTGCATCAAACAGCTAAAATGATTCATAACAGCCACCACTTGTATGTTGTTAACGCATTATTCCATTGTTGGCCCTTGAGCACTTCTATATAGTTAATGGCATAGCATTAGACTTCATGCAGACAGAGCTTCTTAGGGAGAAAGATGCCTGCAGAACTTAGTTTCAGTTCAAGTTTTTTTCCTCCTTGAGTACAGTAATTCTGGACTGCCCTTAAAGCAAGCAAGCAAGCAAGCAAACAAACAAAGTAGCTACTTGGGGTACCAAACAGCTTCAGCAATTTGTAGCCTGATCTACCTCTTCCCATCTTTTCCAGTAGCAGGACCAATGGAAAGACTTGTCAAGTTTGAACATCAGTCCCAGAACAGTTCTGATCTATAACAGTCTACCATGCCTGACCATGGTTGTCAATAAACATATTAGCTGAGAGAAGACTGAAAACAGTTTAGCCAAGGACACAGACCAGGGAAAGCCATGCTAAGCACCAGGTCAGCCAACGTCATTAATGAGCATTTAATAACATAGTTGATATGACGATGAACGTTGGTTTCCCAGATCTACACTGACTGCTAAATTCTGCTTAGTCCTGGCTAACACATTTATCAAGAGTTGTGTTCAGAGAGGACAACATTTCACAGTGTGACTAGGCCAGTGATGGCAGAACTGGAGGAGGAAGCAATTCATGCCCTGCTCCATTTAGTTTCCTGCAGGACTGTTCTTTGTTGAAATATTTTGTGCATGGAGCTGTGCTCAGCTTGGTGCTTTTGGTTTGCAACCGCCTAGGATTTTACAAAGTCACATGGGATGGAATCTTTTGTAAAGGGACCATTCAGTGCAACAAAAATAAGGCTACACAAGACTGCAGGCTGAGAACTTGCTGCTTTTTTTAACTGCACCACAACAAGAGTGGGGCAGGAGGAACTCACATGGACTCAATAGGAAGTAAAGGGTGGCATGGAGCCTGGCTCCATTTTATAATACTCTTGGTAACCCAGTTAACCCTATCATGACCACTTTACTACAATATCCCTCAAGTTTTTCTTTGAATGTTAAGTTCATCAGAAACCAACACTGCAAGCAAAATTCAGTCTAGATCACCAGGTTTCACAACTATCTCAGGTTCACAAGTCTTAGTGAAGCTCTCAGTGAACCAGAGTTCATTTTAGAACCAGGGCAGCTTTCGCATGGGTTAATGGGTTCACTCGTACCCACAGAAATTGTGAAACCAAGGGAGCCAATCCTGAGCGGTGCTGTTATCCCGTGTGCCAGACAGTAATGCCTAGATCGGGGACCCAGGCCTAGCCCCACAAGACAGGAGCTGCCTTGGGGTGGGGTTGGGGGAAAAGGGTGAATGCAGGGTTTGTTCTCCCCTCCCTCCTGGGGCCTTCCTTCCTCACTGTGGTCCTGGGGTGAAGGGTGCTACTGCAGGTGGTTGGTGCCCCCACTTGACTACAGTATAGTGCACCCATTGAATCAGTAGGTTATATCTGCCCCTGGTTTAGAATTCATAATGAAACATGAGATCAGGCAAGTTTTATTGTGAACAGTTAGAGCTCTGGTTCTACTGCTGGATGAAGAATGGTCAGTCAGCTCACTAAACTGGGGAGATCAGAATGTGAACATTACACCATACCTCATATTGTCTATGAGGCCCAAAGACACAACTTTCATCCTATGTCTGGTATTAATTACAGTTTAATTCATTTCAAATGCCTAACACTTGGAGATTTCAAGTTTTGACAAAGAGAAAAAAAAATCCATGACAATTTTCATAAACATTTTCCCACTGATTTTTCAACCAGTTTACATACACCTCTACCCCGATATCACGCTGTCCTCGGGAGCCAAAAAAATCTTACCGCATTATAGGTGAAACAGCGTTATATCGAACTTGCTTTGATCCACTGGAGTGCACAGCCCCGCCCCCCGGAGTGCTGCTTTACCATGTTATATCCGAATTCATGTTATATCAGATCGCACCTCAAATAAAATCTACTGAATACCTACAGTGTCCTTGGAAGTGGGACGAGCTAATGAAATAGGCAATGTGCTTATTCACTGTTTTTGTAAAAAGGACAACAGCATGAAACATTTTAAGGCAACAGAACAACATAGGTGCTCTTATACTGCCCCCCTTTTTTTAAAAGGAGTGTACAGTCTTGTTCCTCTGTGGGTCAGTTCTTAATTTGCAACATCTTGCTGAAAACATGATTAGAAATTTTTATTCATAGAATCATAGGACCAAATTCAACACTAATAAAGTCAATAGGAGCTGCTGAATGCTCATTAATTTTGAAAATCAGGGTACTTAGTTAGGTGCTACAGAGTGGATTTAGGAACCAACATTTAGGTATCCATTTTTGAAAACCTTTGTCAATGGTGTTTAGGCCTCAGAGCTGACCTGAGAATGAAAGAGACAGACAGATCAAGCTTTTTATAGCAGCTCTGAGGACAATGTGAGATGCTGGGCTGCTGAGACTGGGAGAATGCAAGCTTGCAAAGGGTGCAGCACCTCCTGAAATATTATGAGTACCCTCATATTTGAACGAAGTCAATGTCAGTACAAGTAGCTCATCAGAGAAGGTGCAGTCTTCTTGGTTACAAAATTTTGGCCCATCCATTTCATTTTCTGTTCTCATAATCCTCATGGAGGATGAAAAGTGTTATAAACACTATAGCAAATTGATAAGTATCATGGAGGAAACACCTCAACTGGAACATTCAGGTTGGCCTGGTTGTTTACCAAAGATAAAGTTGCAGCTGCATTCTTGTGTACTAATTACATGAAGATTTTAATTGCGCTCAGGGCCGGCTCCAGGCACCAGCTGACCAAGCAGGTGCTTGGGGCGGCCAATCGGGAGAGGGGCGGCAAGTCCAGCGATTCGGCGGCAATTCGGCGGAGGGTCCCTCACTCCCGCTCGGAGCGAAGGACCTCCCGCCGAATTGCCGCCGCAGATCGCGATCGCGATCGCGATCGCGGCTTTTTTTTTTTTTTTTTTTTTTTCGCTGCCTGGGGCAGCAAAAACCCTGGAGCCGGCGCTGATTGCGCTCAGTTTTCTGAATAATATCTCATCACATAGTGGATGAAAATATGAAAGGTTCCATTTATTCTACACTGTTTGTCTGCAGTTTGTTAGAATGGCTGACCCATATTTGAATCATATTAAATATTTTGAAATCCACAAGGGAACATAAAAGAGGCATCACTTCTCTATATCCAGTATGCTCATTGACTCTCAGATGATAGAAAGTAGATTTAGCTTCTGATTAGTAATGAAAATAATCAATTCAGATACAAGAAATCCATCACACACACCCGCATCCCAACCCCTGCCCCAGCCCAGAGTCCCCTCCCACATTCCAAACCCCTCAGCCCTGAGCACCCTCCTGCACCCCAAATCCCTCATCCCCAGCCCATCAGAGCCCGCCCCCCCCCAAGCTGGAGCCCTCACCCACCCCCCTGCACCCCAACCCCCTGACCCAGCCTGGAGCCCCCTCCCACACCTTGAACCCCTCATTTCTGGCCCCACCCCAGAACCTGCACCCCCAGCACAGAGCCTGTACCTCCTCCCACATCCAAACCCCCTGCCTCAGCCTGGAGTCCCCTCCCATACTCCGAAGCCCTTGGCTCCACCCCCCAGCCCAGAGCCCCCTCCTGCACCCCAAACCCCTCATCCTGCCCAAGAGCCTGCACCCCCAGCCAGAGCCCTCACCCCTCTCACATCCCAACCCACTGTCTCGGCCTGGAACCCCCTCCCACACTCTGAACTCCTCATTTCTGGCCCCACCTCGGAGCCTGCACCCCCAGCTGGAGCCCTCACCCCCCCCCTCCCACCTCAGCCGCCTGAGCCAGCCCAGTGAAAATGAGCGAGTGAGTGAGGGTGGGGAAGAGCGAGTGATGGGGGGGCAGGGCCTCAGAGAAGGTGTGGTGCATGGGCAGGGCCTCGTAGGAGGGGCGGGGCAAGGGTGTTCGGTTTGTGCGAGTAGAAAGTTGGCAACATATCACCCATCAATGGGATGCCATGCGACATCTGTTTAACAGCATACAGGTGCATTACATGACAGGTTATGACAGGAAATGAAGTATACCATATTGAATTGAAATATACACAGAATGCATGTTATTATACAAGTTGAAATATGGCCTGGACTCTAAGGCCTGCCACTGGATCTTAATGGCCTAAAGGTTGTTGGTTTACTTTTCTTCTGAAAACCAGAACTTCCTAACCCCTTGGTTGGGGTATTACTTCTGTTTTGCAGGGGGAAAGGTGCCATCTACTGAATCACTTATATACGTCCGGCAGCACCAGGTGATTTCTCAATGCCCTTCCTTCCAACTACCACCATACACAACTCTGTTTTGCATGGGACATCTAGTGAGAACATAGGCCATGGCTGTAGCGGGTACAGCAGAAAGAGAGGTATACTATGCACTTAAATTGTTATAATCCCTTGAGAGCATTGTTGGAGTGACCCCTACTGGTGGATGCCCAAAGTGATATTGACTAGCTTCAAAAGATACCTAAACACCACTCTACTCAGTCTGAAGGAGGGTCAGAAGAAGGAGAAATAGGGGGAGTCCCAGAGGGCTGCCTCAGAAATAAAAGGTTTCCTTTACTTTTGTCACTGACCTACAAAGTTATGCTGAGGTTGTTTTTTCTCAGAATGTAAAAATAAATTTCAACGTGAAAATAATAAACCTAGTTACAAAACAGGAGGGACACAAGATGTGTTTTTCTGATTAAAGTAGATGCATCACACTGCAACACAGAGAAATAAAATTTAGTTTTATCTTGGTTTCAGACTGTAGAGCTCTGCATTTAGTACTGCTCTTGTGTCAATCTGTTCCCCACAGCCCAACACAGCTTGTGTTCCTTATTATAATCATTCGTTGCCCAGTCACCACCCCATTAAACCCAGGAGCGCCGCCAGCTTTTCTGGCGCCCTAGGCGGCGGAAGGTCCCGCCCCCGAAATGCCACCCCCAACAGCCGCGGCGGCAGGTCCCGCCCCCAAAATTCCACAGACAGCCGGGGCGCCGGCGACCCCCAAATACTAGTGCCCTAGGCGACCGCCTAGGTCGCCTAATGGGTTGCGCCGGCCCTGATTAAACCGCATGCCTGCAGGAGCTTTGTTGTCAGGATAAAGGTTTTAAATCTCACACTACTTGTACATCACGTTCAGCAAAATTATGAAAGGAAGGAGTTGCTGAAAGGAGAATCAATGACAGGAACTGCCAAAATCATTTTCATTCAAGCTGTGATGTGGCTAATGTGTGTAGAACATTCAAGGTCTTTTCTGCTAATAGTTGTTAATGTGTTCTGTTTCTTCTGTGAATTTCCATTCATCGATTTTTCAGGCAGGAAGGGATTATAATCATGGAGCCTGATCTTCGGCATGACACAGGCCATAGATTTTCACCAGTAATTCCTGCAGAATTATTCTTTCCTACTATGTAAGAGAACACTTTGGGGTTCAGTAACTCGTGTTCAGAGGAGAGTAGATCTTTTAGAAAGACATCCTACCTCACTTTAAAAGCTATAAGTGATGATGAATTTGTCACTTCACTTGGGAAGCTGCTCTAATCGTTAATTACCCTCCTTTTTAAAAAGTTAAGGTTTTATTTCTAATTTGAATTTTTCTAGCTTCCTGTCTGTTCCCTATTAACACAATGGGTGTGTGATCTGTTTGTGTGGAGGGTGAGAGGGCAAGGAGGGTGGAGTAGGAAATGAAAATACTAAAGTGTTTCAATCAATCACATTCCACAAACCGGGTCTGACTGTTTTCTCCCACCCCTCTTTATAAACGAGATTCACGGAAACGATTTTTCAGAGATCAATACTGATGCCGGGGAGTTTTTAAATGATACAAACACCGCTATATTAAAACATAAATCATTCTGACTTTCCATTTAAGACTCACTTGTATTTGTTTATATAAGAAGAATAAGCTGTCAGACAATTTGCTTTTTGTGAATGTAGTGCTAGTGGATGATACCAGAATGACATCTCTGGAAACGGAAGTGTTATTTATCCTAAGACTACGCATAGCATGGGCCATAGCCCTCCTCCAATCAGCCTCAACACACCCAACCTCTGGATGTGACAGGATATGGTGCTGTGGGCCAGTCTACACCTGTTCAGCCTTCGGCCTGTCTGCTAAGCCTGCCAAGAAGGGTGCCAATTAATGAGATACAAATGTTTTAACGGATGGTTGTTTGAATTTTTATTTGATTGTCTGCTGAGGGTGGATGACAGAGCAGAGAAGAAAGGAGGAAAATGTGGAAAGGGGGTATGACTAACCCAAGACAAGACGGAGAGGCTAAACTAAGAGAGGAGGCAGAAGGTTCCAGTAATTTCCATATCTTACCTCTTTTATTCTCTCCTATGCTCCTTTTCCTATGCCCTTTGTGAAAGGCCAGTAAGAGATGCAAGGAGCGACTTCCAGCTGAGACAAGTTTAAAAACACACCAGCTATCACTCAACCCATTGGATTTTGGTCGAATTGCTGCCCACAGATTCCAGGGTCCTGGCTGAAGTGTCAACTACAGCAATGTGCAGGGCATTATAGTGGAGCACCACTGGGTTTAGAACTATTTAAAGCCGGAGTCTGAGTGCTCTAAAATCTGCACAGTTACTTGGATTGATTTGAAACTCTGTGCGCCTCAGGGGTCGCATGGTAAGGTTAATGGTCCAGATTTGGCATCATTTTACCCAGGGGTTCCTGAGATTCAGCCCCACCCCCAGCAAAAAAACAAAAACAACCTGTCATGGGGTTCCTTCACCACTGCGGTGCCTCCTGCTGGCTGTCATGGGGATTAGCTCTGCTAGCTGGTGTGCCCTCTCCTGATGGTGCCTCTCCTGTTGTCATCACCGCCTCTGCAGACCTGCCTCAGTCCAAGTGCTGCAGCATCCTCTTTCTGATTCAGCCCTCCGGTCGTGTCACCGTTAGTCCCCGGGGCGGGGGAGGAGAGGCGAGCTCTATCAGTTCTAGAGTCTAGCCACCTCCGCACGGGCAAGTTGGGCAGGGGGGACCCGTGTCCACCCACTACTCCGTGTCCTGGCCCAGGGACCATGTAGCCATCAGCCTCCTGCTGCCTCTCCCAACTTCTCACCAGTGCTGCTTCAAATTCCCTGGGCCACTTCCCCGCAGCCCCAGCACCTTCTTCACCCTCTTCCCAAGGCCTCGAGCCTGCAAGTCCCAACAGCCAATCAGGAGCTCTCTCTCTAGCTCCCTCGGTACCTGTTAGCAGCTGCCCTGTCTGAGGTGCTGCCCTACAGGAACCCAGTCCTCTCCCTTGGGATCCTGGCAGCAACTGAACTACTCTGCCCTGCAGCTCACTTTTATATCAACCTACTGGCTACTGATTGGCTGTTTCTCACAGCCCCTCTCCTATTGCCTGCTCCCTGCGCAGCCTCCCTAGGCTGCTTTTAATCCCTTCTCTGGCAGTGTGGGTGAATGCCCCATCACACACCTTCCTCCTCAAGACCACCACACGGGGTGGGGGTATTACCTCCCCTGCTTCCCTTGCAGCTAGGTTCATAGGATGTCCCTCTCCTGACTTAGGTTCCCCACTAGGTGGAGCAACTTGCCCTTTTCCTCCATGGTGTCCCTGAATTTCCCTTTCTGCGCTTCTGTGTCCTCTTGCGCTACTTGCAAGGCCAACTCAGTGGTTTTCAGTTTCTCCCCGAGCCCAGGCCCTTGCTTTGCTGGCTCTCCCAGCACCCCTTCTCCTATAGTCTGAGTTCCCAGCTCCCCCTGATTGATCTCTGTACAAGTCCCCACATCCTTCAGCTGGACATTTAAGGGTCTCTTCCTTCTCTCCCATTTCTCTCGTTTGGCCCCATTGGCCTTCTCCATCACCCTGATGCACCCCCTTTGGGTATCTGGCACCTCTTTCTGGTCCTTTCTGGATCCTTTGCCCTTCTCCTGGATCGGGTCCTGCCTCTGGGGGCACTGCCTCTTCACATGCCCTAATTTCCCACAGGTGAAACAAGCGTCTCCCCTTCCTGTTCTCTTCACAGGTCAGGGACCTTGGGGTTTTCCTACTTTTTTTCCCTTGGAGCTAGACTTCCTGTCGTCCCAATAATGGCACTCTCTCTCTCAAAGTGTTCCCGTCGCTCACAAGTGTAACACCACTCTGCTTGGGCTTCTAGCATCCTGACCCTGGGGCCTCGCTTCTTGCCTCAGGCTTCCTGGCCCCTGCTTACCTCCTGGAGGATCTTGAGCAAACAAACAGTGTTGCTTTTCAGCCAGCTACCTCAGGGATTCCTGCAGATATCTCTGTGCTTCCCACTGTAGCTACTGGCTCTCCAGCATCTACATCATTAAGTCCTGGATCCCCCTTGGTTTCTCTTCAACCCTCTTCAGTGCGAGCGGCAACTCTGAAGTCCAGCCTGGGAAGCTACATATGCCTTCCGCCAAAAAGGCCTCTGCCCATGGTGGCTCCATTGTCCCTTTGCCCCAAGTGTCTCTTCTATAGCCTTTCCCATTTCCCTTGTATCAGGGGTAGCTGTCAAACAATATGAGTCGCTCACTCAATCCCCTTCCCTCAGGGGCAGCCGAATGCCCACATTCTCCACCACATGTCACAGGAGTCCCTCACCACTGTGGTGCCTTCTGCTGGCCGTCATGAGGATTAGCTCTGCTAGCCAGTGCACCCTCCCCTGATGATGCCTCGCCTGTTGTCATCCCTGCCTCTGCAGATCCATCTCAGTCCAAGTACTGCAGCATCCTCTTCCTGACTCAGCCCTCTGGCCATGTCACTGTTAGTGTTTTTCCCTTTCCTGGGTGGGGGTGGGGTGAGAATCTCAGTTCTAGAATGTAACCACTTCCCCAGTGGGGAATGAGACCCAGATCCACCCACTACTCCGGGTCCCAACCCAGGGACCCTTTAGGTAGCAGCCTCCCACTGACTCTCCTTAACTTCTCACCAGTACTGCTTCAAATTCCCTGGGCCACTTTCCTGCAGCCCCAGCACCTTCTTCACCCTCTTCCCAGGGCCTTGAGCCTGCAAGTCCCAGCAGCCGGCCAGAGCTCTCTCTAGCTCTCCCAGTACCCACTAGCAACTGCCCTGTCTGAGACGCTACCTTCCTGCAGCCCTCTAGGAACCCAGTCCTCTCCCTTGGACTCCCTGCAGCAACTGAACTGGTCTTCCCTGCAGTTCACTTTTATATGAACCTACCGGATGCTGATTGGCTGTTCCTTGCAGCCCCTCTTTTATTGGCTGTTCCCTGCACAGCCTACTAGGCTGCTTTTAACCCCTTCTCTGCCAGTGTGGGGCAGACGCCCCATCACAGGCTCACACACATCTGCAGAGGGGCACAGCCCTCCACATCACCTCATATTACAATCACAGCTCTTTCAAGCTGTTCCAACTAATTCCTCCACCATTCAATACAGCTACACCTAACACAGTGAATGCAGCTGGAGTTACTCCTGGGGGAATTCTGCACCACTGTGTACATGCATAATTAATGAGCCATGCATATTTTTAATGTTTTGCGCAGAAAAAAGTTTCTGCCAGAAAGTTGCTGCAGTCCCGCCTTTTGCCCACCAGAGGGCACTGTGGCAATAGAACAAAGCAGCAGCTTCTGGCCAGCTAGGGAAGAGAAAGACTGCAGTGCCTTTTTCACAGCGCCTGTCAGGCCAGGTCAGGAGACAGGGACTATGGGGAGACAGATAGCATGGGGCTGCTGGGGGGTTAGACAGAGGCTCAAAAGGGCTAGTGGGGGAGGACAGACTGGGGCAAGGGTTGAATGGGAGTGGAGGCACAGAGCCACAGGGGGGAGGGAGGTGCAGGGCCACATAGGGATGGGGGAGTGGGTGTCTGAGTGGATGTGGAGGAACACATGTGGACAGGGGGTGCAAGGACACATGGGGGTTCAGGGACACATCAGAACAGGGGCAGATGTGCCTGACTGAATGGGAAAGGCTAGGGGTCATCCAGGATCTGCATGGGAGAAACTCCCTAACAATCCCTTCCCGCCTTCCCCCCCCAAAAAAAACTGTTCCATACTTTTCCCACCCATACCCAACAACCCTCCAAGTTCACACCCAGACTCCTTCCCAGCAATTACTTCCCTCTCCCTCAGCTCCTCTGTTACCCCTGACTCCCCCAAGCCTTTGCATTGCTTCTTAGGGGCGCGGGAAATACAGTTCTATATTGTAGTTTAAATGAATTAAACTATATTAATAGGCCTAGTAAGGAATCTATTTGTCAAAAAACATTCCCTGAATCTTTTTTGTTGTCTGTATTGTTACAGACGTACTTGCTGATAAGTATTTTGAAATAAATGACCAAAAATAATTGAAACTAGTGTGATTCTGCATATTTTATTTCTCAAAATAACACAATATAATTTTAAAATATTGTGCACAGAATTTTTGTTTTCACGCAGAATTCCCCCAGGAGTATGGAGTGCATGCAGATAATTCTCCGTGGCTATTGTCAGCTCCAGGGAGGCAGAGAGGCCATGTACCTTAATTCTATTTCCTCATTTTCAGAAATTTGAGTTTTGTTGAACTTGATATTTTGCAAGGGCACAATATACCATCGGGCAACCTAACACTGTGTTAAGAACAATTTTTGTCAGTGAATAATTAGTGGATCCAGCCACTGATTTTAGACTCCAATATTTAAGTCCACTGTTATGTGTGATCACTAGGTGGTGGACTGCATCCTAATTTCTTGTACCTCTGGGAGGCCAGGGCTTGCTCCAAGTCTTGCAAAGCTAGGCATGCATAGTGCAATCAGCTGTGCACGGCTGCGAAGAGAAGAGGGATGTGTTACTACACCCAACCATGGATAGTTACTTTTTAACCTATCCAAAAGAAGCCCAATTAGTTTGCAAAATAAATGCAGCACTAGAGCGCAATCAAACCCACCAAAACTAACACCCCCACATTGGATACCACAACAAACAACAGCCACTGCCACACAACCATCACCTTGCTGGAGGAAAATTGTCAGGAATTCTAAAATATTAAACACACACTTAAAAAATTTCAACACCAGACAGAACTTTAATATTAATTTCAATGTTCTATTGAAAATACTTCTTCCTTATCCTGCTCCAGTCAACCGACCTAACGGTATTTAGTTGCAGTCTATTCTCAGTTCACAATACCTTTTCAGACCAAGTCACACTGAGCACCCTCAGAAGTTTTAAAGGTGAACTGTAATTTGTTGTCTTTATAATTTATACACAATTTCAATTTTTTTTTTTTTTAAAAGAGGATTTTGTGTCTTTTTATTATTACTATTACCTTGCCACTGTTGCCAACTCTTGTGATTTTATTGCACGTGCCATGATATTGGGTGTTTTTCTTAGACCACCAGTTCCAGGAGTAATATGAATACATCAGTATCTCAGCCCCTAAAGACTCTACAAACGAAGCATCCCCTTCGCACCCATCCCCTCAGATTTTGGGAGGAGAAGCTGAAGCTCAGGTTAGTCTAGTGTGACATTAAGGTCCAAAGTACTTGCTAAACGTGCTCCAGCCAAGAGGGAAGCTAGGAACTGATCATTTGAATATAAAACACAACCAGACATTTAAAAATCAAAACAATAATTGAGACAGTCCTTGTACATCATAAAAAAGAGTAAAGTACAAGAACAATTTGTTTCCTATTTTGTAGGTCATCTTTAAAGCCTTATGCCAGAGAGAATAGTATTCCATCCATTACCACTCATGTAACGTGGTGTATGTCATTATTTGTATTGTGGTAGCACCTAGGAGTCCCAATCATGGACCTGGACACATTGTGCTAGTTGCTCTACAAACACAGAACAAAAAAGATGGTCGGTCCCTGACCCACAAAATAATAATACAATTTTTCAAGGTTCCCAAAGCCAGTCATGGGATACATTTTTCCAGAACATCTAAGTTACCTAGTAGCCTAAGTCCCATTTTCAAATGTTAACACTTAACTTTATCCAGCCAGGTCATGTTTGTAGGACTATTCCTGATTGCAGAGTGAAATGCCATTTGAGCCAGCTCTTCGCAGACAGTGGTGCCAGCAATCACCGGCCAACAAAGAGGTGGGAACAACATGTGTTGCAGCAGCAGCTAGAACTGATTAGCAATCTGGGTTGTTACAGCAGCCTAGTAGCAGCTCAGTGAATTGCTGTGTGGGAATCAGAGTTTGGGTTTGACACCAGGTCCTATGCTCCTGCTGCATCAACAGGTGCAGAAAACATTGGAGAGGCCACAAATTCAGTCTCTGCAAGAGGATGGGGAAGAAAACTGTTCACACGAATTGGCAGCAAGTCCAGTAGAAAACAAAGATGAATTCCACCGGGAACTAGCCTTCCTGAGCTGCCTCAGCTGGAAAAACACCTGGCTCTGGGAATATGGGAGAGGAAAAGAGGGAATTTTCATTCTGAGTTGAGCTAACAGGCAAATACAGAAGGTGGAAGTTGAGATAAGGATTATTGTTCTGAAAAATAAGCGGTTCATTATTTACAGATGGATATCATACGCGATTCTCTAGAGTGAGCCATTTGGTGTTACCCTAGGGATCTACAAAAGAATCAAGTGACTGTGTGCATAATGTGTATCTTCCTGACTGATGGCAGCAGAAATCACATTCAGAATAGAGTTTAATGAGTTTCCAGTTCCATTAGCTTTATTTACAATAAATTGTGTTGTTCAAAATGGCAGAACACAAATCAACCATCTCAAACCTTCTGGATGTATGGGGGTGGTTTGTGTTATTTATCTCAGTTGCTAGTCATGCATGGAACAAAGAGACCTCTTTCCCCCGACCCCAAGTAAAATTGTACTTGTTTTGTACACAGACTGACAAGTAGGGAAGTTTGCCTGCTAAGGACTCCCAGGGAGATACTTAGTTTTTCCAGGTTTTTGGGTGGGGGCTCAAGCCAGTGCTTTCTGCTAACTGTTAACGGAACTTCTGGACATTTGAAGCCAGCCCTCATTGCTGTGAAAGAGCTGCGGCAGAACTCACAGGTCAAGATTTCTTCTTAAAAATGAGAGACTAAAATGAAGCTCAAACCCATATTTGGGCACATGTGGTTAAATGCTGGCCTATGGGAGTCCATGTAATTTTTGCCAGTTCAATGGACCAGCATTTCACCACTCATTTTTCAAGAGTAATGAGTACTCCGCAGCTCCCATGGACTTTGGAGGGTTGTTTTGTTAAGACCTCCAAACTTCATATGTTCATCCACAATCTCCTTCTCTCTCTTGGTATGTTACATTAAACTGGAAAACAAACAGGATCACTTAAGCTGACCATCAAGAAAAACTGATATATGAAAGGTAGAAACAATCCTTCAACATTCCTAATAGGATTTACAAGAAAACTTCATAGCTCTAATTTCTATTGTTCTAATAACTAAATAGGATTTATTTTATTTGCAAAGCATATTTGTGTTTGCTTATTTGGGAACATAGTAGTTAATTTCAGGTGCTGCATGAATAATTTATTAGCCAGATGCACAGAATTAAAAGTGGTTTAAAAGCTATTCTTCAAAGAGAAAATTAAATACATAAATCCACTAATTGTGCAGTCTACCTAGCATTAAAAACTATGAAAAGCCAGACAACTTAAAATGCCTTTACCCATGATCGTAACAGTACATAAATCAATACAGTTGTCATACCAATAATTTTAATCCCTACTTGCAAAATACTGAAGTAGCCTTTGGCTGCAGAGATTATTATGAACCTATAATGTTGTTAGCCGCTGGATATACAAAGGAGGATTTTATGTATTGCAGCAAAGTGAGCAAAAACAATTCTTTAAATGTAGATTTTGAAAAATAGCAAAGTTGCAGGTGACATTTTGACCATGTGGCCAATAAACCGTGGTGAAAAGCATGGACGAAATTCCTAAATGGAGAGAATAGAAAACATCTTTGGGGACAGTGTGTAGATAAACAATCTGAGCCTAGCTAGTCACAGACAGGGAAGAGTTATTTAAATGGGATTGTGAATGAATGGATGGTTTAGGGCAGGGGTCTCAAACTCAAATGACCACGAGGGCCACATGAGGACCAGTGCATTGACCCGAGGGCCGCATCACTGACACGCCCCTCGCTGCCTCTGGCCCCGCCCCCACCCCACCCCTTCCATTAGGCCCCGCCCCTGCCCCACCTCTTCCCACCCCTTCCCCGCCCCATTCAAACCCCTTCCCGAAGTCCCCACCCAACGCTGCCCCCAGGGGGTGCAGGAGGTGTGCAGGGTGCAACGGGGGCTCAGGACAGGGAGTTGGTGTGTGGGGTGCAAGAGGGTGAGGGGTGCGGCAGGGGGTCGGGGTGCAGGGTGCAGCAGGGGGCTCGGGGCAGGGGGTTGGGGTGCGGGATGTGGCAGGGGGCTCGGGGCAGGGGGTTCGGGTGCGGGAGGGGTGTGGGGTGCAGCAGGGGGCTCAGGAAAGGGGTTGGGGTGCGGGACGGGTGCGGGGTGCGGCAGGGGGCTCAGGCAAGGAGTTGGGGTGCAGGAGGGGTTCAGGGAGCGAGCTCCAGCCCGGCACCGCTTACCTAGAGCGGCTCCGGGGTGGCAGCAGCGCGCACCGGGGCCAGGGCAGGCTCCTTGCCTGCCCTGTCCCCCCGCGCTGCTCCCTTCCAGGAAGCAGCTGGAACCCTGTTCCTGCAGCCCCTGGGGGAGGGGGAGGGGCTCCGGGTTGCAGCCATGTGCTGCTCTTGCCACTCCTCCAGGTACCTCCCACAAAGCTCCCATTGGCCGCGGTTCCCTGTTCCCGGCCAATGGGAGCTGCGGGGGGCGGTGCCTGGAAGGAGGAGTCCTCTGCCTTCTTCCCCCTCCCCCCCGCCCGAAGGGTCTGTGCTGCCGGCTGCTTTCTGCTGCTCTCTGAAAGCAGCGTCGCAGCACCACAGAGGGGAATCCCGCGGGTAGGCAGAGGGGAGGGGAGGGGTGCGGGAGGGGAGGGGAGCTCGGCGGGCCGCACGCAAGAGCCCCGCGGGCCGCATGCGGCCCGCGGGCCGCGTGTTTGAGACCCCTGGTTTAGGGGGTTAATGAATGGATAGAGAGGCTTCAGTTTTTAGATAAAAGATTCAAAGCCAGGCTACAGTGTAATGAAGAAAAGTTGTTATGTATGTCCTTTAGCTAAAAAGAAGATTTCAGAGTTGTCATTCCTGCATTTTTCATGAACACTAGATTCAACATAAAAATTAACTAGAAAATTAAATAAAGGAAAAGGAAAATCCAAGTGATATACAGAAAATACTATTATTTAATATTCTGGGAATACCACAGTTGAAGGCCCCAAATAGGATCAGGTCTCACTGCATTGTGCAGTGATAGTAAGATATTCTCTGCCTCCAAAAAGCTTATAAGCTAATAATGGCAGTTTGCCAAATATAACTCCTTAAATTCATTATAACAAAATGGAGATAATGGTACTCACCTTCTTGTAAGTTGCTTTGAAATCTACTGATGAAAAGTACTATATAAGAGCTAGGTATTATTTTGTACAGAAAAGCTATTTTTCAGGTTTAAAATGTGTGATTGATAGCTCTCTTTCCCTCTCAATTTAAAGTCTGTACACTTGGACTCATGACAACTAAAGCACCTGGTTTTCATGTGGATGGCTACAAAACATTGCCAATACACATTTTCAAATTCTCAAAATAGTTGCAAAATAGTTGGCTGTAAATTGTGGCACGTACTGTATACATGGTGTGGTGTGCTATTGTATAACGGATTTATTGACACAGTCTTGAGATCACCTTAACGGCTTCCTATTTCTGAGCAAACTTGTGCTGATAAACCCTTTATGACTGCCCCATCTTACCTTCTTTAACAAGCAAATCCTGCAGAGACTGAAGCCCCAGCTTTAAACAGGAGTGAAGTCCCAACATGTACACCCGTCTTTGCCAGATTGGACTCTCAGTTTTTATTCAGGCAAACTCTCATTGACCTACAACTGAGTATGGGCCTGAGCTACAAAATCTGGATCCATATCTATATTTCACTAAAGTTCATAAAACAGAGAGATCAAGGGATTTGAGATGAGCCTCTGTAATTTAATGCTACAGCTGATTTACCATATAAGTCTTCCAGACGAGTTGGACTGCAGCGAGACATAGCTGCTGCTGGCATTTAACTTAATAAGTAGAGCTGGTTGAATAATAGTAATTGAATAATTTATTTGATGAACTTCATAATATTTTTAATTAAATTATCTGCAAGTGATGTTTTTCATTTTTCACACAGCTCTGTATTATAAATGCTGGAGGTGCCACATTTGTATTTACAGTCTGGGAGTGCAGTAAAAGCAATTGATTTTAGGAAGATGTCTTCAACAGAACATCTCTGTCCATATGATCCTTCATTATACCATACATTTTAAGTAATATTGTATTTTCATTTGGGAGGAACCTGGGCTGTAACATAAATAAATGTATTTTAAGGGCTACGATGGTAGCCAAGAAAATAAATTCTTTAAAAACCAGATACCTCTGGCAGGTCTTGAGAGAATTGACTTGGCTATGGAAATTAGTATTTGGGTGCCCTTAGGAAGAAACACCTATTAAATGAAATGACAGCTTGGATACATGGAATATGATCTCTCCCTTCATGGAAATTTAGGCTTCATTTTATAACAACATTTTTAAAACCCAGCTTTAGCACTGTGTAAATCCCACTATTAAATTATCTGTTCAGTTGATTGAAATTTAATAGAATCCTAGAAATTAGGTCATTCCCTCATCCTACTAGGGCAGATGGTTCCTATAGCATATGATCTAGCAGAGATGCAACCACATAAGTAAATCTGGGGAGTGGGGGAGAACTGGAAGTGCACATGGGTAAGATCTGCAGCCATCTTGAGAGGGACATCAACATAGGGTAAAAGACTGGCAAGGAAGGGGTGGAGAGAGACACAACCTTCTTTATTCCAGTCCACGTGGCTGCTGTTCTAATACTTCATTCAATCCAGTATTAGTGACTCAAGCAATGGGACTTCCATGACGTTCCTTTTCAATCATCATAATTTCTTATTCTGTATATCAAGCTTTTAATGTTTGGAGGAGATGGATTCCACCACCACCCCATCTGCATCCTCCTCATGCTCTTACAGATCAGGAAGGACTTGATAGTGTTTATGATTAACCCCCTTTATGATTAACCCCCTTTCCCTTCTTCTTCTCCTCTTATACCATCATCCAATGTATAATTTATCTAGCAGGGACAGTGTTGTGTAGTGGCTTGAGCACTGGACCAAGACTCAGGAGACCAAGGTTCAATTCAGGGCTCTGGTACAGTCTTGCAGCATGACCTTGGGCAAGTCACTTCATCTCCCTGTGACTCATGGGGATAATGACCGCCCCTTTTCTAGAGTGCTTAGAAGTCTAAGAGGTAGTGTTGTGACAATCTATAACTTTTGCCTGCTTAGGAATTTACCATGGAAAGTAGGTCAATTAATTTTCATCAGAGAATGTTATAAACAGGTGCAAAAGAACAAAACAGAGACTAAATTAGCCCAAACAAAAAATCATGCTGATATCATTCAAGGACTATGTTAAAATCATGCTGGGTAAAAACAGCAGATGTGGAACCGACAATCAATGACAGGTCTAATTGGTGGACAAAATAATGAGGGGATGGGCTATTCCACCCACCACTCCCTTTCTGAAATCCAAAAGAAAGACTTTGAGGGGGTGACGTAGGGGGAGGACAGACAGAGGTTAGTGGGGTAAGCTTCACCATCATGGTGGCCACTCCCACCATCTCCTGGGACCTCAGACCTTCATCCTAATCCTGACCAACTGGGTCAGAGAGAGGGATCCAGATGACTCCTCCACCCCTACCAGTTCCAGTTCAATCCCAACCACCATCTGAAATAAAACGGGATCGACTTCAGCAGCAGCAACAACAGCTTCATCTCATCTCAACTAACTTCTTCTCTTTTCCCCAAAAGGGCAGTTATTACCATCTTTGGGTCCTCTGAGGCAGTCAAAGAAGGAGGGGGTGGGTTTCTCTGTCTAAAATCTCTCTCCAGCTAAAGGGAAAGAGAACAAGGACTGTGGCTGAGATGAAAGCCTTACTTAATACTTCACATTTCAAATGCTTTAACTCTTTTTCCTTCTTTTCTTTATCTTTACTAAAAGAAGGTTAAAAATTTGTAATGGTATGTTTGCCATAGTAAAAAGCAGGCTGAGGTCTCTGTATACCAAACCCCCATCCTTGTTTAACACTGTTTAATGTTGGACAGTGATTGGTTATGTTAAAATATTTGGGCCCTTTATTTAATCTAAATACATCCATCATCATCATCATCCCCCTCACAGGTAACCCTAGGTGCCAACTCTTGGATCTGCAGGGAGTAAGTTCTCTGCAGTCCCTGAAAAACCTTTATCTGCTCCCTGCTGATAGACAACTTAGAGTAGCTCCTGCTACCAATACTGCCTGCCTAAGTCTATAGTTACAGATGCAGCAGCATGGGTGGGTGGTAGAAGATGCTCAGTACCGTCATAATGTAGGGAGATGTTTTGCAGAGGCAGAGAGGAAGCTTACTCCTTGCAGGTCCCAAGAGCTCTCTCATCATTGACCAGCCAGAAAGGGGAAATTGGGAAGAGCAGGGACTGGGCGAGTTAAAGCAAGCTATCGCCCCAGAACAGATGTGTGGCAACAGAGCTGAAAACCCACAGTCTATAAACTGCACTCCCCTGTCCCACACCCCACTTGAGTGGAGCTGCTAAAAAGGAAGTGTCTCAAGTCCCTCCTCCAAGACTCTAGAGTCAGAATGGCCAGGAGCTAGGTTCTGCCCCCACTGATCAGGGAGTCAGCCCACTTAACTTCACCATAAAAGGCTCTCATGTTGGGGTGCTCTCTAGGACTATAGAGAAGAGCTGAAAATCCTACTGTACTCATGGCATCTGAGATACTTTTCCATCTTATCCATTTATGGTGCCTATGGTGGTCTGCTCCTTCTCATGACTCAGCCCTCTAGCCAGGTCACTTTAAAGTCTCATGCCTTCTGGGGTACCAATGTCCTGTACAACAAGTGTCCCACACAATTCTAATCATCAACACAGCATCATCTGTCCATCCTGGGGTGCTCTGTAGTCCCACTCTTCTCTCAGAGTAGCAGGCTCCCAGACTTCCCCCAGCAGAACACAGAAAATCCCAAACAAATCAAGCCCAATTAAAGCAATCTCTGCCCAGCCAGACTAGTGCTTTTAAGTCCCACCACATTCTCCCATGCTCCTTGTTCCTGTTGTGTAACATCAACCCCCAAGGCTGCTTCCCTGGAGCCATAGGCGCTGACTCTGTGGGTGCTCCAGGACTGGGGAAAAATTAGTGGGTGCTCTGCACCCACCGGCAGCCAAGCTCTCCTCACCCCCCACCCCACCTCCTCCCCCCGGCCCCTGAGTGCGCCGCGTCCCCGCTCCTCCACCTACCTTCTAGCGCTTGCTGCCGCCAAACAGTAGCAGGCTCCAGGAGGCAGGGGGGAGGAACGGGAACGTGGCGCGCTCAGGGGAGGAGGCGGGGATTTGGGGAAGGAGTCGGAATAGGTGCAGGGAGGGGGCAGGGCAGGGGTGGAGTCGGGGCGGGGCCGGGGGTCGAGAAATCACCGGTGCAAGCAGAAGTCGGCGCCTATGCCTGAAGCCTTGTCCCTTTCCCAGGGCCTACCACTGGGGGCTAGCTCCTCTCCTACAGCTTCCCTGCGGATCATCTCCCAGAGTGTGGGACAAGGTCAGCTCCCAGACTGCTGCACTGGTCAGCACAGTATGGGGAGGTGGCGAGCAGCCCTCAGTGGTGAAAGAACAGGTTAAGGACTATTTAGAAAAGCTGGACATGCACAAGCCCATGGGGCTGGATGCGATGCATCTGAGGGTGCTGAGGGAGTTGGCTGATGTGATTGCAGAGCCATTGGCCATTAGCTTTGAAAACTCGTGGCGATTGGGGGAGGTCCCAGATGATTGGAAAAAGGCAAATATAGTGTCCACCTTTAAAAAGGGGAAGGAGGAGGATCCGGGGAACTACAGACTGGTCAGCCTCATCTCACTGCCCAGAAAAATCATGGAGCAGGTCCTCAAGGAATTCATTTTGAAGTACAGTGGACAAGAGGAAGGTGATCAGGAACAGTCAACATGGATTCACCAAGGGCAAGTCATGCCTGACCAATCTGATTGCTTTCTATGATGAGATAACTAGCTCTGTGGATATGGGAAAAGCGATGGACGTAATATACCTTGAATTTAGCAAAGCTTTTGATATGGTCTCCCACAGTATTCTTGCCAGCAACTTAAAAAAGTATGGATTGGATGAATGGACTATAAAGTGGATAGAAAGCTGGCTAGATCGTCGGACTCAATGGGTAGTGATCAACTGCTTGATGTCTAGTTGGCAGCCAGTATCAAGCAGAGTGCCCCAGGGGTCAGTCCTGGGGCCGGTTTTGTTCAACATCTTCATTAATTATCTGGATGACGGGATGGATTGCACCCTCAGCAAGTTCGTGGATGACATTAAGCTTGGGGGAGAGGTATATAGGCTGGAGGGTAGGGATAGTGTCCAGGGTGACCTAAACCAAATTCGAGGATTGGGCCAAAAGAAATCTGAGGAGGTTCAACAAGGACAAGTCCAGAGTCCTGCACTTAGGATAGAAGAATTCCATGCACTGCTACAGGCTGGGGACCAACTGGCTAAGTGGCAGTTCTGCAGAAAAGGACCTGGGGATTACAGTGGACGAGAAGCTGGATATGAGTCAACAGTGTACCCTTGTTGCCAAGAAGGCTAGCGGCATATTGGGCTGCATTAGTAGGAGCATAGCCAACAGATCGAGGGAAGTGATTATTCCCCTCTATTCAGCACTGGTGAGGCCACACCTGGAGTATTGTGTCCAGTTTTGCGCCCCCCACCACAGAAAGGATGAGGACAAATTTGAGAGAGTCCAGTGGAGGGCAACAAAAATTATTAGGGGTCTGGGGCACATGACTTATGAGGCAAGGCTGAGGGAACTGGGCTTATTTAGTCTGCAGAAGAGAAGAGTGAGGGGGGATTTGATAGCAGCATTCACCTACCTGAAGGGGGAGGGTTCCAAAGAGGATGGAGCTAGACTGTTCTCAGTGGTGGCAGATGACAGAACAAGGAGCAATGGTCTCAAGTTGCAGTGGGCGAGGGCTAGGTTGGATATTAGGAAACATTATTTCACTAGGAGGGTGGTGAAGCACTGGAATGGGTTACCTATAGAGGTGGTGGAATCTCCATCCTGAGAGGTTTTTACGGCCTGGTTTGACAAAGCCCTGGCTGGGATGATTTAGTTGGGGTTGATCCTGCTTTGAGCAGGGGGTTGGACTAGATGACCTCCTGAGGTCTCTTCCAACCCTAATGTTCTATGATTTTATGAATTCTAACCCTCTCCCTTGTGGGTCCCGCTCCTGGATTTTCTCATGTAGCTTTAATTTCCTTTTTTTATGAAGACCCGGCTCCTTCTCAGCTGGGTCTTATAACAGATCAAGCCTGACACACCCTCCAGGATTGTCAAGATGGACTCAGCTCTCAGACTCCTGTTAACCCTTTGTTCACCTGTGTGGACAAGCCCCCCCCCCGCACTATCATCCTACACAAGATAAAAATCCAATAATGAGTAGCTGAAGGTATATATGTGAGAAATTGGTAAGCTTCCTTGGTTTCCTCCTTGGGAATCAATAACTATTTTCACTTAAGTTTCTCACATCTGAAGAAGAGCCCTGTGTAAGCTCGAGAGCTTGTCTCTATCACCAACAGAAGTTGGTCCAATGAAAGATATTACCTCACCCACCTTGCCTCTCTAATATCCTGGGCTAGGGTGACCATACGTCCCGTTTTCGCCAGGACAGTCCCTTTTTTAAGCCCTGTCCCAACCGTCCCAACTTTTTTTTGGCAAAAGTTTGATTAGTTGGCAAGAGCAAATGGGACAAATGCCCATTTTTGTCAAAAAAAAGTGGGGCGGGGTGGGGTGTGGTGCGGAGGAAAGTGCAGGGAAGGGCAAGCGGAGATGCCAGCCCCACGCAGGGGGAGGCAGGGGTGGGGGAAGAGGACGTGGTCCAGCGCCCGGGGGCCTGGCAGGGTTCGAGTGACCAGTGATAGCCACGAGCGGGGGGCCAGCAAGAGTCAAGAACCAGTGACAGCCTAGTGCAGAGGCGGGTGGGCTTGGGCAACCAGCAACATCTCATGGGGGGAGGGGTTGGGAGAACAGCTGGGGTCAGCCCTGCAAGGTCCCTCAGGAGAGTGGCTGGGGCTCGGGCTAGTCCCACGCGGTGTCCCATTTCCCTTTGGGAAATATGGTCACCCTACCTGGGACCAACACAGCTACACCATCACTGCATATTTTCACTTAATGCATGTTTCAAGAAATCAAAATGAGTAGGCAAATCTGTGCTTCTTTTCTGGATCAAATGTCACGAACAGTTTTCTCCCTGACCTCCCACTTTATACTCTATTTAGAAAGTTACTTTGGAGAAAGTTACAATCATAAAATTAAATCTTCACAATAGTGACGTTTCAAGATTTTTCTGATGAATATATTCAAAATATATGCAATGCTCTATTGAACATAATGTTTTGCTGATCAAGATTTATTGTCCCTTTGTTTTAATATGAACTGAGATTTACCTCTAGGTTAATAAACTTTGATGTTCTTAGACTATATGCGTGCTTAAGTGCTTTGTAAGAGCAGGGTCTTACATAGAAGTTCATATTGATTATTATAAGATTACTTGTATGTGTTTACTTCCATATCAGTGCACGATACAGATTCCTTTTTCTCAAAAAAAAAAAAAGTTTGCATAGGCTATTGGTGACTTTCTTTTCAAATCATCCTCACAGGAGCAAGTGTATAAATGCCTGTTTCTAGAATATTGCATGAGGAGGACTCAGGTGTGAAATTAAACCAGCATATAGGTGAAAACACACTTCTCTTTATCCAAGTTACAGATGGGGCAATATTTTACTCAGGGACACTAAAGAGTTACCATAAACTAATGGGTATTGATTAATGATAGTTAGGGTAAAGTCATAATAATTAAATTGCATTCAGTAATGTGTTACTAAATATATCTTATGTGCACTGATTAATGTCAATGATAGTATGCAACATAATGATGAGCCAGCAAAATACAGTTCAAGAGGCGTTAGCATAAAATATGTTGCTTGCGATTCTGGATATTTCTTGTGCTTTCCTCTTGACCCACACCCCCTCCCATTTTTTCTTTTAAAGTGGTCATTGTTTAGAGATTAACTTCATCACAACCATGGGCTAATCAGGCAACAGCTTTTGTCTCAAAATTATGGAGTTACAAATATATTATAACACTTTTTCCAAGAAGTGAAAAAAGGCACCCAACTAGCCAAAAACACACCTAAAATCAGTGAAAATAGATGTTCAGCTATTCAGCGGATGTAAATCAGCATTGTTCTGACTTTAATTCAGCCCAGCTCTACTAATTAGCTGAGCAGCTGATACAGGAACTAGAAATTAGATTCCTTATTTATTCATATAAACAGAAAAAAATCCCAGTGTAGTTTGAGTACAAAATGTTTTGTATTAATAAGGGTCGCCAAAGCTATTACTACAGTTAAAACACAAATATCCCTTTACTTCATCATTCTTTATTGCAATGTCAGTAATGCAATCAGTTATCCTATTTTACATAATACACACCTACCTGAAATAGCTGTATAAGCAAGCCTTTTACTGCTTTTGGGGCCAATTCATCCCTAGTGCAATTCCACTACTTGCAATGGAGTTATACCTGGGATGAATCTGGCTCACAGAACTCACATTCAAGCGTTATGCCCGCTGGTGCAACGCCTACCTATGGGAGAGTTAGCAATTAGCAATTTCTAGTAGGTCAAGCAAATAAAAATACACAAAGATAGTGTAAATTACCTAAATTGTTGGATACAGCTGTTGGAATTCCCATTAGGGGACTTAGTTGCATGAATTTCAATAAAGTTAATGGACATCATAGATCAGACTGCATAAATCATTGAAAATGTACCCCCTTGTGGCTAGAGTTGAACAAATTTCTGTATTTTTGTTTATGTGACATTTTGCAAGTCCTATCTGTGCCCATGGGAATATTCTAATCCTACCTCAGTCCTCGGACTCATTCCACCTGCCCAGCTCTGTCTGTATTCTTCTCTCCCGGTAAAGCTCCTAAAGTCTTTTCCCGTCCTTATTTGCATTACAGCAGCACATAGAGGACTCAGGTAAGACTAGAACCCCATTGTGTTAGGCACTGTACAAACAATTAGTAAGCGACAGTCCCTCTTCTAAAGACAAGGCGGATAAATGGTGAGACTGGAAACACACACAGAGAGGTGACGAGACTTGTTCAATGTCACACAGCAGGTCAGCATCAGAGACAGGAATAGGAATGAGGTTTTCAGTCACCTAGTCCAGTACCCTGTCTACTTGACCAGGGTGATTCCTGTTGCCGGTTGTTGTAGCTACAAGGTCCCTTTAAAAAACAACTCCTCTTCCACAGCTGCTCTCATGTTCTTGTTTTCTCTGTGCACTTAATCGCTGCGTGTATCTCCTTCAACGATATATTATTCTCTTCCCTTCCTCCTTTATTGTCCATACTTTTCCTTCCCTCCTTCCATCACAATGCAGCTTCTTTTTTCAATTATGTCAAGTCAAGATTTTCTTCTCTCTTCCATTAAGGAAAAAATGGGTTTGGTTTACATAATCTGTTAGCCCTTCTGTATATGATAGTCCATGCAGAAATGCATTTACATTAGGGAATTAACTAGAATAATATTCAGGGGAAAATGAAGTAAGGAGTCGATGACAATAGAAACCAGACAGTACAATGGTAGCATGAAGAAAACACATAGGCATAGCTGAGGCCACAATAACGGTTTACTAACCACAGACAAACATACTGGGTCTAACTACATACATAGCACTGCTCTGACTTTTTTGGAGATTCTACACTATAAAGCAGCGGTTCTTGAACGGGGGTCTGCGAGGGTGCTCCAGGGGGTCCAGGACTCATGTCTGGGGCCACTGGCTCTGCTGATCAACTCCTCCCCCTCCCTCCCAGTGCCTCCTGCACGCCGCTGAACAGCTGTTCTGTGGCGTGCAGGAGGCAATGGGAGGGAGGTGGAGAAGCGGGGACGGGGTGTGCGAAGGGGAGGGGGAGAAAGAGGCGGGGAAGAGCAGGTGCAGGGGTGGGGCAGTTCTTGGGGAAAGGGGTGGAGTGGGGTGGGGCCTTGGGCTGAGCAGCCCCAGGGAAAATTAGAAGCCAGCTTGGGGGTCTGAAAATTTTTAAATCAAAATGGGGGTCCTCCAGCTGCCAAAGTTTGAGAAGCGCTGCTCTAAAGCATAGAATATGGCGAGCACCACTCTAGGGTTTACAAATTGGGATACTACCCTATTCCTATAAACTACAGTAACCCATATGTCACAGGGTACACTCACTGCTAGGGCAGCTCCTCCTGGCTGCTTGGGGGATTAAGTTCTTCTAGCTCCAACACCCCCTTCTGCAGCTCATTCGCATGGTCTTTTTTCTCTCGCTTTCCCTCACTCACTCAAGGGGCTCTTTCTTCATGGCTTAGCCCTCTGGCCAAGTCAGTCTCTCCATCCAAAATGGCAGTCTTCCCTTCATTGCCCAGACTGTGCCACTTCTCTCAGTGGCCGGTAGGGGAACCCGAGCCTGCCATCTATTCTGGGTTCCAGTCCAGGGACCCTATGTTTACTAATTATAGTGTGCTTACTCCTAGATACTGTTGCTATTTCCTTAGATTCCTTATATCTTGTGGCTCCCCCTCTGAGTTTACCAGCCCAAACTCCCTCCTCCCAGCCCAAACTCCCAGGGAGTAACTGCGGACTATTTCCCCTGTAGCCCTTTTCTGCTGCCAACTTCCTGGGTTTATACCAGTTCTGCCTGTTCCTTCTCAGCAGAGCTCCATCATCAATCAGGCTTTCAATCCCTGGCTTTCTCCAGGTGCAGCCTATCAGGTAAATTAACCTAACAATCTGCTCTGCCTTGTGTGAGGTGGACACCCCATCACACCATATAGCAGAAAAACAATTTAATAAAAAAAACATTTCTAGTTACAATGTTTAGGGCCCTTCAACATCTTAGTGTTAAAAATGATGACTAAGATCTGTCAAAAACCACCTTAAGGAATTGAGACACCCAATTACAATTAAAATTAACAAGAATTGAACATCAAGGTCCCACAGGTACCTTTGCAAACCTGGATTTAGTAAATCTTGAAGAAGTCACCTTTCCACATTCAGAGCTGATGACTGTTTTCATTCATGGGAATGGGAAGGGATGGTTTTCTAGCCACTGAAAGAGTCATCAGTTCTTACAAGAAATTCTTGTTTTCTCTACTTAACTGCAGAGGCTGCCATGGCGGTGGTTTCATCACTGCAGGTTAAGTTCAAAACATAGCTTTTGAAATAGGATTAAATGGACCTGTTACAGTTTTGGGGCAATTCCTGAGGTCTTTACTCAGTCAAATGCCTACTGAAGCTAGAAGGAGATCATGAGAGTAAGGAATGAGTAAACAGAGCAAGAGCCACAGGAACAGGCCCACACACATTAAACTAACCTCTTGTGAAATGGGTGGGCCCAAGCATAACATTCACTTGTCAAATAACTGTTTTCAACCATTACAAACGATACAGAATAACCATCTCAGCGATCAGAGTTGGTTAGTCACACCAGCCCCCTTGGATATGGAAATGGAGAGGGAAAGGGACATGGGATAGTAGCTGCTATACTAAAAAGGTCCTCTGACTACGCTAATTCCCTTTGTCTTTCCTCACTTTTATTCATGCTAAGTGTTGAACTAAGCCAAAAAAGTATCACGTGAAGAAGGACACTTCTATGCCATGCCTTTCTGCAGTTCAGACCTTTGGAACATGGCAAGACCTTGATCCACATGCACACCTCTCCTTGAAATCAGTAAGAGCTAAGTGCCTGAAATACAGAACATGCAGTACATGGACTGTAGTACTTTGTTATATCCCATGGAAAGGACTGATTTTACTAAAAGACCCTTCTGTATATAAGTTGGATTTTTTTCCCCTTTCCTCAGTGGAGATTCTTTTGCCATTCTATTGCAGCAGGCTTCTGAAAGCCGAGAGAGATTTAATTTATTAGAGACAATATAAAAGTCAGAGTAGAGATGAAGAATTCATAAGCAATAAAGGTGATTGTGAAAAGGTCACCCCAGAGACTGAGTAGTTTAGGGATTAGTAATAGAATACAAGGTTTTTCATATCTAAATCGATGGTTGAAATCTAGCCGAGGTTAATAATGATGGAAACTTCTAATTAACATTGCCTTTAATGACCATTTAGTGCCCTAAGTGAAACAAGTTGGCTAGTACAAGAAAAAATATGCATACTCAATGTATTAACTAGAGAAGGAGCTGTTTTCATTATCCTAGAAAAATGATTCCAGGCTAACACAAGGATATTGAAAACAGCTACTCCTCTAATTAGTACACTGAGTGCTTATAGTTTTTTGTTCAAAGTGTCAAACTGTTTCATCAGAACACAAATAGGAGACACTTTGAATAAGAAAATAATATAAGATGTTTCAATCTGTTCTAAGTAGTAGCTGCCCTTAATTATTTTAAAAATAAAATATAGTCAAAATATTATCTCAATCTCATTTTGTACTATTAATTCATGACATGTTAGCAGTAATGTGAATGCAATATACAAGTGAAACAAATCAAATTGCAAACAAAGTTTTTGTTTTAAATTTCATTTCAAAACAAATATTTTTCCTGGGAAATTTATTCAAAATCTATGATTTCACAAAAAATTCAGTTTAATCAAAACAGCATTTTCTGACAGAAAACTGTTTTGATGAAAAATTTCCTAGCAGCTGTAACTACCAACAGAAATAATAACAATAGTAAATAAATAAAACCTAACAATACTTGCTTACCTACCTTCCAAGGGCATTACAAAGATTGATTAGATAATGGACCAAATCCTGAGCACCTCCATTCTCAGTGACTTCAATGTTTGCAAAATGTTTTGAACACAGTAAGTACTAAATATTACTACTACAGTGGGTCTCAAACTTTTTTTTATTGGTGACCTGTTTCACACAGCAAGCCTCTGAGTGCGACCCCCCCCTCCCCCAGTAAATTAAACACACTTAATATATTTAACACCATTATAAATGCTGGAGGCAAGTGGGGTTTGGGTGGAGGTTGACAGCTTGCGACCCCCCATGTAATAACCTCACGACCCCCTGAGGGGTCCCAAACCCCAGTTTGAGAACCCCTGCCTACGTATCTATCTCTGTGATTTTGTAAGTATTGTGTTATCATGTAAGTACTGGAGTTATTACCCTTTTTTACATTGCTGGGTTCTTCCATAAGAACATATGAGCTGCCGTACTGGGTTAGACCAATGGTCCATCTAACTCAGGGCTGGGCAAACTCAGGGCTGGCGCAACCCATTAGGCGACCTAGGCGCCCCGGTCGTCAGCGTAATTTTGGGGGCGGGACCTTCCACAATGACGCCAAGGTCTCTTTCTTGAGTGGTAACAGCTAGTTTAGAATCCATCATTATATGTGTATAGTTGGGATTAATGTTTCCAATGTGCATTACTCTGTACTTATCCATGTTGAATTTCATCTGCCATTTTGTTGCCCAGTCACCCAGTTTTGTGAGACCCCCCTGTAACTCTCTGCAGTCTTCTTTGGATTTAACTACCTTGAATAATTTCATATCATGTGCAAACTTTGCCACTTCACCGTTCACTCCCTTTTCCAGATCATTAATGTTGAATGGCACAGGTCCCGGTACAGATCCTGGGGGATCCCACTCTTTACCTCCCTCCCTTGTGAGAGCTGACCATTTATTCCTGCCCTTTGTTTCCTATCTTTTAACTGAGTACCTTCCCTGATATCCTGTAACTACTTAGCTTCCTTTAGAGCCTTTGGTGAGGGACCTGGGATCTTCAGAAAGACAACTGACCATTAAACTATATTGACTGTATCACTCTTACCCACATGCTTGTTGCCACCCACAAAGAATTCTAACAGATTGGTGAGGCATGACTTCCCTTTAGAAAAGCTGTGTTAACTCTAATGCAACTAACTGTGTTCATCTATGTGTGTCTGATAATTCTGTTCTTTCTACCAGTTTGCCTGGTACTGAAATTAGGCTCACTGGCCCATAATTTCACAAAAGAAATGTACTCCAAAATTTAGGGAGTCTTGAATTTGGAATAAGATCCTTATTGTTATTCAATCCTTATTCAGTCAAAATTCCCATCCATTTCAATGGGAATGTTACTGGGATACGGACTGCAGAATTTGGCGTGTAATGAAGAAAACTTAAAGCGGGTGTTTGCATGGCTTTGGAAGTTTGGATTTTGTACTATTTATATGGTCAGGTATTACATCATGAGGGGAAAATGAAACCCATTTTAGCTGAGCACTCAATGGAATGACATGTCAGTTGTTTAAAGGGAATGATCTTCTAATAAAAGTGGAACAGAATTAGAATCAGGTAGAGCATGAACCAAAGCCCAATGGACTTCAACTGGCTTTCGATCAGGCCCTTATTTTGGAGGTTTGCCTAGTAAAGCTGGTCTCTTGCACAGGTTTCATGGAATTTTAAGATGTAAATTAGTAATAAAAATAACTTTCAAGAAAAGGGAAACCATTTTTCAGTTTCTGATCTCAATATAGAGATTTCTTGTTCTGTTATGTACAGAAGTATCTATTTCTGGCAAGTATTTGTTTTCCAAGATTTATTTTTCTCCTCTTTCTTGTTTCTCAAGAATACCACGCAAACTGAAATATTTATCTCCGCTTAGGGCTTCGTGTGCTGACTCAGGCAATTATCCTAAGCCTAGACTGTTGCGTGGAATTTCATTTGTAAGGGAACTCTGCATCTAGAAGCATTTATAGCTGTCAAATCTAATGAAAGTCAAATGATTGATCTACTAGGTAGCAGCTGCAGCATCCTCCAAAAACTAATTTACTATTAAGACTTGGGGCAAATCCACAGAAATAGCATTGCTTAGGGGATCCGTTTACTTCTCATTCTTTCTTTACACTGTTTAAGTGCAATGGGCCAAAAGACAATGAGGTTGCAGAGGCAGAACTGAGAATAGAATTGTCCCAGTAAGTGTAATGCTATTCAGAGCAAGTCAGAGTGCATTAGATGGTCAGAGAATCTAAAATGGAAAAGACCCACAGAGTATTCGGTCATTTTAATTCACCTGATGTTGCAGGGTTTTTCCTTATATTATATTGTAGTGTTCAGTTCAGGCCAGTTTTAAACAACTCAAGAGATAGGTTTTCTGAAAATGGGTTATTAAATTGTGTAGTAATAAACAGTCCAAAATCTGCCATCCTCACTTGAGCAAAACTGTTCCCATGGAAGTCAGTGGGAGCTTTCCTCCTGGGTCAAGACCACAGAACTGGGTCCAGAATTAAGCCCTGGCTTACTCATATGAGAGAGTGAAGGACATTTTCTTTTTAATAAATGGATTTTAAGCAGAAGCCCAGATATAAACATCCCTAAAATTGTGAAAGTTTAGATTTCTATTTACACTTTCCAATTCAAACAAAACCTTGGCTCCAAGAATCCCTGAAATATGGAGAACTTTTTATCTATATTTTGATATTCATATTCATAATCTTTTATTTCATTTTATTTTAAGAATCCATGTGGGATATTGACTGTACAGAAATAAATAGGCTCTTTTCCTTCCATTAGAGTTTTGGTTTTTTTGCTTTTATCACTCAGCTATATCCCTTTTCCTCACTCTACAATAATTGATTTGCACAACTAAGAAAACATCAGCTGCAACTTTGCAGGAAACTGCAGAACATTTTGTGGAAAACAGCTTGATTTCTAGGTCTGTAATGCAGACTAATGTGTTTGATTTTGCATGTAACTTGTAGGGGTGTATTTCACTCCTTTTAAAGAGAATTTACAGACTATGATGGATCTGGTGGAACAGACCCTTGAAAGAAGTCAGGAATCGCAAAAGACTTGGTATGATGGGCATGCTGAAGAAAGATCATTTGATATTGGTGATTTGGGATTAGTGCTAATTCCAGTGAGGAAAAACAAAATGCAGCATTGTTGGGAAGGGTGTTATGAGGTGATAGAGTGAATGAAGTCACTCATAGCCCTGGTCTACACTATGAGTTTAGATCGAATTTAGCAGCGTTAGATCGATTTAACCCTGCACCCGTCCACAAGACGAAGCCATTTTTGTCAACTTAAAGGGCTCTTAAAATCGATTTCTGTACTCCTCCCCGATGAGGGGATTAGCACTGAAATCAACCCTGCTGGGTCGAATTTGGGGTAGTGTGGACGCAATTCAACGGTATTGGCCTCCGGGAGCTATCCCAGAGTGCTCCATTGTGACCGCTCTGGACAGCACTCTCAACTCAGATGCACTGGCCAGGTAGACAGGAAAAGCCCCGCGAACTTTTGAATTTCATTTCCTGTTTGGCCACCGTGGCGAGCTGATCAGCACAGGTGACCATGGAGTCCCAGAATCGCAAAAGAGCTCCAGCAGGGACCGAACAGGAGGTACTGGATCTGATCGCTGTATGAGGAGATGAATCCATGCTATCAGAACTCCATTCTAAAAGACTAAATGATTAAGTGCAGCCAGACACCAGGGCAGTTAGAAGAGCACAGCGCATCAGAGAAGCTTTGAAAACCAGTTTCATGACTGGCCAGGCTACGGTGTGAAAGTTCTGTTTGTTTCTCCTTGATGAAAACCCACCCCCTTGGTTCACTCTACTTCCCTGTAAGCCAACCGCCCTCCCCTCCCCCCTTTGATCTCCGCTTGCAGAGGCAATAAAGTCATTGTTTCAAATTCATGCATTCTTTATTAATTCATCACACAAATGGGGGGATAACTGCCAACGTAGCCCAGGAGGGGTGGGGGAGGAGGGAAGCACAGGGGTGGGGTAGTTGTAGGTGCACCCCCTAGAATGGCATGCAGCTCATCATAGAAGCGGGATGTCTGGGGCTCTGACCCGGAGCAGCCGTTTGCCTCTCTGGTTCTTTGGTAGGATTGCCTGATATTCCAGGCAGGACTGAATCTCCATTAGACGAAACTTAAAGAAGGGAATGACCTGGAGTCACTCCCATTTATGTCCAGGCACCCCTGACCGGCCTCAGTGAGGCCGGCCAGGAGGAACCAGGAGACAGCAGCAGACGGTACAATACAGCTGCTAACCGTCTTTGCTAACTTGCAAAGGCAAGGAGCTGCTGCTGTGTACCGTGTCTGCCAGGAGCACCCAAGAGACGTACGGTGACAGTGAGCTGAGCAGGCTCCATGCTTGCTGCGGTATGTTGTCTGCACGGGTAACCCAGGAAAAAAGGCGAAAAACGATTTTTTGCCATTGCTTTCATGGGGGAGGGGGCCTGACAACATGTACCCAGAACCACCCGCGACAATGTTTTTGCCCCATCAGGCATTGGGAGCTCAACCCAGAATTCCAATGGGCGGCGGAGACTGCGGGAACTGTGGAATAGCTACCCACAGTGCAACGCTCCGGAAGTCGACGCTAGCCTCGGTACTGTGGATGCACTCCACCGACTTAATGGTCTTAAGTGGGGACACACACAATCGACCGTATCAAATCGATTTCTAAAAAATCGACATATTAAATCGACCTAATTTTGTAGTGTAGACATACCCATAGTGTACAGAAGCCCCATGGCAGGGGAGCTGTACAAACTGTACATATCAATAGATTAAAAGATTTCCATGAAAGGGAGATGGCAGTGAATATGATTTGTTGTGCTAACAGGGGAACATTTCCTGCTCCTTTAATTGATTTAGTCAGAGAGAATAGGGAAGAGATTCCTCTAGAAAGCATAAAGATGTGTGAAGGTCTACTCTAAACCCTTCCCAGAAGCAGGAAATGTTAGCCCTTTTAAAGCACCACAAACATATTTTCCAAAGGCCAGGTTTAACTGACAGGATTGTACATTCCATTGACATTTCAGGGCCCCACCCTGCTCCTAGCAAGGCATATTGTGCTAAAGGGGAAATACAGAAACAGATCCAGGAAGAGGTAGATGGGAGCAATTACTTCCATCTCCAGCATGCTAAGTCAAAAAGCCCCTGGACATCTCCTGTTGTGATGCAGGAGTCACCACTGTTTTCTGGCTCATCTTTGTGTTAAAGCCCCAGGGAGGAAAGTAATTAATGCAGGAACTTTCTCCTCCTCACAGTTTCACCTCACATTTCTTTACCTGCCTCTTGGGCTTCTCCACCATTCTTATGGGCCCTGGCTCTTCTATTCTCTTGCCTTGGACCTTTGCCCATTTCCTGACTCTTTCTTTTCCCTTTGGGAGCAATGCCTCTTTATATGGCCCTTTTCCCCGCACCAAAAGCAGATCCTCCTCCGACCCAATCACTTATTGGGTGGTGCTCTCTGGGCCCTTGCCTCAGTCCTTGCCTCCTGGTAAGGCTCTTTGCTTCCCTCCATATAGGGGCACTCCCTCTTCAAGTGTCCCCTGCTCCCACAGCCATAGCACCTTTTCCATTCCTGGCCCTTACGACAACTCCTGCTTCTTTCCTGCAGGATTCTGTACAACTGCTGCTGTTGGCCAGCTACCCCCATCATACAGTCTTGTAAATACACTTGGGCTTCCCACAGTCTTTGCTGGTTCTCCAATATCTGTCCCCACATAGCATGGATCCACCCCTGTTGCTTCTCAGCTCCCCTCTGTGGGAGTGGCAATTCCGGCATCCACCCCAGTAAGGGACAACTTCCCTCAGCAAAGAAAGTCTGTACTGTGGGCATTTCCATTTTCACCTTCCCTTAGGGGTTCTTTCTCTCTTATGGCAGGGTTCAACCTCCTTACAGTCTCTTTGCCCCTCACATAGGGTTTCTTGTCAGGCACAGTCAGTTACTGACCCCCTTCTGTTGGGTGACCATCATGCCCACATTCTCCATCAGTTGTCACAGAGTTGCTCTACTTACCGCTGGATGGTGCTGCCTCCTAGCAGTTCTGGGAATTAGCACCATCTGGCTAACACCCCTTCCAGAGGTTACACCCCAGCAGTTGCTCTTTTGCAGCCCCTCTCTCGCTCTCAGGAGCCACAGCGTCCTCTTCTTGACTCAGCCCTCCAGCCAGGTCACTATTGTTATTTCCCTTTCCAGGGGGGAGTGTATCAGGGTTCCTGCTCTCCAGCAGTCTCAGGCAGTCTTCTGCTTTACTGCCTGACAGTGCCACTTCGGCAGGGGCTGGCAGGAGAACCTGGGCCCACCCTCTACTCTGGGTACTGATTCAGGACCCTCTACACAACAGCCAAGGTCCATTCCCTGCTTTCTGCTGCCTTTCCCGGACCTGCTTCCACCATATCTTCTGGCCCGCCCCACTCCTCTGAGTTTGCCAGTCTCTTCACTCCCTCCTCCCAGAGGGACATTAGCCAACTCACCTCTGCAGCTCCCTTTGCTTCTAATTTCCTGTCTTTTGTAGAAGCCCTGCCTGTCCCTCACAAGTGAGCTTCTCTCTTTAGCTGCCTCCAGCCTAAAGCTCCCCTGTTTGAAGCCTAATTAGCTGATTGGGCCCACCTAGCCAAATTCAGCTCTTGCGGGGCTAGTGTGGGAGCACATCCCATCACAGTCAGTGATACCCCTTCCTACACCAGTTTTGCATTGGGGGTGTGACACTGGTAAACCAAGTGCCAGCTCTGGCCAAGGCCCTAGGTGTTAGCGAAGAACTGACAAACTCATAGCTGGAAACCAAACCAGCTCACCTGTATGTTAGTTTTGTTCAAAATAGGTGCAAATCTTATAAGAATGTATTTTGTTTTTTGACTCTATGAGATGCTTGTAAATTGTTGCATGCATTAATCTCACTTGTAATGTCATTATTCCATGTTAAGGAAATATGTACATTCTGGTTTATAACTTTGAAAATGTTTGTTCTGAACCTGTGAACCCAGCCACAGGAATCGTCCCCTCCCTGCCCATTAAGAGGCCTATCAAGATTAAACGGACCATTAAGAAACATCACACCACAAATGATTGGTGAATGGCCCTATCACACCATGGAAATGTTATGTGCAAGGGAGCTTGTGTCAGGGACTAGAAGGCCAAATGTAAAAGATAAATCAGGGACACAAGAATTTTTGTTCTTCTCTTAGCTATTGAACTCTCACAGGGCCAGAGACTCTAAACTGAAGCAAGAGATCCCCTCCACCCCATTTGGGTTTGCTCTCCAAGATGTTGACAGATCAGTACAACTCTGTCACTTAGGATTTAGATTGCAACTCATTTGTGTGTATGAGTTTGCTTGCTTTAACCTGTAAATAACTCTTATTTCTTTTTCCTAGTTAATAAAACCTTTATATAGTTTATTATAGGATTGGCTACAGACGTTGTTTTTGGTGTAAGATCTAGGGTACCAAACAATCTGGGGCAAGAAACTGGTCTCTTGGGACTGGAAGCAACCTAAATATTTTGTGATTTTGGGCATAAATGATCATTTATCACTAAGTCCAGCTTGCCTGGATGGCAAGATACACTGGAGAACCTAAGGGGACTGTCTGTGACTCTATGGTAAGTGTAAGGGAGCGCGGACTCACCCCTGCGGCGCCTCCTGCTGGTCATCCTGGGAATTAGCTCTTCCAGCATCTGGAGCACCCTCTTCAGGCTGGTGATCCAGCTGCCACTGGCCCGGGTCCCTCCCAGGACCCCGGTGCCCCTTTCTCTGGGTCTCCCCCTCCCAGGGGAACCCTCCACCCACTATCCCCACCTTGCCTCAGTTGTAGGCTACTGCCAGTCTCCAACTAGCCCCCGCGCCCTGGGGCAGACTGCAGTGTCAGCCACTCATCATAGGCTAGGTTGGGGTTGGACCTGCTGCCCCTCTCTGGAATCCAGTGCCTTTCTGGGGCCTTGGACAAGGCCCTGCAGCCTGGGCGTTGCCAGCCTGGAGCTCCCCAGCCCTGCCTCACTCTAGGCACCCTGAGCTTCCCAGCAGCCAGGCCCTTCTCTCTCTGAAGGCAGAGAGAGACTCCCAGTACCTGTTGGCCTTTGCTAGGCCACAGCCTGGGGCTTTCCAGGCAAGAGCTCCTCGGCTCCTCTGCCTTTCCCCAGCCCTGCTCCACTCAGGTACTCTGTTCCTAGCTCCCTGCAGCCAGGCCCATCTCTCTCTACAGACAGAGAGAGACTAACTCCTGGGCTCCTGGCTCAAAGCCTTCTTATACAGGCCAGCTGCAGTCTGTTTGGGGCGTGGCTCCCAGCTGGGCCTACTTCCCCAATCAGCCCAGGCTTTCCTTCCCAGCCCTGTCCCAGGGCTGGCTTTAACCCTTTCTGGGCCAGAGCGGGTTACCACCCCGCTACAGTAAGACTAATATCGTGACCCAGGACTTCACATTTGTTATTGGGTTGGTGAATTCTAATGATAGAACATAACACCAGTGTGTCGTGTCTGCCCTGCTTTTGACATTCTGCCCTCAGGTAGGCACTCGTGGTCTTGAGTCACTCCACACAGCATGATCAGCTGGTTGGGAATTTTTCAACAAAACATCTTTTTCCTCAGAATATGCTTACTTATCAAAACTGAAACAGTTTGTGGGAAAGGGTCAGTTTCAACTAACTGACTCGAAAAAAATTGTACAAAAAAAAAAAAAGGCAAAATTGTCAAAGTGAAACATTGATATTTTCTGGTTTTCCAGTCAGAAATGATGTTGTATTTAGAAGTGTAAGCTAATTATCATTAGAAAAAAATTTAAAATGGAAAAGTGTTGAAATCAAAATGTTTCAAAATTATTGAAATAAACAAACATTTTTGGTTTGTGAACATCTGAGATGTCAACTTTTGTCAATTCAGAATGGGAAATTTTTTGCAATATTTTAAATTTTTCCAGGATGGAAAAACCATTTCCCATTCAGCTCTAATTTTATAATCAGTTTTAATGTAAAATTTTTGAAACCCAAGGGATAAATATCTGCCCAGGCAGAGTATCCCACAGACTCTTATGTTAACATATTTGTCCCCTCACTTTTCTTCAATGCAATTTTATATTTACATGCTACTCTTGTTCTTTACAAAGCACTATACACCTCAAGATACATTACAGGAAATGAAAGCTGTATAAATTGGTGTCATCATATTCATAATCAGAAATATTACCTAGATTGTAAGCCCTTTTGGGCAGGCATCGTGTTCTGTGCTTGTATAGCTCCTCACACAATGGGGTTCTGGTCCATGACTCCGAGGCACTACCACAATACATATAATGTCATAATAATAAACAAATAGAAGATATTTCCTGCCCATCAAAAAAAAAGTCTGCTTCTTCATCTCAGAAAGCATAGCCCCTTTCATTTCCTCCTTTGTGCATTTGTTATACTGTAAAACAAACGCCACAGAATCACACCGTACGGGATGTTTTAAAACTCAGTTCAGCAGGATTTCCTCTTGAGGTGATGATCTTTATGGAAAATTATATGGTCTGAAACTTTTGAATTCAATTATACAGCAAGTGTAATGATAGAACAATTTGAACTTAAGAAGGACACAGCCTATAATAGCACCACATTTGCATGGCTATAATTAAGGCTGAGGTGTCACTCTCCCATCGTAAAGCTATGTTAAGGTGAAATTCTTGCCATCTGTCAACCTTTATTTTTATTTTTGATTAAGTGAATTTAGTGTTTCTGAAAGATGCCAGAAAGACAGGCCCCAGAAATGGAAGCTGTTTTCTTATCCACACAACAGATACAGCACCAGCAGAGCCTGGGCAGCTGCCACTCCACTGCCCACAGTCTCCCCATTCATACTCCTGGCTGACAGCTCATTTTCATAGCTGCCAGTTGGGAGTGTGCCGTGCAGCCACGGGGGTTTAAGGTTCCTCTGTGGTAGGCTGACAGTTCAAATTAGAAATAAAGTGTACATTTTTAACAGTGAGGGTGCTTATCCCTTGGAATTAACTATCAATGGAAATTGTGAATTCTCCATCTCTTGGAGTCTTCAGATCAAGACTGGATGTCTTGCTGGAAGACATGCTTTAGTCAGACAAGTTTTGAGGCTCAGTAGAGGAATAACTGGATTATGTTCTATAGCCTGTGATATACAGATGGCTACGTCTACACGTCAATAAAACACCCACTGCTGGCACATGTCAGCTGACTCGGGCTCGCGGGGCTCAGGCTGTGGGGTTACAAAATTGCAGTGTAAACATTCGGGATCAGACTAGAGAACAAGCTCTGGGACCCATGAAGGGGGAGGGCTCCAGAGCCCATGCATCTGTTCTGTTCTCCTGTCTCAAGATACTATTAGGACTGCCATGAGGCAGAGCCTAACTGCACAGTTCTTTCTAGATTCTGGACTACCAGTGCCTTTCACCAGAATTTGACCTTATGTTACTACAGAAATAGTAATTTGCAATATAAGAATTCCATTAGACCATTTAAAAAATGATTTTATGCATAAGCCACGGGGTGAAATTCTTCCATTTGATGTACAGGCAAAGCTCCCATCAATTTCCTTCAGGAGTCTCATCCATGCATCCAATGGCAGAATTAGTCTAATGTTAATCAGACCTTAGGGGGAAGGTAGGAAAGGAAAAGAGGACTGAAAAGGAGGAGAGAGCCTAAGAGGCACTAGAAATTGACAAGAAACATTAATAAGGAGAGAAAAGCAACATGCACTATTGCAGTCATGCTGTAGTACACTGGACAATTCAGTATATGCCATGTAAGAGGAGAACCACTGCTAAATGAGTATGAGACATTCAGGTGAAATGATCTGATTCTGGATCAGCATTCATATTTTCTACTCCTGCCTCATGGGCAGCTATTGCTAAGTGCTGTAAGAGAGCCAAGATACTAAAAGTGCTGGGTGTCTTTCATAAGTACCCTTAAACTTTGCCATTACCTTTGGCCAAGATTTTCAAAAATGACAAGTGATTTGGGTGCCCAACTTGAGACATCTTAAAGGGGCCTGGTTTCCAAGGATGGGTGCTCAGCACTCTCTGTGAAAAATCAGTTCTCTATAAGGTATCATACTGGGCACCCAAAAATTGAGATATGCAAAAATCAAATCACTTTTAAAAAAAAAAATCTGGCCTTTGTAACAAAAATATCACTGCAGTATTTTCCAGAAATTCCCTATACTAGATAGAGTGAGTACGGGGGAAAGGTTACCTACTTATTTTTTAAAAAAATAGTTCTCTGACCTTTCTGAATTCAGATACTACCCTGGGTGTGGCACAGAGATTGCACTAGTTGACCTACTTCCTGGACATGGATGAGGGTCAGTTTTAATGATATCAGCATGGACAATTATCAGCTGTCTTGGATACCTCGGACACAGCTGACAATCTCAGCACAAGTGGAAGGGGTTACCTTCAAGTGGGTTTGCTCTTTTTTCTAGGAGAGACCTCAGAAGGCAGTATAGGATAATTGTTCTTCTTCCCCAGGAGGTGGGGTTCCCACCAGGGTTCCCTTTTGCTCCTCACTCCCCACCCCTTCTTCATATTGATGGAGCTGGCAGCAAATGTAGGAGGATGTGCTGTAGCATCTGATATGTAGAGGACACCAAACTTTATTTTTATTTCTTCTGACTCACTGCCGCCTGCCTTACATTCAGTCTTCTGCCTTCCAAACCACAATACAACTCAAGCTCTTCTACCCCCCCCTTTTGCAATTATGAGACAGGGTTTCAAAACAGCCCAAGATCCTTTGTGAGTTAAAGCATACCCAGATGAAGTGGGTAGTAAATAGAACAAGCAGGAGTTGGCTGGCACAACTGAAGTCTTAGTCAGTAATCTGGTAGAGTTGCCCCAAAAGGCTGGGAACCATTGATGTTTTTATTTATACACTATTTAAATATTATAAATAGATTACAGCTTTACTCTAACAGTCTAAGCTTTTGTGTTTGGAAATAAACCATTTACTACAACAATCACTTTCTGTGTAGTCAGTTAAATTGCTTACCATATTTTGATAAGATATAACTGGAATATTGTTTTACCTAATTCCTCACAATTTACCTGTTATACATGGTTGGTTGTAGAAAATTAGGGGCTTGGGTGCCCCCCTCCCCCCCCCCCCCCCNAAAAGGAAACACCAAGTTTGGAATAGAAACTCATTTATTTTCTCACATTATGAAAATTATACTAAATTTACATTTGAATAATATATGGGTTCTGCAATCTAGCACACAAAGGTATAACATGATCCTGTGGATGGAAATTGAAGCTAGACAAATTCAGATGAGAAAAAAAAGGTACAAATTTTTACCAATTAGGGTAATTAACCATTGGAACAATTTACCATGAGTCGTGATGGATTCTTCGCTAACTGGCAATTTTTAAATCAAGACTGGAAGTTTTTCCAAAAAGATCTGCTCTAGGAATTATTTCAGGGAAGTTCTATGGCCTGGCTTATACAGGAGATCGGACTAGATGATCACAATGGTCCCTTCTATCCTTGAATCCATGAATCTTCTGTTGCTGAAATGTCCAAGCCTTGCAGAGTTTTGAAGAGATTGTCTGCCATGTTTAGAAATTTTTGAGCTAGTTCAATACCAAAGAGGAAGTTAATTTTCCCCATGTATGCTGTTACGCCACCAATTCAAGTTCTCATTATAGGGTCTTTCATTATGTGATTTGCAGCTTCCCAAGTTGCACACAGTGCAAGATAGTTCTCAGAAACTAAAGCCAATGTTTCTGCACAGAGTCAGTCTCGCTGGACAGAGGACATGGTGATGTACTTAACATTGATGTTTTATGTCCGAAATATAGCATCTCATCTAGGTGAACTTTTAAATTAATTTTGTGATTTCCTAAACAATTTCAAGAGTTTCTCTTAGGAGAGTGCTATTTGTAATAGTCCTGGCATCCCAAATTCAAAGCAGGCTCATAGCAATGAGTATAGTAGCTCATGGTTCCTCCTGTTGCAATCTGGTTGCTACACCTGATATAAGCCTCCCATACTAACACCACCATCGTAGCATTGTCTGGGACAGCTGTGGATCTTCACATTTACATGCAACAACAACTTTAATTACATTTAACTCATCATCCACATACCGCAAACATAAAACCACTTGCTCTTTCTTGGAGAAGTCTGTTGCTTCATCTTCCATAACTGTATACCACTTATCCAAAATCTCAGAAATCTCAGAAATATCCCTCACCATTTTAAGACCCATTATTTCCATTATGTCATTTTGAAAACCTGGGACTTGTGAATTTGTCTTGACCCTTTTTCAGCCACTTTGAAATATCAGGATTGCAGTCCACCTTTCCCCTTCAGGGCATATTTTCAGCTTGGTCAGCATAATGGCCTTGCAGCATAAGTCCTTGTCTGGCAAGATAACGTATGCTACTTAAACAACGAGGAGTCCTTGTGGCACCTTAGAGACTAACACATTTATTTGGGTATAAGCTTTCGGGGGCTAGAACCCACTTCATCAGATGCATGGAGTGAAAAATACAGTACGTAGGTATAAATATACAGCACATGAAAAGATGCTACTTAATATTTCCTTTAGGATCTTCCTGCTTTTGTCTTTTTTCTGAGAGTACTGTGAATCTAGCATGCCACCGATGCTCCTTGTGGTCTTTTGAGGAATGTCAACTGCTTCCTGGTGACACAAAGAAGCTTAGTGCCTTTCAAATTTGTCTCAAGCCTCTTTCCAGATAGAGAATCCAGACTGTGTGAAAGTTTCCGTAAAAGTAGCTTCTGCCTAAAAGCTGCACAGTTATAGAAACAAAAAATACACTCTCACTAGCATCAGAATAATGTAGCCATTTAAAACCACCAAACCAATGAGCAGACAGAACAGCCTCGCTTTCCAAAATTACACACAGGGCAAACTTAAATGATGGTTGATGAGGTATGCTAACAGTATCAGGCAACTGGCCATGAATTCCTGTTGCAGGCAATGGCGGATACAGCTCAGTACTACAACCAGCAGTAGTTGATCCACTTCTGTTAGAAGTTTAATTTATTCCTGTTTAATCAGCCATGTTTTAAGTGATTTCATTTTAGCACCTTGAAAACAAATACTTTATTTTTCCACTTTGCTCAGTCGCTACTCACTTAGTAAGAATGGCATAGAATTGCAGAATTAAAAGGGGGAAAAAATCACACACAATACTGTGGCAAACTGAAACATTTGCATGGCCTCTGGTAGTATATAATCACTGTGTTCTTTGTTGGACAGTCTAGAATACAGCAGAATTGAGAAAGGCACAGCCTACACATGACCCGATAATTGCACTGGAAAATGATTGTTTTTGTTTTGCATAAATAACTGCATGGGCTCCTCTCACGCAGAGACTCTGACAAGAAAAAATGGCAGCCCTTTGACACACACCCCTCTCCCCCACCCTTCCCCCCGGCATGATGGAACTGGTGTCAGAGCCTGCAAAAGGACAGCCAAAGAATCATGTTGTCTGGCCTCCCCATTCCCTTTGTGAAAAGAGCATGTGGGACGTGTGCAGGTGTAGGGGAAGAACAGAAGAGAAGAATTGGCAGCTGACTAAACTTTTCCCAGGTCTCCCTAGAGAAATGAAATCAGAAGTCCTCATGCAGAGAAGGACAAAGAACTTCTTCCTGGTTAATTCCCATTTCCTTAAGCCTCACAAGGAACTCAAACAATTTTAAACTGTCAAATTTAACTCAAACAATTTTTCCTAAACTGCTTTATTTATGTTTATACACTTTTTAAAAATATATAATTTGACAGATGAAATCCACCAGGGAGCAAATCTATTCATTTAAACACTATGGAATTCACTCTGTAAACACTATACAATTCTATCAACTATCTAAGTACAGAAAACTTGTAACAGGCGGTTTTGAATGTATATTATGAATGGTCCATTTCGTTGCCTGAAAATGGGATTCCATTGCACAGCCATGCAAAAATTAGCTCATTTCCAATACATTACTATAGCTTTCCATCCACGGTAAACTCACCTTTCTTAAGCAGATGGCAGATATCTGCTTAAGTTAGATAAAATATCTAGTTAGATATTTTAAAGCTCCTAAGTTGTTTATGTATGTTGATAGTATATATTTAAAGATCAATTATTGGATCACAAATACTTGCAGTTTCCATAGCTATTGTATAGATGTCTTTGACAGGGTACGCAGGAAAGAAATAAAACTCACTAAAAATAAGACCAAGGAAAATTATATGGGAAAGTCACACGAGGGGCCTGGTGCAACATTCACTGAGAACCAAAAACTGCCATTCAAATTACAGTAGAACCCCAGAGTTACGAACACCTTGGAAATGGAAGTTGTTCATAACTCTGAAATGTTTGTAACTCTGAACAAAATGTTATGGTTGTTCTTTCAAAAAGCTTACAACTGAACATTGACTTAATAGAGTTTTGAAACTTTACTATGCAGAGAAAAATGCTGCTTTCCCTTTATTTTTTTAGTAGTTTACATTTAATGCAGTACTGTACTGTATTTGCTGCCTTTTTTCCCCCCCATCTCTGCTGCTGCCTGATTGTGTACTTCCAGTTCCAAATGAAGTGTGTGGTTGACTGGTCAGTTCGTAACTCTGGTGTTCATAACTCTGAGGTCCTACTGTAAAGGGAGCTCTGGGTACACAAAGACCACAGAACCAAAACGTAATTAAATGTAATAGATTAAATCAGATTCACTGAAGTCAATGGCAAAGCTTCCATTGACTTCAATGGGGGTTAAATTTGACCCAATCGAATTTTAAAACATGATGTGTTATGAAATGTGATATTCAAGGGAATATTTAACATGAGTCTGACATTCCCCAGTTTTGGTGACGTGCACCTTGGAAATGCCTATAAGTAGAGAGAGCTTCATAAGTCATTTTGAAAATTGCTCTACAAATCCCTATGATTTTAAGGTGCCTAAATTGGGACACCACCTGAGAGGGGAGATTTTCTGTGAGTGGGTGCTCAGCACTTTCTGAAAAAGGGGACCCTTTAGTCACTTTTGAAAATTCAGTCCCTTGTATATATGTTAAAAAACAAAATAATTATTTGTGTTCACATAAGTTAAAGGAATATCGAATTTTAAAAAGATATGTAAAAGCATATTTTAAAGATACACACTCCTTATCTGGAAACATTCTTAGATATTGAAGCAACAAGCCACTTACCCTCTATTTCACTATGTTGCAAAGGTTGCAAAGGTTTCCAGATAAACAAATGAGAGACGAAGTATTTTAACAGTGGAAAATAACTAGAATGAGAAGTGAATATGCTTACAAAATATGCCTAATATGCTCATTAGCAAATTAGGTCTTGGGGTATCGGTGTGATTAACCAAGATAACTTCTGTAGAATTTTACAGTTGCCATAATTAATTTTCTGATGAGGTAAAGGTCTGAAGTGACTCTGCAGAATTTTACAAAGTATATAAATGTGCAGTTTTCAATTCTAAATTTTCATTAGTCGGTGCAAATCATCTGATTTACAAGTGACTTCTAAATCCCCTGGTCACTGAGCTGTTATCTGACGTACAGAGATCCAAGACATTAGCAAATATGTCAACCCAGAGTCAGACAGCTCTCATTCACAGATTCAATGGGATTCCCTTTACAACTAGGTCATCCCCTGATCTTCTAAAATCCTTGGATGCCTTTGATGCTAGAGAAGATGACATCCTTTTGGTTTCCTATCCAAAGTCTGGTAAAGTTCTGCTTTAAGCATTTATTGCGGGGAATTTTAATTGTTTGCTGAACGTTCTGGGTGGAAGCTCACTGAAAAACCTCGTGTGTATGTGAGAGAGCGAGACAGAAAGTGGATGATGTTTACGTTCAGATTTGAAATATGAAGCTGTATTGAGATGTAAAATGTGAAATTTAAAAAAAATCAACTATATTTGTGTAGTGTATTTTGATTTTGTAATTTTAAATAGTCTGAGCCTGCCTATGGGTTCCTTTTATTACTAGAAATCAATAGGTAATTTGCTTGTAATAAAATCCATACTGTAAAGATTTGGCTAAAGACTTACTACACTGTTATCATTAACTAGTCAGAACTGTATTAAGTAATTTTATGGTGCTTGTCTGTATATTCATTTCCCCCCCCCCAAAATTAAGTCAGTGTTACTTTTGAAAATATGTAAACCAACGTGTTAGTTTGCCAGCTAGGTGGTGGGTATATAAGTTTTATGCTCAAGCTTTATTAGGAAAATTGAGCCATAGTGCTACATTTTAGTTTCTATAAAACTATCTGAATAATATGCACATTTTCTAAAAAGGTTTGTTTTAGTATCAGTGTTACTTGGCACTTTTCCTAGTGGAATTATTTCATACATCATCTACAGCTCTAATTCTATAAGTATTTACACATGTGGACTCAACAGAACTGCTCATAGATGTAAAATTTCTCACGTGCCTAAGTGTTGCAGGATCAGAGCTTTAGTTTGCAAACAAGTGAGCTACTTCCAAACTCAAACTTTTCCTGTATCAGTATATTTTTCTAGTAATAAATCCTTTTCTCCTCTCTCCCCTTTTTTTCCTTAAAAATAACTGTCTGAAGGCACTCACTGGCTTGCACAAATTATAATGCAGATTTACACTCCCAAAGTCACCCTAACATCACCTATTGAGTTTGGAGACATCTCCCGAGTGGAAGAACTGAACAATCTTTCATCCAAGAGAATCATCCCAACGCACTTGGACTACAATATGTTACCATCAAATTTTAAGGTCAAACAATGCAAGGTAAAATAAGTTGTATTACAACTCTCTCAAATTAAGTATATATTTTATCTTGTTTGGATGTAGCCATTTTTAAACAGACGGTGCTTACAGTATCAAGTTAAAGGGGCAAATTCCGCTCTCAGCCACACCAGTGTAAATCTGGAATAACTCTCTGGCTTCAGTGGGTTACTTTGAATTTAACCAGAGTAGCATTCCGGTGTTGGCCCTATGTTATTTAAAATTTCATAGTGTAAAATATTTATTGAATCTGATTTGTTTACAATATTCATTATAATCTAGTCTGACCGCCTGCATGACACAGGCGTTAAAATTTCATGCAGTAATTCTTAAATCACTATTTGTTGGTTGAGCTAGAACATATTAACATATATATAAGTTCCACTGATACAGATAACCTATGATAGAATCATACAGATTCATAATGCAAAAGCACTGGATATGAATGATGGAAGTGTCTTCCCAGCAGTTAATCAAAAGCCAATAACTCATCTCTATTTGCTCCACCAGAATTAGATTTATTCCAAAATAGCATGTCAGTAAACAGGTACGATTTTAGCATTGTCATCTTTTAAAATATAATGAGATAACATAGGGCCAACATCTTGCCATCAGACCTGCAACACGGATCTAGTTCAAGACGTAAATTAAAGGTCTGAAGCATGCCTCCCGCACTTGCATTACAACCTGCCTGACATCAGTTGTCCTACAAAACAGTCTTCAGACTACAATGTTTCAGACATTTGTGAGACTGGATTTGAAATGGCCACAGTTATCAAAGTGCCAAATTTCCTTATATACTACCATGGAAATGCACTTAGATGTCTTTGAGCAGCAGCTACAAATAACTTGATTTAAAAGACAAAACATACAGGAGCCTGAGCATCCTCAAATAACAGTAGTAGAAACAGTTTAACTACATGTAATTAAAAGTTTCTTAATCTTGAAGTATACTTAGACCTACATTCTGCCTTTAAACCATGTGCTCAACTCCCAGTGACATCAATGGATGCTGCATATTCAGATGGGGGCAATCTATGCCCCTTAACCTGAACTTAAATTTCTGGGTTTGCAGATGACACTTTATCATAGAAGGACATCTATTTTGTGGGACAAGGTGGGTGAGGTAATATATTTTATTGCATGAACTTCTGTTGGTGAGAGAGACAAGTTTTTGAGCCTGAAGATGAGCTCTGTGTGGCTCCAAAGCTTGTCTCTCACCAACAGAAGTTAGTCCAATAAAAGATATTACCTCACCCACCTTGTGTCTAATATCCTGGGACCCACACGGCCATGACTACACTGCATACATCTAATTGGTGGCTCAGTTTTAGTCATGGAAAGGCACAAATATATACCACGAGTGAAAGGCCTTACAATGTATACCATTTTTGTTCAGGGCAATGATCAATGGAGCTAGAATTACATAATTAAGTGTAAGGGATACATGCACGTGAAAGAAAGCCATGCAACGACTACCCTACTATCACAATCACACTTCTTTAAATGCAGCAAAGAATCCTGTGGCACCTTATAGACTAACAGACGTTTTGCAGCATGAGCTTTCGTGGGTGAATACCCACTTCTTCCCTTGCATCCGAAGAAGTGGGTATTCACCCACGAAAGCTCATGCTGCAAAACGTCTGTTAGTCTATAAGGTGCCACAGGATTCTTTGCTGCTTTTACAGATCCAGACTAACACGGCTACCCCTCTTCTTTAAATGAGTCACTTTAAAAATTAATCTAACAGTGTTTCATCACTCATTGCTCATGCTTATCTGCTAATATGTTTCATTAACCTATGCCTCCAATTATCTTCTTGAAGCTAGTGTATTGCAAAACACTGGAGTTTTATTTCTACTCAAGATTCATAGTTTTTCCCAGCTCTCAGAAATATGAAGTTGACTGTAATGTTCATGATTCCTCAGGAATGTTCTTTAGGATGAACTGCTTGGTAGGACTGTGGAATTTCAGACATGTATAGATTGTTTGCAAAAGAATGTTATAGGCAATTATACCAATTATACAAACCAAAGGCACATACTTAAGTAAGGGCCAAAACGAAAGTTTCAGCCACAAATCCAAGTCTTGATAGAACTCTCACCCACTCACCCACCGAACAGATCATATGCAGCTTACATGAGAATGACAAGTAGTAAATGTTTTACTCATGGGATTTATTGAGATCATATATTAACTCATGAACTAATATGAAAGCCATCTCTTGCATATATTCCAGTCCACACATGTATAGGAAACCCATATGCAATTGTGTACCAACCACTAATACTGGATTAGCGGAGGCACATATACTTCCAGCTTTTGTCACTGGTTCATTACTGCCTGTTAATCCCTCAATTAGTGATTTTTCCCCACAAATACCCTCCTCTATCTTAATGCTGTTTTAACTATAAAGGACATTTGACTGTTGGCTGGAAGATGATCAATAAAAGAACCCTGACCCATAACCACATGGGGGCTGACGTTAGCTAAAAGGCATGTAAAAAAACCTCACACCTACACAAGTGGATCCTCTAAAAGAAGAAAGTTATCCTTAGTAATCATAGTGTCTTCTTTTACAGGCATTCTACATCATCAGAAATCCAAAAGATACTGCAGTTTCCATGTATCACTACTACAGAGATAACCCAAATCTCCCCACCATAGATTCATGGACTGTTTTCCTCGAGCTGTTCTTAAGGGGAGATGGTAAGGATGAGTGTTATCTTTTCTCTCTCTCTCTAGCCTACAAACTTATAACATATGGCAAGAAGTGAGAAATATAAATAAGTGTGAAAATTCCTTATTTACAGGGCATTTCCCCCCTTTTTAAAAATCATGCATGTAACTTGACATCAGCGGTACATTTTGTACAAACAAGATCAAAGAAAACAATTTGTTTACTTAACCACAGTAGTTACTATCCCTTCAGTGTGGAATTTACAGTATTTCCTATGGTTGGAATAGGAAACACCACATGTGCCACCTTAAATCTAAGTACTGCCGGAGATATGTGTTCCTCTTTAATGGCACTATTCTTTAATGGTCTTCTTGCAACATCAGAAACATCATGTACTTCTGGACAACAGTAAATGATTTAGTCAGCAAAGCTTTGTTTAGGCACCAGTCTTGGATAGTGGGTTGATTGCTGCACTTTTATGATTCCCACTGACTTCAGTGGGTCTGCTCACAGGCCCAGCAAGCTGCCACTATGCAGAAGCAGGGTCTTAGATTATTTTCAAGATGAATTCTGCCATCAAAGTTCAACAAGTACAAACAGCACAATCCTCCACGTCAGCCCTCCATACAGACAAGTTAACAGTCCATAGGCCGTAAACTCTATCAGAACTGGCATTAGCATTTTTCCGCCCCATGCCTGAAAAACATTTTGCCACCAACCCTTTCCCAAACAAGTTACTGACCCTTGTTCCAGCCACAAAAACAAGCAAGCAAAATAAAACTGACCTGCTGATCTGATTCTTATCCCAACTCTACATTAAAGCAAATTAACACTATCCCAGCTTTTACAAAAAGAAAGAGGTAGCTACCTGTCCCCCCTAAACAGGGATGTCCCTATTGATTTGACAGAAAAATATTTTATCTCAGTTTTTGCAACCCCCGGAAGACCAGCCACTTTAACTAGCCACAGCTGAGCTTGGATATCCAGCTTCCCCTTTAGGTTTAGGATTAAAAAAAAAAATCTGGAGAGACAGTTAATCTAGTGTTTTTTCACCAAATGGCAAAGAAAGGGTCTATCACACAACAGCTTACCTGAAGATATTGATGTCCCCCTGACCTGAAATCAGCTTATAAGGTAATTTGCAACAGGATCCTCCATTTTAAACATGAGAAAGGAGAAAAAGTGCTTATAAGCTCCCTTTAGTGGTGGGTATTCTTCTGAGTATGCTCAGCAGAGTTTTCCCTAGTTTTTGAGAGCACACCAGAAAGGAATCGAGTGTTTAAACTGACATATCAGAGAGCATATAAAGCACATTTCCCTTTTTTGAGCTGGATGAAGCAAGGTGAATGTTATTCTGAGCCCTATAACTATCAAGCCTGTTTATTCATTACAAATTGTTATTTTATCTTTGTTTTTCATTTATCAGTGTATTTTTTATTATTTTGCATTCATGACCTGTATTTTTTCCCTGGGGCCCTTTATAAATGTGGATGCTTCTTTTTGGAATGTTTGTGCCAGAGATGGGTTCAAACTGCAAAATTCAAATCCTGATTTCAACCCCACACTGGTAGATAGTTTTGCACGGCTGGATCCAAACACAGGTTTTATTTGTAAGCCTTGACCTATTGAAGTCTCCATCACCCCCCAGACTCTCCTCTGCCCTGTGACAGGGCAGATTATCTTGAGCTGCCAGTTCCAAACCCCAAGGACATGGATGAGTCCTTTATGAGTAGTCGTTTTGATTCTGATGTGAAAGTTAAGATTGTGCTGGTGGTGGTGTTCCCATTATCCATCCCCATTTTCAATGTTTTATTACTCATTTATACCAGTTTGTTTCTGCTGGACACATGTTACACAAGAATCAATACAGCAACAAACAGCTGTAGGAAGTTCAAAAGAAACACAAAATGCTACTCATTTGGGGCCTGATCCAAAGCTCACTGAAGTCAGTAGTTTTCCATTGACATCAGCAGGCTTTCCTGTGTTCCCTACCCAGCAAAAGCAGGGTAGGGAACATGCTTAAGTGATCTGCAGGGTCTGGGGCCTTATCACTATCTGTTTTGAGTACCTAATGCTGACGGAAGAAAAAGGATCATTTAAAAAAAAATCAATGTAGCCCATCACTTTTCGATAGCATGGACTATTGTCTTGTAGTAATTTGTGTGTGTTCCTGGAGCGGGGATAAAAACAACATTAGTTCAATCACAAATCGGTTTTTCTACAGATACATGCTAAGGGATCTTCTGGCACCTGTGCAGAGTCCCACTGACTTCAGGACAAGGGTGAAGGCAAAGGAAGTCCTTTCCCTGTCCTGCTGCACATACACAGGGGTCAGCCACAGTTTTGTTGCTTGTGCCCCCTAAGCTGGGTCCTGCACTACTGAAGCTAATTTGGCCACTTGTTAATGGAAGCAAAATTGTACCTGCTGATCACAAGCTCCAAAGGAGTAACAGTTCATAGATCTTTAAGGTCGGAAGGGAACAATATGTTCATTAGTCTAACCTGCTTTACACAGGCCATAGAACTTCATTCAGCACCACCAGCAGCATTAGACACACCAAAGGGAGTGTGGATTGCAGTATTGCCAACCCCAAGTGCTCAAACATCATGAGTCTGGCCCCACAAAAATCAAGAGATTGGTTTAACAATCATAAGATTTTTTTAAAAAAATAATAAATGTTGGATTCTTCTTTTTTGCCATCTGGTTTCTGAACCCTTTAGGATGATCTCACTGAACATTTTCAATTTTCTCTTTACAAACAGAAAGGCCAGAAACTTTTTTTTTAAAGTGAAATCTGAGGATCTCCTGCAATCTCTTGATTTCAAAAAGTGGTGGTGCAATTTAAGAAAAACAGCAAATATCATGAGACTTGTTATAAAGTCTTAGGAGTTGGCAACACGGCAGTGGCTAAGTACCAGTTTGGGGGCTAATATCCACTCTACCTCAGTTTCCCCTGATAGTTTAAATTGATAAGGTATTCTTCACTTCCTCTCCTAAAATTTTTGAAACATTGCTGTGCACTTATTAACAGCTACTGTGTTTCACTCCAGAGGTGGCTGCATTTTGTGGTGAAGTGATTACTGTCTTCCCAAATGATGGCACTAATACTGCAAACGCTTATTCACATGCTTTTGTAAGTGTATAATGCCATATATTTCAGTGGGACAACTCACATTTCCTTGCGTTTGGATTCAATGTTCAGCTTCAAATGCGTTTCTCAAAAGAACACCAGAATTCCATAACCAGAAGCACATGCAAAAAAAGAAGTTGAACAACTTTATACATTCGTTTTGATCCAGTAAACAGAAGAAATTGAACCAGTCAGGGGAATATAGTGCACTCTCACAGCACGGCAGGAAGAGAACATTTGTTTTAGTGTATGTTATATAGTTAGAATTATTTGTCAATGAAGTTTATATAAATCCCATTTTGTTTTCCTCACAGTTGTCTGTGGATCCTGGTTTGATCATTTCTTAAGCTGGGAAGAGCATAAAAATGACAGAAACATCTTATTTTTATTCTATGAAGACATGAAGAAGGTAAACATATTTCCCATCTCATGCAGCAAAACAAAACAAAACAAAGCTGTTGTAAAATTGCACCACTGGAATTTAAAGAGCAAATTAAAATGAAAGAGGTACAAGGCAGAACAAGTTCATAACATAGACATACTTAGTATTTGTATTGCACTTTTCATCTTGAAAAGGTTACACAAATATTAGCCTCTTAATTTTCATAACATATGGAGAAACAGGTACAGAGTGATTAACTTGCACAAAGCCACAGCACGAATCAGTGTTAGAACCAGGACTAACATTCAGAAGTCCCTACCTGTCATTCCTATGCACAGACAGCTAGATCATACTGCCAAGCTGTGAAAAACTTCTCTTGTACCAGAATCTTTTGTCTGTTTCTAGTAAGATAGAGCAGAAGTTTCAAAAGAGCTGAAGAGATTTAGGAGCATATGTCCCATTTAGAGCCTATGGAACTTGAACTCCTAACAAGGCTGGTCAAAATTTTTCCATTGTAACTATTTTTTACACCAGAAAATTGGGTTTTTGACAAAAAAAAAATGTTGTGGGAAATGTCTGCTCTCCTCAAGAATTTCCAGTTTTGAATTAAAAAACAATCCCCCGCCCAAGACAACAAACTTTGGTTGCCAGGTTTTGGATATTTTGATGAAAAGTCCCAATTTTCCACTGAAAATGTCAATAAAAATGTATTTTTTCATCTTTGGCAATATTTTTCTTGGGGGGGAGGAGAAGAAATAGAAACCCAGCCCGTTCTAGCTCCTAAGCCACTTAAGGTCTTCTGAAAATTTCACCTACAGACCCCAGTTCAGCTAGATACTCAAGGAGGGGATAGCTCAGTGGCTTGAGCATTAGCCTACTAAACCCAGGGTTGTGAGCTCAATCCTTGAGAGGGCCATTTAGGGATCTGGGGCAAAAATTGGGGATTGGTCCTGCTTTGAGCAGGGGGTTGGACTAGATGACTTCCTGAGGTCCCTTCTAACCCTGATATTCTATGATATGCCTAACTTTCAGCTCATTAATATTCCTCTTGAAGGCAACGAGAAATACTCCTGCTGAAAGTTAGAGAAATACTTGACTGCCTTGCTGAACTGATACCAAAATTGGCTATGCAATTTTTTTCAATTCATTTAAATAAGAATGTACACACATTGAGCCTGATTATCTTCTCACTTGTATCGTTTGCACACGTGTAACTCCAGTGACGTCAATAGAATTACTCCTGATTTACATGGGTGCAAGCGAGAGATGAATCAGGCCTACCATATAGATACCACGTGTACACACCAGTGTGACAGTTTTGCTTGAACAGTGTCTTTTGGAAGGAAAAATCTTTGTTGTTTATTTGATTTAGAAATAAAATCTGATATTCTGCTTAGAAAACAAATATTTTACTCTTCAAATATCTCAGGATCTTCCTAAGGTTGTGAAGAAAATGAGTGTATTTCTGGGAATAAATATCAGTGACAGTGAAATCAAAAACATTTGTGAGAAGTCGTCATTCACTGAGATGAAAAGCAATGTAGAAAAAGAAAACAGTGACGCAAATCACACCGTTTGTGCACTCACATCCAATAGGAAGCTGATATTCCGAAAAGGTACGTTGGTTGGAACTGGCCCAACAAAATCTCATATAAGGCCTGATTCAAATCTCATTGAGGACACTAGGGGTATTTCCAATGCCTTTTTAAGCTTTGGATCATGCCCACAGAGTGACGAAGGAATTCTTCTTGAATCCATTTCTAGAGTGCTTTCTTTCCAGTTTCTTTGATTGGGAATGACTGGCCACACTAGACACAGGGAAGCGTCTAAATTACAAGTCTAATATTGTATTACATGAGTATTTAGAACTGAAAGGAAAGATTCATGCGGCTTAACTGTCTCTTTCTTTATCTATATTTCTCTACCTCTGTCCTTCACAAACGCTGTGTACCCTCATTACTGCATGGCAAGGTCACTCAGTTTATCAAGAACCACACAAACACATTCCTTTTGAGAGTGGTTGCATTAGTGTTTATCTTATATATTACCTGTTGTCTTATTGAAGTGGATATGCTAAAGGAATATGCTGACAATAAAAATGGATGAGTGGGAATCCGTTGATAGTGTAAAGAGATGAATTACCTTAAAATCCTCATACAATTCTAAATCTAGGGTAAACTTTTCAAAAGCATTTAACTGACCTAGATTCCCAGGTCATTTAAGCACTCCTGAAAATGTTATCCCTAGTTGTTTTAAACAAAAGGACAGCTGGGTGAAAAACTTTTCCTGTCCTGTAAACATTTTTGATGTTTTGGAATTTTTTCCCCATCCTGAATCCGGACAAAAATTCAAAATCTCAAAGTCTTTTGCAAACTGGAAATCGGGGGGGGGGGGGGGGGAGGACAATTTTGACTACTTTGTTTTTATTTTTTGTACTATAATTTACTTACCTTACAAAACAAAGTCATTTTGAACTAGAAATGAATGAAATAAAAAAAATTCATTACAAATTTCCTGACTAGCTTAACTTAAAAGTTCCAGATACTATACCTCCACTGAATCTGTTGGCCAATTTTTGTGAGTTTATAGTTGTGTTTTCTTGCTTTTACAAATATTTTTTCTCCTCCCTGTTTTTGTGTGAAAGACGCATGCAAACAAAGAGGGCAAAGAATACAATCCTGCAATGAGCTCCGTGTTCATTACCTCGGTCTGTCTACATGGAGCTCATTGCAGGATTGAGGCCTAATAGAACTGGTCAAAAAATGGGTGCCTGGGTGGGGAGATAGAGAAAATTGTGAACGCTTTGCAGATGGGTAGGGTGACCAGATAGCAACTGTGAAAAAAACGGGACGGGGGAGGGAGGTAATAGACGCCTATATAAGAAAAAGTCCCAAAAAAACGGGACTGTCCCTTTAAAAATGGGACATCTGGTCACCCTACAGATGGGTGCATGGGTGGGGACTTGGTCAAAATCTCAATTTTTTGTAAACTTCCAACCAGCTGAGAAGCTGAGGTGCCTCAAGGGGGCTGCACTGCCAGGTCTTTCCACAGAGCAGGAGTGAGTGATGGCTCAACTGAGACTAGTTTACTGCCCAGGTGGGTGGGGGTGGTTTCACTCAGCATAAGGCTATGAGCAGGCTAGATGACCAGGAGCTCTGATTGCCACCAAGAGCACAGGCCTGTCTTGCTATTGTCTAGTCCAGGGGTAGGCAACCTATGGCACATGTGCCGAAGGCGGCACGGGAGCTGATTTTCAGTGGCACTCACACTGCCCGGGTCCTGGCCACCGGTCCGGAGGGCTCTGCATCTTAATTTAATTTTAAATTAAGCTTCTTAAACATTTAAAAAACCTTATTTACTTTACATACAACAATAGTTTAGTTATTTATTATAGACTTATAGAAAGAGACCTTCTAAAAACGTTAAAATGTATTACTGGCACGCAAAACCTTAAATTAGAGTGAATAAATGAAGACTCGGCACACCACTTCTGAAAGGTTGCCGACCCCTGGTCTAGTCAGAGGTCAGCTGGTCTTTCAGCTGGTGATATATGTATGTGTGGCTTCTATGGGGCAAAAAGTAGTTAAGTGTGTTACATTGCCAGTAATATGTTCTTCCAGTTCCTCCACTCAGCACTGCCAACCCTGAGCATTCAAAAATCATGAGTCAGGCCCCTGAAGAATCAAAAGAGTGGCTTAAAATTAATGAGATTTAAAAACAAAAACAAAACAAAACAAAAAACAGTATGTTTTGGATTCTTTATAATGGTCTTCTGTGGTGTTCTGAGGCTTTAAGAGATGCCTGAATCACATTTTCAAGCTTTGCTCTGAAATCTTGAAGGCTAGAAATATAGGGTTGTTTGTTTTAAATGAAAGCTGAGATCCTCCCATATTGCATGCCTCCAGGAACTGTGGCATTTAGAAAAACACAGATATTTTGAGAGCTGGCAATGCTGACTACTGATCCAGCTTCTCTTCTACTCCTATTCAGACAGTCCTTTGAGATTATTATTTACTATTTCCACTGCACTATAGGTATACATGGAAATGTGGAAGATGGCCCAGAGAAAAAAAGAGTTTTGTAGGCATGTGACTTTAAACTGGAAATTAGGTAGCTAGAGCAAGATAAAGTAGTCTGAGGATATAATGGTTATTATGATATGGCAGCTGATAAGCCAGCCTCTTTCCACCAGGAACCTCATCTGAACCCTAAGTGTTACTCATTCGCATGATCTTTATGCTAAGACAAGGGAGCAAAATAATAATAATTAAAACAATGTAGGCAAACTTTTGCACTAACAAAGCCAGACTGTTTAAGAGCACACAGTAAATTATTCTCCGTCCAATGGCAAAGCAGCCTCAGCTGTTCATTTCCCATTCTCACTCTCCCAGGTGCTGTTGGTGACTGGAAAAACCACTTCACTCCAAAAGAAAACAAAATGTTTGAGGAAATGTTTAATAAGAAGATGAAATTGAGCGAACTGGCAAAACGTATCATATATGAATGCTGATATCAAATGAAGAGTGCTAGCCAGCTGACAACTGAGCGGGAAAACCTGGAGATGTGTTAATATAGTGTTAAAACAATGTTTGTACTTTTGAAGTTACTTTACTGAAAAACAGATCCTGTGTAGTAATTCCTAATAAAATATTAGGAGAAAATCTGATTATAACATTATGGGCGACCATAAGAATTGTACATAACTAAGTTTGGGAACAGTACTGATTGAACACCAAAAGGTGCTCAGGAATGTTTCTGTAAAAATTTACTTTAAACATCAATTGACATGTTTCTAATTTTTTTTTTTACTGTGTGAGAAAAAAGAAGGGGAATACTAAATTGTAGTTTTAGGAGTCAAAAATAAAGACTTTGTTAATTGTTAGAAATGGTCCCAAACCCCTTGGAATTTTGAAGATAGGATCTGGAGATAGAAACATCCTAATACAATTTAAACAAAACAAAAACCTGCAGATGAATTAGCAGTGTAAAGAGGTGTGTAGTTTAAAAGTGCTAGGTTTCAGATTCAAATTTCCATGTCCAAACCTGCCCTTACAATTTTGGTTCTAGATCACATTCAGAACTAGAAGTGGCTGATTTTCTAGTTCTGGTTTAAATGCAGTTAAGATTTCAACCCAAGATGGCAGAAACTCACAAGACGTGATCTTGTAAGACTTCCGTCATCCTAAGGTCCCTTCCAACCCTGATATTCTATGATTCTATGATTTATGAATGAGATCACCAAAGAACAGCTTGCAGAATTGATGTATTGATTCAATTGATGTATTGAAACTGAACCCTAGCACTGAGTTGGCGTAAAAGCGAAAACGTAGCAAAACCTTAATGGATTCTTGATCTGAATAGTGCCTATTTAGCCCCTCCTGTTTGTAAATTGCACCGCTTTAGATTTGTGTATTGTAGAAAGTTTCAAAAACATAGTTCTTAAAAATAATTTATTCTGAATGAAGTACTGACCAATGTCAAAGATTGTGTCATAAATGCAAGTCAAATGTATGCCAATTTGTACATTTACATGATCTGTTCTGGAAACTTTAAAATGTTTTCTGTTACCTCACTTATGAAAAATGTTTTGTTCCATTGTGTTAATTTATAAATCTTGTGCACTACAACTCAGCAATTCTATCTGTGTAAATAAACCATTGCACAGTGATAAAGTAAATGTGGAACATTTTATTCCCCCATGAGACTCTTTTTTCATGAGTCACCTGTCAACCTCCTAGTACATTGGACCACCTTGGGGAAAAGGAGCAGCTTTTTCTTTTGATTCAGTCTATTATCGCTTTTCTGACCTCAGCTTTATGACTGTTTGCTTTACCAGCTATTTTGCTAAGTCTTAGTCCAAAGTCTTGAAAAGCATCTGAATAATACAGCCACTTATTGCTGTGACAATATTTTAACCTTCTAAATTGCTTCAGTTACGTACTTTAACAGACATAGTTAATAGGCAAGTATTGGCATATTTCACACAGCCTCATTTCTCCCCTCCACTTACAGTCCTTGCAGTTCCATTATCATGTTTCCCTTAGCACAGAAGGGGAAGAATAGGTTAGAGTTTTCTTCAGTCTTCATTGTTTTCCCATCCTTTCTTCTTCATTAAAATAGCAGTTTTATATCAATTATTATGTTTGTGTGGTGCTCACTGGAGGTGTCAGTGTGATGGACATGATTAAAATACTTACTGTATGCATATGGGCGTTACTTTAATAGCAGGAAGGTAACACAATGGGCCTAGATAAAACCCCTCCAGGTAAACAGGGCTGAGTTTTAGAAATAAAGCCTATGCTATTAAGCTGTGAACACACTACTTACGGGCAGCAGCCAAAAAGTTACAAGCTGTTTTGCCTAGGCTGGGAACAGACAGATCAAAAGGGCAGAAACAGTTAAAAAGTGACTCTCTGGAGAGAGTATCAGAGGGGTAGCCGTGTTAGTCTGGATCTGTAAAAGCAGCAAAGAATCCTNTCTGGAGAGAGTGAGTAGAGAGTTGTATGACCTGTTTGCAGGGAAACACACTGACACAGACAGCATGGGATGGGTTTAAAGGAGGTGAGCCTTCCTAACTGCCAGGGAGATGGTAAACTTTAGGTAAGACAGAACAGCATCTAGGCCTTTTATTGTTTTTAAATCCTTTTTCTCTTATGCAGTGCTGTGCTCTTACTGTTAAGATTAAACAATACTCTATTTTAAGAAATCTGTCTGGTCACTATATTAACCACTGGTCACTGCTACTGAAGGGAAGCTTTTCAGAAACTGAGCACACACAGGCTTTCTGAGTACTCATGGTTGGTATAAAGGGAGCGGTAGCCTGAGGCTCATCTGAGGCCTGGTCTACACTACGAGTTTAGGTCGAATTTAGCAGCGTTAAATCAAATTAACCCTGCACCCGTCCACACAACGAAGCCATTTACTTTGACATAAAGGGCTCTTAAAATCGATTTCTGTACTCCTCCCCGACGAGGGGAGTAGCACCGAAATCAACATTGTCATTTCGAATTAGGGTTAGTGTGGACGCAATTCGACGGTATTGGCCTCTGGGAGCTATCCCACAGTGCACCATTGTGACCACTCTGGACAGCAATCTGAACTCGGATGCACTGGCCAGGTAGATAGGAAAAGCCCCACAAACTTTTGAATTTAATTTCTTGTTTGCCCAGTGTGGAGAGCACAGGTGACCACACAGAGCTCCTCAGCACAGGTAACCATGCAGTCCAAGAATCGAAAAAGAGCACCAGCATGGACCACACGGGAGGTACTGGATCTGATTGCTATATGGGGAGAGGATTCCGTGCTAGCAGAACTACATTCCAAAAGACGAAATGCCAAAACATTTGAAAAAATCTCCAAGGGCATGATGGAGAGAGGCCACAATAGGGACTCATATCAGTGCCGCGTAAAAGTTAAGGAGCTCAGACAAGCGTACCAGAAAACCAAAGAAGCAAATGGAAGGTCTGGGGCAGAGCCACAGACATGCCGCTTCTACGCTGAGCTGCATGCAATTCTAGGGGGGGCCGCCATCACTACCCCACCCCTGACCGTCGATTCCGAGGAGGGGGTACTCTCAGCCATGCCTGAGGATTCTGCGGACAGGGAAGATGAGGAGGAGGAGGAGGAGGAGGACGACGAGCTTGCGGAGAGCACACAGCACTCCATTCTCCCCAACAGCCAGGATCTTTTTCTCAGCCTGACTGCAGTACCTTCCCAACCCTCCCAAGGCGGTATCCCAGACAATGAAGCCATGGAAGGGACCTCTGGTGAGTGTACCGTTGTAAATATACAACATGGTTTAAAAGCAAGCGTCTTTTAATGATTAATTTGCCCTGAGGACTTGGGATGCATTCGCAGCCGGTACAGCTACTGGAAAAGTCTGTTAACGTGTCTGGGGATGGAGCAGAAATCCTCCAGGGACATCTCCATGAAGCTCTCTTGGAGGTACTCCAAAAGCCTTTGCAGAAGGTTTCTGGGCAGGGCAGCCTTATTCCGTCCTCCATGGTAGGATACTTGACCATGCCATGCTAGTAGCAAGTAATCTGGTATCATTGCATGACAAAGCCTGGTAGCGTATAGTCCCGGTGTTTGCTGGCATTCAAGCAACATCCGTTCTTTATCTCTCTGTGTTATCCTCAGCAGAGTGATATCGTTCATGGTAACCTGGTTGAAATACGGGAATATAATTGAGGGGACAGAGGTGGCCGTTCCTACTGGGCTGTTTGCCTGTGGCTGAAAAGAAATCCTTCCCTGCAGTTAGCCAAGCGGTGGGGGGGGGCCCATTGGTGCTGAGCTTTTCGCGTTTGGCTAGCAGGGATCTTCCCTGATACCAGCCATGCGGTGGGGGGAGGGGTAAAGCGATCATCCCAGAGAATTGGATGGGGTGAGGGGTTAGTTTGGTTTCTGCTGCGGCACGTTAACACGAAAACCGCAGCACTCAACGAGCTTTGCTTGGTATGTGGGAAAGGAGGGCGCTGCTTTTATGAAGGTTGCAGAAGCCGAAAGACAATGGCTTACCATGGCCGCATGCAAGCTGAATTCTGGTGCCCGGACCTGCGTCTGTGATCTCTAACACCAAAGCCGCAGGCACTCAATATTAAGATGTAAAATGTGACCTTGTACCGAAATCACATGTGCTATGTAATGTGAATAGTGTTGTTCACCGTGAAAGAGTATAAGCATGTTGCTGTAAAATGTATCTTTTTAAATACTTCTCTCCCTTTTTTCCCTCCCTCAGCTGCAAAATTTTCAAGCCTCCCTCCTCCGTCCCGAAGGCTATCTCAGATAAGGCGGCGAAAAAAACGGACGTGAGACGAAATGTTCTCTGAGATCATGGAATCGACCCGCAATGAAAGAGCTCATCTGAATGAGTGGAAGGACACGGTATCACAGTACAGGAAAGCTGCCAGTGAACGTGAGGCCAGGAGGGACCAATGTGAGGCCAGGAGGGACGAGCGTGAGGAGAGGAGGGACGAGCGTGAGGAGAGGAGGGACGCTCGAGATGAGAGGTGGCGGGATGCAACGCTGGGGCTGCTGCGTGATCAAACGGACATGCTCCGGCGTCTGGTGGAGCTTCAGGAACAGCAGCAGGATCACAGAGTGCCGCTGCAACCCCTGTATCACCACCCTCCCTCCTCCCCAAGTTCCATAGCCTCCTCATCCAGACGTATAAGAACGCAGGGGGGGAGGCTCCGTGCACCCTGCCACTCCACCCCAGTGGACAGCCCAAGCAAAAGGCTGTCATTATTTTGAACTTTTGAAGTGGCCTTTTCCTTCCCTCCTCCCAAACCCCACCCGGGCTACGTTGTCAGTTCTCTCCCTCTTTTTATAATCAATTAATAAATAATACATGATTTTTAAACGATAGTGACTATTTCCTTTGAAAGCAAACTGTGATCGAAGGGGGGAGGGTGGGTTGCTTACAGGGAATGAGTCAATCAAGGGGGCGGGTTTTCATCAAGGAGAAACAAACAGAACTTTCACACCGTAGCCTGGCCAGTCATGAAACTGGTTTTCAAAGCTTCTCTGATGCACAGCGCTTCCTGGTGTGCTCTTCTAATCACCCTGGTGTCTGGCTGCGTGTAATCAGCGGCTAGGTGATTTGCCTCAACCTCCCACCCCACCATAAAGGTCTCCCCCTTACCTTAACAGAGATTGTGGAGCACACAGCAAGCAGCAATAACAATGGGAATATTGGTTTGGCTGAGGTCTGAGCGAGTCAGTAAAGTGCGCCAGCGACCCTTTAAACGCCCAAAGGCACATTCTACCACCATTCTGCACTTGCTCAGCCTGTAGTTGAACAGCTCCTGACTACTGTCCAGGCTGCCTGTGTATGGCTTCATGAGCCATGGCATTAAGGGGTAAGCTGGGTCCCCAAGGATAACTGTAGGCATTTCAACATCCCCAATGGTTATTTTCTGGTCTGGGAAGTAAATCCCTTGCTGCAGCCATTTAAACAGACTAGTGTTCCTGAAGACGCAAGCGTCATGAACCCTTCCCGGCCATCCCACGTTGATGTTGGTGAAACGTCCCTTGTGATCCACCAGTGCTTGCAGCACCATTGAAAAGTACCCCTTGCGGTTTATGTACTGGCTGCCTGGTGCTCCGGTGCCAAAATAGGGATATGGGTTCCATCTATCACCCCACCACAGTTAGGGAATCCCATTGCAGCAAAGCCATCCACTATGACCTGCACATTTCCCAGAGTCACTACCTTTGGTAGCAGCACCTCAGTGATTGCTTTGGCTACTTGCATCACAGCAGCCCCCACAGTAGATTTGCCCACTCCAAATTGATTCCCGACTGACCGGTAGCTGTCTGGCATTGCAAGCTTCCACAGGGCTATCGCCACTAACTTCTCAACTGTGTCCATGTCCTCATCACTCTCGTCGCCGTGCTGCCGTCGCCGCCTCCTCCTCACCTGATTTTTCAGGTTCAGCATAAACTGCACGATAATGCGCGAGGTGTTTACAATGTTCATGACTGCTGTCTTGAGCTGAGCGGGCTACATGCTTGCCATGGTATGGCGTCTGCACAGTTCACCCAGGAAAAAAGGCGTGAAACGGTTGTCTGCCGTTGCTTTCACGGAAGGAGGGGTGAGGCTGTACCCAGAACCACCAGCGACAATGTTTTTTGCCCCATCAGGCATTGGGATCTCAACCCAGAATTCCAATGGGCGGGGGAGACTGCGGGAACTATGGGATAGCTATGGGATAGCTACCCACAGTGCAACGCTCCGGAAGTCGACGCTAACCTCGGTACATGGATGCACACCGCGGAATTAATGTGCTTAGTGTGGCCGCATGCACTCGACTTTATACAATCAGTTGCCAAAAATCGAATTCTGTAAATTCGGAGTAATCCCGTAGTGTAGACATACCCTAAGAGAGGAAGAATCGCAGGATTCCACCCCAGGCCAGGTGAAGGCAAGAGACCTAATAATGGAGGGGGCATGCACTCCAGAGAGAGGTCAAAGCTGTAACCAGGACAATCAACTGCACAAATTTGGACAAATCTATGTACAGCACTGATAGTGACAATGCAACCAACGTGCCTCCAGCCTGCACCCTAGTCTATAGGGAAAAGTTGTAGAAAGGCGTTAATAGTTCAGTCTCTGACCTCATTCAAGCAGATGCCTTTCACAAAAAATTCAACCAGTCCTGACTCCTATTTGGAAAACAGAACCATAGTGTAAGCTTTCTAAACAGAAACTCGTGCAGACAAGCACCTTAACTCTGCTTTGATTCTTGTGCTCCAGGGGATGACCATATCTGTAGCCTAAGCATATGCTTTGTATAAAGTAATTTTGAAAGAACTCTTCTGTTCTTATTTACAGTGAAAAGGAACGTCCCTGCCTCCCATCAGCCATTTCATTTCACAGCAGACTTATACAAACAGATGTTGATACCAATTTATTTTGCTTCTGCTAAAATGATAAAATAAAATTACAAGTGGCGTGGCTGATGTGACAGGCAATTGTTCAGCATTGCTTACTTTGTACATGTACAACCAATACATTTAACAAACGCAGGCCTGAGCATTGTTCGTATGCAAATAATATTTAGAAAATCATCTGCTATGCTTTGGTTTACTGAAAGCTCCTGGGGGGGGCAGGAGGGGGGAGCGAGCCCTGAAACACTTGTGACCTTGAATGCCTTTTGTTCCTTCTTCTCTCACCACAGGCTTGCTCCGTAGTAGGTAAAGAGAGATCAGATAATGAAGACCCTGGAGTGTTTTGCTTAGAGATTTTTAATTTTTCTAGGACTCGCTACCTTTTAAGGGGGGTAGAGTGTAATTGGGCAAACAAAAGGGTGCAAAAATGTCAATTGAACATAACTAGAGGATGCTATTTAATACTCAAATGCATGGACTAGCTGGAAATGACAACTGTTAGGACCACTGATTGGCAAAGTCAAGTATGCAGAGAAATGGTTTCCCTCTCCACCGCCCCCATGCTGATTTGAAAACCAGGGCCTGTCTGGCTATTGTCAGAAAGAAAAACTAATTAATTGTTGAGGGAATGTACATAAATGTCAACCACAAAAAGCGTAGTTCGATAAATTTTTATATAAACTAGCAAAGAGCACACTATTTTGATGTTATTTTTGAAGCATTCTATATGGTTATATAGTTATACTGGAAAAGTGGTGACTTTTTATTTATTTATTTTTTAAACAGGACAGTATTTAAAGCTATTGGACTAAATTCAGACCTGGTGTAAGTGGTTGTAATTCCATTAGTATGAATGGCATTGCATCACATTTTCTAGTTCTGAATTTGGACCAGGGGCTACTGGTGAACATTAAGAACAAAAAAGTTAATGATTTGCTACCCTCCTGAACTCCACTGCTGCAGAGCTAATTTATTCTTGGAAGCAAAATCTCTGTTCCTCTGAGGGTCATTAATATCTTGCATTTATACTCCACCTTCCATCTCCACATGCCTTAAGAACTATAGAAAAGGTATAATTTTATTCACCAGGGAAATGCAGCCACCTCTGAGGTTGAATGCAGCATCTGGTAGCGTACAACAGTTTAAGAAAGGAAGTGAATCAATCACTCAAGTTGAAATTACTGGAGCAATTTAGGTAGGCACTACAGCAGGATGAAAATTTTCAAGATTTCAATTAAAGATTTGTAAAATGTCTGTACATTTTGCTGTTTTTCATTCAATTCACAGACTGATCAAAGCTTTTGGAAAATGTTAAATTTCAATGAAAAATTTTCTGCATTTTTTGACCAGCTCTTGCAAGCGCCGGATAATTATCCATGTTGGGGTTGGGCCTGGCTGTCAAAGACAAAGTTTCTCTGAACCATTGGCTCATGGGGCTGATTAGGCCAGGCTGGGGGTGAGGTTAGCACACTTGTTTTATAAGAAGTTCTGTGGGATTTCTAATAACCACAATGGATTGTAACCCTGATTTTGCATCACCTCCAATATACTCTGTCCCTTTTCCAGAGAAGAGCCTGTAACCACATTGAGCTTGGTTGAGTTTAGGTCAGAGAATGGCATTGGGGGAACTACAGAGAATGTATGCTCTGGTAGTCACGTGTCTATTTCAGTAGGAGGCAACCATTTCACTACCTGACAGCACATCAGTCAGCAGGGGTAAGAATGTTAAAGGAGCCACCCACTGCACAAAGTGGCCATGATCTTCCCTTACACATCTGTTCCTCATGTTAGCCATTCTCCACTGATAATCAGACATACAGACAATTTTAATCCTTCCCATGCTGTCAAACGTTGCGCAGGGCACGAACAAGGCTGCACCATCCCTGTCTATCCTGGGCTGCTCTTAACAGAGGACATGCAAAATCCCATAAGTTTCCCCCCTCTAAGTACGGTTTCCTGGAAGGATTATTTTGGTCAGCCCCTTTTACATGTTCCTCCAGCTGCCAGTGGCAAGCCTGCTATGGCAGACACTCTGGCTTCATTCCTAACACGTCCCAGATATTTCCATCTTCTTTTCAGGATAACTCTGAAGATAAGTTGCTGAATGCTCTGGTGAATCTTGACATTTGTTATAAAATCATTCCATTTAATTCCTAGTATTTTCCTGAGGCATATGCTTTTGAAGGCAGTTGGATGTCTGTTCATAGCTTTGGTGGATTTCCAGTTCTCTCATCCTTATGTAAGGGAACTGTTGTCCCCTTACTAAAACTCAGTGGGTGTGTTTTGGTTGGCTAGCTCCCAGCATAGGCACCGATTCTGTGGGTGCTCCAGGGCTGGAGCACCCATGGGGAAAAATTGGTGGGTGCTGTGCACCCACTGGCAGCTCCCCGCCCCAGCTCACCTCCGCCTCCTCCCCGGGCACACCACGTGCCCGCTTTGCCCCCTGGCTCCCAGCGCTTGATTTGCGCGGCAAGCACTGGGAGGGAGGGGGGAGAGGGGAGGAGGGGGAATGTGGCGCGCTCAAGGAAGAGGCGGGGCCGAGGCAGGGATTTGGGGAAGGGGTCCAATAGGGGCAGGGAGGGGGTGGAGTTGGGGCGGGGACTTTGGGGAAGGGGTTGGAATGGGGGCGGGGCAGGGACGGGGAAAGGGTGGAGTCTGGACGGGGGGGCACGAGCACCCACCAATGCCGGGGAAAGTTGGCGCCTATGGCTCCCAGTACCAAAAGAAAGGGGAAGGATCGATGGAAAATCAGGACCCTGAGACTGACAGTCCCCAGGAACAATGGGGAGAGGCCAATGCTTCAGGTCAGCCTGATTGACAGGACGGGCAGGCTAATCAGGGAGTCAGAGGTCAGGGGGGTCCCGTCCTCCGTGTGAGCTGGAATTGCCTGGATCAGACAGAGTGGGGCCGAGCTAAGGAGAAAGCAGGGGCCCAAGCTGAGCTGGGGAGCAGAGCTGTGCCAGATCCAGAGGGGCCAGAAAAGCAGTCCAGGGAGCAGATCCTGTGCTGGGAGCAGGGCTGCAGCCCAAAGCCAGAGACACAGCCCAGGGAGAGCAGATCCTGTGCTGGGAGCAGGGCTGCAGCCACAGAGCCAGAGGGGCCAGAGAAGCAGCCCAGGGGGTTGGAGGCAGAGCATCATCATCATCAGTGCTGAGACAGAGTGGAGCCAGAGCTAGAAGAGTGGAGCTGGGGCTGGAGCAGTCCGGAGCCGGGTGCAGTGAGCAACTGGGGCCAGCCAAGGGGGGACCCTGGGCAAAGGGCCCAGTGCAGAAAGACACCCCCAGCCAAGGGTCTTTGCAAGCCAGACTGGGAGGGGGATCTTAACCTGACGGGGGGCTGACGCTGGGGAGAAGGATACCAAAGCCTGGAGGCGTGTGGCCACCACCAGAGCAAGTGTCCAACCCACAGCATCCCTGCAGCACAGCGAGGACCTGAGAAGGAGGCCTGGGACCTACAAGGAACAGACTGTGAACTGCCTGATATTCCAGAGACACTGTTTGTAATGTTCCCTGCCACAGAGAGAGGTGATGTGTTTTCCTTTAACCTTTCCCATTTTTCCTTATTCTTTTTTAAATTAATTGCTGATTAAATAAATTGTATGTAATAATCAGTGGTCAGGGAAGTGTCCAGTGCAGAGAGAGCACGCCGGAGTGGGGACACCCTAGCTCCTGTCCTAGGTGACCACAGCAAGGTTGGGGGGCTCAAGCCCCCCAGGAATCCTGGGCCCAGTCTTGTTGGGATTACGAGGACTCTGCCAGACAGGAGAGTGCAAGGGGAGTCCTTGAGGGCAGGGAGGCCTCTGGGTAAAGGAAGTGGGAGCGAGGACTCAGATCCTTCCGCCAGCCCAGGGGCGGGCAAACTTTTTGGCCTAAGGGCCGCATTGGGTTTCAGAAATTGTATGGAGGGCTAGTTAGGGGAGGCTGTGCCGCCCCAAACAGCCAGGCATAGCCTGGCCCCTGCTCCCTATCTGACCCCCCGCTTCTCACCCTGACGGCCCCCCCAGGACCTCTGCCCCATCCGCCCCCCGGCTCTCTGTCCCCTAACCACCCCTGGACCCTCTGCCCCTAACTGCCCCCCCACCCCATCCAACCCCCCCTCTCCTTCCTGGCCTCCTGGGACCCCTGCCCCATCCAACCACCTCTTCTCCCTGACCGCCCCCAGACCCCCTGCCCCTAACTGCCCCCCCACCCCATCCAACCCCCCCCTCCTTCCTGACTGCCCCCCTGGGACCCCTGCCCCATCCACCACCCCTTCTCCCTGTCCTGACTGCCCCCTGCTGCCCCATCCAATCCCTCCTCTCATTCCTGACTGCCCCCCCCCTCCCCCAGGACCCCTGCCCCATCCAACCACCCCTTCTCCCTGACCACCCCTGTTCCCCACCCTCTGACCGCCCCCACCCTATCCACCCCCCGAACTCCCCTGCCCTCTATTCGACCCTCCTCCTGCGCTCCCTGCCCCGTTACCGCACTGCCTGGAGCACCGGTGGCTGGCGGCGCGGCTGCACCGGGACAGGCAGCTGCGCCGCCCAGCCGGAGTCCGCCACGCAGCGCAGAGCACCGGGTCAGGCCGGGCTTTGCAGCTGTGCTACCCCAGGAGTTCACAGCCCCACTGCCCAGAGCACTGCGCAGCGAGCTGAGGCTGCGGGGGAGGGGGAACAGCAGGGGAGGGGCTGGGGGCTAGCCTCTCGGGCCAGGAGCTCAGGGGCTGGGCAGAATGGTCCCACCGGCCATAGTTTGCCCACCTCTGCGCTAGCCCATTTCACCGGGGTAGTGCAGAAGCCAGGAAAGTGCCCCACAATAGCGGGACCATTCCCCCGCTTACACTTACGTTTAAAGTGGAAATAACATTTGAATTGAAGAGCCATAGTTTTGTCTTTAAGTTGTAGACTTTCAGTGAGCAAATCTGTTTTAATCTAGAGAATGTAGCTTCCGCTTTACTGGTTCATGACGTTTTCTCCTGGATATCCCCGGGGGCTGGCATGTTACTGCCACAGTATATGAATTGACTCACCTCTTCCATTTGTTTGCCTTCTGACAGTATTTGAGTTGGCCCTGATGAGAACCCCGGCTCTAGGCACCAGCGTTCCAAGCATGTGCTTGGGGCGTCTCTTTTCAAGGGGTGGCACTCCGGCCCTTTTTTTTTTTTTTTTTTGCTTTGGCGCTTGGGGCGGTAAAAAACCCGGAGCCGGCCCTGGTTCTCATTAGCTCTGTTTAATTTTTGACCCTGTCTTTTTTTGCAATACTGGAAAAGTCTATCTTTGCTTGCATGTTAAGCTGTCACTTAGAGCTAAATTTTCTAGTGTACTTTTGTTAAACCATGTTTTGACAGTATTGTATCTATCTACAATTTTTCTCACAATGAAGTCAATGCAAAACAGGAGAGGTGAGAGAAGTCATCCTTGTTTGACACAAGTATCTGTTAAACTCCTTTGTTCAAGACACTAAGACAAATTTCATACCACTGAATGAGCCAACAGTGAATAAGATAAATCCTTCCTGTGGAAGACTAGGGTTTTCATTATGTGAATCTATGGTTATAAGAGACTTATACAAGACTTGTCCATACACTAAACTAAACTAGTGCTTCTTAATTGTAATTAACATAGGATAACTAAGATGCATCTAAACACAAATACAGCAGCGTATCAAAAATACAGTATGCCATAATGAGTGCAATATTTTGTTACATATACCTTAATTATCCATGACCTGTTTTTACTATGTGGAATAGCATATTAGCTAGTGTGCCATAACATTGGTTACTGTGACAAAGTTCCTCCTCTATCTTGGTGGGTCCTGCGCTAATTGGCGGATTTGTTCGCCTCAGAGATTCACCATGTGGGTCAGGGAACAGCCCAGAGACCTTCCCCTCTGGTAGAACCCACAGTCCAGGTCAATTCCTCCTGTGTCTGATCAGGAGTTGGGAGGTTTGGGCCTTGTGGACTGCAGCTGTCTAGGGTGCCTCCTGGAACAGCTGCGCGACAGCTACAACTCCCTGGGCTACTTCGCCATGGCCTCCTCCCAACACCTTCTTTATCCTCACCACAGGACCTTTCTCCTGGTGTCTGACAATGCTTGTACTCTTCAATCCTCCACCAATAGACAGCTGCAGCGGCACAGGAGCCAGCAAACAGAGCTGTAAACAAGGGAGTTTCAGTGGGAGTTCTGTTGGAGGAGGAGGTTTTTGTATTTTGTGTATTGTATTTTGTAGTTCTATGTGTGGAGGCTGGTAGGGGCAGTGTACTGGGAGAGAAGCTGAGCCCTGATTAGGGGGCGGGGCTTCTCTGCTCAGGGGTCCTATAAAGGTAGCCAGTCAGGCAGCGGTATAGACAGCCAGCAAACAGAGCTGTAAACAGGGGAGTTTCAGTGGGAGTTTGCAAGGGAAGACTAAGAGAGCTAGGCAGAGGAATAGACAGGCTAGTGAAGGGAGTGGGTGGTGTTCTGCCGGTGTTTTGGTGCCCGTTGGGGGTTTGTTTTGCTGTGGGTGATGGTTTGATTTGTGTTTCCCGGACTAACAGGTTTTAGGTGAGAAGGCTATGACCGATACAGAGGCAGCAGTGGAAGACACAATGAGGACGACTGGATGTGGATGCTGCGGCATGTACATGATCCTGAAGGGGGTACCTGAAAAGAGTTTTGTCTGCATGAAGTGCCGCCTGGTAGAGCTGATGGAAGAAAAGATCCGAGGACTGGAGATGCAGGTGGAAACGCTGGTTGAGTTTAGAAGGGGGTTTGAGCAGATGATGGAGCAAAGACATGACGAAGCTGAAGGAAAAAGCTCAGACTTGCAGATGGAAGCAGGACCAAAGAATTCTGAGGGGAGACTGCTGGGTGAGGAAAGTGGACAGTGGAAGCATGTGACTCAGAGAACCAGGCAGAGGAAAAGACAGGCTAGTGAGGGAGAAATAGAGCTCAGAAACAGGTTTGCGGAGTTGGAAAATGAAGAAGGGGCACAGCAGGTGGTCGCTGAAGGTGAGAGGGAAAGGAAGAAGAGAAGAGCAGCTAGTCCTATAGGAAGAGGGGAAGAGTCAATGGAGATAATGACACCAAATATGAGGCCCAGGAGGATACGGGATGGGTTGCGGAGGATTGCAAGGGATAATAGAAATCGAGAGGACTTGCAGCCAGAGGGAGCAGGGGAGAATCGCACCATCACCAGGAAAAGGCAGGTCTACGTGATTGGGGACTCCTTACTGAGAAGAATAGACAGGCCTGTAACTAGAGCTGATCCGGAGAACAGAAGGGTGTGCTGTCTGCCGGGTGCTAAGATACGGGATGTGGACCTGAGGCTGAAAAGGATCCTAACGGGAGCGGGAAAGAATCCGCTGATTATCCTTCATGTGGGAACAAATGATACGGCTAGATTCTTGCTGGAACATATCAAGGAGACTATGCCAGGCTGGGGAAGACGCTTAAGGAAATCGAGGTGATCTTCAGTGGGATTCTGCCTGTTCCTAGAGAAGGGCAACAAAGGTGTGACAAGATTATGGCGATCAACAGATGGCTCAGGCAGTGGTGCTATAAGGAGGGCTTTGGGATGTATGGCCACTGGGAAGCATTCATGGACAGAGGACTGTTCTCTCGGGATGGACTTCACCTGAGTAAGGAGGGAAATAGACTTCTAGGATGAGGCTGGCACAACTGATTAAGAGAGCTTTAAACTAGGAATTTGGGGGAGATGGTTGGGAAATGTCCAAGGTAATCTCCACGCCGGAATTTAACATTGAGAAGGAAGAAAACGAAGTAAGAAAGGATACAGCCGTGGGTATGAGAATGGACGTAAGGAGGAAGGGTAGTGTAGATACCAGTCTAATAGGTGATACTGGTGGTNTGCTGGAACATATCAAGGAGACTATGCCAGGCTGGGGAAGACGCTTAAGGAAATCGAGGTGATCTTCAGTGGGATTCTGCCTGTTCCTAGAGAAGGGCAACAAAGGTGTGACAAGATTATGGCGATCAACAGATGGCTCAGGCAGTGGTGCTATAAGGAGGGCTTTGGGATGTATGGCCACTGGGAAGCATTCATGGACAGAGGACTGTTCTCTCGGGATGGACTTCACCTGAGTAAGGAGGGAAATAGACTTCTAGGATGAGGCTGGCACAACTGATTAAGAGAGCTTTAAACTAGGAATTTGGGGGAGATGGTTGGGAAATGTCCAAGGTAATCTCCACGCCGGAATTTAACATTGAGAAGGAAGAAAACGAAGTAAGAAAGGATACAGCCGTGGGTATGAGAATGGACGTAAGGAGGAAGGGTAGTGTAGATACCAGTCTAATAGGTGATACTGGTGGTAGAATGTCTGTGCCTAATCGGGTAAAGAATGTCAGTGAAGCCAAACGGCAAAAATTAAGATGTTTGTACACTAATGCGAGGAGCCTAGGTAACAAAATGGAGGAACTAGAACTACTGGTGCAGGAAGTGAAACCAGATATTATAGGGATAACAGAAACATGGTGGAATAGTAGTCATGACCGGAGTACAGGTATTGAAGGCTATGTGCTGTTTAGGAAAGACAGAAATAAAGGCAAAGGTGGTGGAGTAGCATTGTATATCAATGATGAGGTACACTGTAAAGAAATAAGAAGTGATGGAATGGATAAGACAGCGTCTGTCTGGGCAAAAATCACATTGGGGAAGAAAGCTACTAGAGCCTCCCCTGAGATAGTGCTTGGGGTGTGCTACAGACCGCCGGGATCCGATTTGGATATGGATAGAGACCTCTTTAATGTTTTTAATGAAGTAAACACTAGTGGGAATTGTGTGATCATGGGAGACTTTAACTTCCCAGATATAGACTGGAGGACAAGTGCTAGTAATAATAATAGGGCTCAGATTTTCCTGGATGTGATAGCTGATGGATTCCTTCACCAAGTAGTTGAAGAACCAACAAGAGGGGATGCCATTTAGATTTCGTTTTGGTGAGTAGTGAGGACCTCATAGAAGAAATGGTTGTAGGGGACAACCTTGGTTCAAGTGATCATGAGCTAATTCAGTTCAAACTAGATGGAAGGATAAACAAAAATAGATCTGGGACTAGGGTTTTTGATTTCAAAAGGCTAACTTTAAAGAATTAAGGAAATTAGTTAGGGAAGTGGATTGGACTGAAGAACTTGTGGATCTAAAGGTGGAGGAGGCCTGGAATTCAAGTCAAAGTTGCAGAAACTATCAGAAGCCTGCATCCCAAGAAGGGGGAAAAAAATCATAGGCAGGAGTTGTAGACCAAGCTGGATGAGCAAGCATCTCAGAGAGGTGATTAAGAAAAAGCAGAAAGCCTACAAGGAGTGGAAGATGGGAGGGATTAGCAAGGAAAGCTACCTTATTGAGGTCAGAGCATGTAGGGATAAAGTGAGAAAGGCCAAAAGCCATGTAGAGTTGGACCTTGCAAGGAGAATTAAAACCAATAGTAAAAGGTTCTATAGCCATATAAATAAGAAGAAAACAAAGAACGAAGAAGTGGGACCGCTAAACACTGAGGATGGAGTGGAGGTTAAGGATAATCTAGGCATGGCCCAATATCTAAACAAATACTTAGCCTCAGTCTTTAATGAGGAGCTTAGGGATAATGGTAGGATGACAAATGGGAATAAGGATATGGAGGTAGATATTACCACATCCGAGGTAGAAGCCAAACTCGAACAGCTTAATGGTACTAAATCGGGGGGCCCAGATAATCTTCATCCAAGAATATTAAAGGAACTGGCACATGAAATTGCAAGCCCATTAGCAAGAATTTTTAATGAATCAGTAAACTCAGGGGTTGTACCGTATGACTGGAGAATTGCTAACATAGTTCCTATTTTTAAGAAAGGGGGAAAAAGTGATCCGAGTAACTATAGGCCTGTTAGTTTGACATCTGTAGTATGCAAGGTCTTGGAAAAAATTTTGAAGGAGAAAGTAGTTAAGGACATTGAAGTCAATGGTAATTGGGACAAAATACAACATGGTTTTACAAAAGGTAGATCGTGCCAAACCAACCTGATCTCCTTCTTTGAGAAGGTAACAGATTTTTTAGACAAAGGAAACGCGGTGGATCTAATTTACCTCGATTTCAGTAAGGCATTTGATACGGTTCCACATGGGGAATTATTAGCTAAATTGGAAAAGATGGGGATCAATATGAAAATTGAAAGGTAGATAAGGAACTGGTTAAAGGGGAGACAACAACGGGTCATACTGAAAGGTGAACTGTCAGGCTGGAAGGAGGTTACTAGTGGAGTTCCTCAGGGATCGGTTTTGGGACCAATCTTATTTAATCTTTTTATTACTGACCATGGCACAAAAAGTGGGAATGTGCTAATAAAGTTTGCGGATGACACAAAGCTGGGAGGTATTGCTAATACAGAGAAGGACCGGGATATCATACAGGAAGATCTGGATGACCTTGTAAACTGGAGTAATAGTAATAGGATGAAATTTAATAGTGAAAAGTGCAAGGTCATGCATTTAGGGATTAATAACAAGAATTTTGGTTATAAATTGGGGACACATCAGTTGGAAGTAACAGAGGAGGAGAAGGACCTCGGAGTATTGGTTGATCACAGGATGACTATGAGCCGCCAATGTGATATGGCTGTTAAAAAAGCTAATGCGGTCTTGGGATGCATCAGGCGAGGTATTTCCAGTAAAGATAAGGAGGTGTTAGTACCGTTATACAAGGCACTGGTGAGACCTCATCTGGAATATTGTATGCAGTTCTGGTCTACCATGTTTAAGAAGGATGAATTCAAATTGGAACAGGTACAGAGAAGGGCTACTAGGATGATCCAAGGAATGGAAAACTTGTCTTATGAAAGGAGACTCAAAGAGCTTGGCTTGTTTAGCCTAACCAAAAGAAGGCTGAGGGGAGATGTGATTGCTCTTTATAAATATATCAGAGGGATAAATATCAGGGAGGGCGAGGAATTATTTAAGCTTAGTACCAATGTGGACACAAGAACAAATGGATATAAACTGGACATTAGGAAGTTTAGACTTGAAATTAGATGAAGGTTTCTAACCATTAGAGGAGTCTGGAACAGCCTTCCAAGGGGAGTAGTGGGGACAAAAGACATATCTGGCTTCAAGACTAAGCTTGATAAGTTTATGGAGGGGATGGTATGATAGGATAGTCTAATTTTTGCAATTAATTGATCTTTGATTATTAGCAGGTAAATATGCCCAATGGTCTGTGATGGGCTGTTAGATGGGGTGGGGTCTGAGTTACTACAGAGAATTCTTTCCTGGGTGCTGGCTGGTGAGTCTTGCTCACATGCTCAGGGTTTAACTGATCACCATATTTGGAGTCGGGAAGGAATTTTCCTCCAGGGCAGACTGGCAGAGGCCCTGGAGGTTTTTCGCCTTCCTCTGTAGCGTGGGGCACGGGTCACTTGCTGGATGATTCTCTGCACCTTGAGGTCTTTAAACCATGATTTCAGGACTTCAATAACTCAGGCATAGGTTAGGGCAGGGGTAGGCAACCTTTCAGAAGTGGTGTGCCAAGTCTTCATTTATTCACTTTAATTTAAGGTTTCGCGTGCCGGTAATACATTTTAACGTTTTTTAGAAGGTCTCTCTCTATAAGTCTATATTATATAACTAAACTATTGTTGTATGTAAAGTAAACAAGGTTTTCAAAATGTTTAAGAAGCTTCATTTAAAATTAAATTAAAATGCTGATCTTAAGCTGCCAGCCTGGGGTTCTGTTCACCTAGGCCTGCAGCGGGTTGAGCGCGNCACAAGAACAAATGGATATAAACTGGACATTAGGAAGTTTAGACTTGAAATTAGATGAAGGTTTCTAACCATTAGAGGAGTCTGGAACAGCCTTCCAAGGGGAGTAGTGGGGACAAAAGACATATCTGGCTTCAAGACTAAGCTTGATAAGTTTATGGAGGGGATGGTATGATAGGATAGTCTAATTTTTGCAATTAATTGATCTTTGATTATTAGCAGGTAAATATGCCCAATGGTCTGTGATGGGCTGTTAGATGGGGTGGGGTCTGAGTTACTACAGAGAATTCTTTCCTGGGTGCTGGCTGGTGAGTCTTGCTCACATGCTCAGGGTTTAACTGATCACCATATTTGGAGTCGGGAAGGAATTTTCCTCCAGGGCAGACTGGCAGAGGCCCTGGAGGTTTTTCGCCTTCCTCTGTAGCGTGGGGCACGGGTCACTTGCTGGATGATTCTCTGCACCTTGAGGTCTTTAAACCATGATTTCAGNGCTGCAGCTCGGCCCCCCTTCCCCGGAGGGAGGGGGAGGAGGAGGAGGGGCAGGAAAGCACCACGCTGGGGGAAGAAGCGGGGGAGGGAGGAGCTTGGCTGCCGCAGGACCAAGCTTCTGCCTCCTGCCCCACAGGGGAGAGCGGTGGGCGGGGGGCCTGAGTGGGGCTGGGACTGCGGCAGGGAGCGGCGTGCCACCCAAAATCGGCTCGCGTGCCATGTTTGGCACGCGTGCCGTAGGTTGCCGCCCCTTGGGTTAGGGGTTTGTTACAGGAGTGGGTGGGTGAGATTCTGTGGCCTGCGTTGTGCAGGAGGTCAGACTAGATGATCATAATGGTCCCTTCTGACCTTAAAGTCTATGAGTCTGAGTCTGAAAATACGCCTTCCCACTCTCAGCTCCTAGTGCCTCTTGCTCCCAGTGCCTCGCATGCACACTACAAACTGAAGTGAGGTCCTTTTTAAACTCAGGTGCCCTGATTATCCAGCCTGTCCTGATTCTAGCAGTTTCTTCTTAATTGGCTCCAGGTGTCCTAATTAGCCTGGATTAATTGGTTCCAGCAAGTTCCTGCTTGTTCTGGAACTGCCCCTGTTACCTTACCCAGGGGAAAGGGATCTACTTAATCTGGGACTAATATATCTGCCTTCTAACACTCTCCTGTATCCATCTGGCCTGACCTGTCACATTACCCACAAAATGGCTCAGCTTAAATGTCTTGTAAGATCTCGATAAGAGGGACTGTTTTTCTTAACAATCGTACAAAATCTGCCATGCTACCAAGAATGGATGGCTCAGTTAAAAAAGTAGATGTGCACCATGACTATCACTTCACTCACATACATGATGAGAGTCCTACAGCTTGAGAGTAATGTGTGCACCAAGATTTTTTATATACACACACACGGCTAACAGCTATGTTCCTAAATCTATATTTAGGTGCCTAAATAAGTGGCCTGATTTTCAAGAGTGCTGAGCACCTGGTTGTTTCCCTAGACTTCAATGAGAGATGGTAAACATCCTGCACTTTTGAAAAATCAAGCTATTTATGAAGGTACCCTAAGCATGGATCTAAGAGCTTAACTTTAGGGACCTATTTTTAAGATTTTGGCTATGACTTCTACCATACAATGTAAATGATCTGTATGTGTATATTCTCAGTTTGATAAAATAGGAGCCACATGCATGATCCTAATGCATCAAAATGAGACCATACTTATGTTAACTAAGGAGATCCTTCTCTCAAAATATAGAATTCAAACATTGCGAGCACCGAGTTCGGTGTGAATCAGGAGGATAAGGCTTGAAAAGTCTGCAATGACAGTTCAATTAATTTTAGCAGCAGAGGGTGCTCCTTCTTCTTGGTGCATTCAAATTCATTCTTTGTGCCACTAATAGCACATAGGACAAGTTGTATCAGAAGTGATCAGTGAAAATATTATATTATGACATGATATCACACATGCCTGATCAGCATGGATCCTGGTGTTCCATGATAACCCCCCGCCACAAATTCTCCGATTAAAAAAAAACAAAAAACAAAAAAACATAAAAGTCTTTGGTTTTCCATGATTAAAATGAAATGCTGAACTTTAGCTTCCCTAGCCACAATATATATACGTACGGTTAAGATTTTGTCTTGGTTATTTTTAGTAAAAGTCACAGACAGGTTGTGGGCAATAAACAAACAAACAAACAAAATCACAGCCGCTCGTAACCTCTCTGTGACTTTTACTAAAAATAAGGGGAGGGGTTTGACGGGGGAAGGGGCACTAACAGCTCTGGCCCCCGCCACCCTGGGTGGATCAGAGCTGGGGTGCTCCTGCCGCCCTAGGGCATGGGCTGAACTTGAAGCAGAAAATGTCACAGAGATCTCAAAGTCACGGAATCCATGACCACTGTGACAAAATCTTATCCTTATATATAGGTATCAGTTGAACACAATGATGTATTTACAATTTTTAAGCAAGTTTGAAACCTACCCTCAACGTGAAATTTGTCCTTGCCAAACTCAGTGACATGGTCTTTAGGGGTGATTTTTAAAGTTTTCAGTATCTTTTCATAACTGTAATTACTCCCGTCTGGAGACTGAAGTGAAATTTGAGATTCATTAAACCGGGGTGGCCAACCTGTGGCTCCAGAGCTGCATGCGGCTCTTCAGAAGTTAATATGCGGCTCCTCACATAGGCACCAACTCTGGGGCTGGAGCTACAGGCGCCAACTTTCCAATGTGCCCGGGGGGGGGGGGGGGGGGGGGGGGGAAGCGGGGGTGCTCACTACTCAACCCCTGACTCTGCCACAGGCCCTGCCCCTACTTCACCCATTCCCCCAAGGCCCCTGCTCCTTCCTGCCCCCTTCCCTGAGCCTGCCATGCCCTCGCTCGTCCCCTCCACCCCCCAGAGCCTCCTGCATGCCGCAGGAGGCATGGGGAAGGAGAGGGAGGCGCTGATCAGCAGGGCTACTGGCAGGCAAGGAGGAGCTGATGTATTACTGTGGCTCTTTGGCAATGTACATTGGTAAATTCTGGCTCCTTTTCAGGTGCAGGTTGGCCACCCCTGCATTAAACCATGAATTCCCATATGCCATTGAGTAACCTCTCTATGCTGGAAGCAGTTTATTGGCGTATGTTTAGCAATGTAAGTTTAAATTGCATTCAAAAATCAACCACACGAGGGAGAGGTTGTGTGCATTGAATAAGTGACACTGGTACTTTTAATAAAATTTAGTAAATTCCACATTTTTCCATGGCAAATGGATTTCTAGGATCCCTGCTGATCAGATGATGTACTGCATTAAATGCTAACGCTCTCGACAGGAAGATGCTTAACTATATTGTGTGGATAAGTTGTGGCACCTAGTGGTCAAACTAGAGAAAATCTGAAAGCATGTGTAACACTGGTTAAACCAGCAGCTCTCCACTTTTCCAGACTGCTGTACCCCTTTCAGGAGTCTGATTTGTCTTGTGTACCCCAAGTTTCATCTCACTTAAACTACTTGCTTACAAAATCAGACATAGAAATACAGAAGTGTGACAACACACCATTACTGAAAAATTGCTGACTTTCTCATTTTTACCATAATTATAAAATAAATCAATTGAAATATAAATATTGTACTTCCATTTCAGTGTATAGTACATAGAGCAGTATAAACAAGTCATTGTCTGTATGAAATTTTAGTTTGTACTGACTTCACTAGTGCTTTTTATGTAGCCTGTTGTAAAACTAGGCAACTATCTAGACAAGTTGATGTACCCCCTGGAAGACCTCAGCGTACCCCCAGGGAGTACACGTACCCCTGGTTGAGAATCACTGGGTTAAACCACCAAACCCGCTGTTTTGTTAGTTGACATTTTATCTTAGGCTCAGCAAAAATCTTGCAGAGGTTTTATGTAGTAATTCTTTTGCTCTAGTCAGCACTGGTGAGCCTCAGTGGGATTATTGTATCCAGTTTGGGGCAGCCCACTTTAAGAAAGATTTGAACAAACTGGAGAGTCCAGAGCAAGCGTGACCTATAAGGAAAGGCTGAAAGAATTGGGTATATTTAGTCTGCTGCAGAGAATTCTGGGGAGTGGGGTGGGGGACCATGATGACAGTTTTCAAATATATAAAAAGTTGTTATAAAGAGGACAGTGATCAATTGTTCTCCATGTCCACTGAGGAGACAACTAGAATCAACTGGCTTAATTTGCAGCAAAGGAGATTCAGGTTACTTATTAGGAAAACCTTAACTAGAAAGGTAGTTAAGCTCTGAAACATATTACCTAGGGAAGCTATAGAATCCCCATCCTTGCAGGTTTCTAAGAACAGGTGATACAAACACCAAACAGCGAGGGTCTATGTATATTTATCAACATGGGGGGACTGGACTAGATGACCTCTTGAGTTCCCTTCCAGCCCTATATTTCTATGATTCTCGATCTCATGTGCCATTTTGAATACTTTAGAAGCTATTCCTGTACTATGCTAATGCAGGAAGCAGCTATTGGAAGAGGTGTAGTCTTGTGGGCTGAGCAGAGGACTGGGAGTCAGGAACGTCTGAATTCTAATTCTAGCTGTGATACAACTCCCTCTGTAGCCACGGGAAAGTTATAACTGCCCTGCTTCAGTTTCCTCATCCATAAACTGGGGATTAACATTACCTACCGCACAGGGGACACAACGATTCGTTATACAATGTAATCCTTTATCTTAAAAGCTTTGAAAAACTTACTAGCCACATCAGCATCTAGGATTTATGGCAGCAAAATCTGAGAAGGAAAGGTTAACCTTCTGGGGAAAACAGTGCACTGAAACACAGAAGGGTTCAATACTATGCTCTGCTACAGACTTCCTGGAGTGGTTATAATTCTCTCCCCCCATGTTAGGAGAACACTGCTGTTAAGCAACCCATTTTTGTCAATCACTTGAATGGGCACCTAAAAGAGGTTTCAATGTACATATAACAGGTCTGGACAAAAAACTCTTAGGATCGCACTACCGGAAATAGCTCTGAACTGGCAGGATAGTGGCCTAGATGGATCAGAGATCAGATTCAGTATAAATAAATGGTGGATGACAACATGTACTGCTTTAAAAGTGGCTAGCTTGTAGGCTATAGTATACTGCAATTTACACCACACACACACACACACACGTGCATACCATTATTTGTTGATGGATTTCTCTGTGCCGCTCTTGCAGGCCAATCCACTGTTGGAATACTATTTGAAAATGGTATCTTATCCACAGATTCCTGAACCTGTTCCACGCAATTTAGAAGTTATGCCAACACTGAATCATTGGGCTGGCCTTTAAAGCACAGTAAAATCAGAGGGTTCAATCTTACCTTCACACACCCAAGCACAGATTGCTGAAACTGATGTAAGAGTGGCAGCAGCTGAGTTAGGAGACACTCAGCAGTGCAGATCTACTTTTAGAAACAAATGATGAAGGCCCAGGCTTAGGGTAAATTATTAGATTTGTATTAAACAAAAAAACCACCACACTAATTTGTGCATTAAGAATATCCACCTTCACTGGATATATTCCATTGTTGTGACAATCAAATTAGAAAGAGTACAGTATTTGCATGGAAACGTCATCCTTCACCTATATGGAACCCCATAAATAATTTTATACTAAAAGGTTAAAGAAACCTTCCTATGTAACTGCCAGTTGACCAATTAATGTATATTCATGCATATTTTATCTATACATGATAGCCTACTACCCAAAGAAACTTTGCAATAAAAACCTTGGACAATTTCCATGACAAGAAACAACTGCTCAGGGATTTTCCTCATTTAATTTAAAGTTCAATGGCTATACAAAATATCTCATCATTATTAATCTAACATACTTCCATGGCTGCCATTACTATGGTACCTAAGTGTCTCACAAACCTTAATGTATTTATCCTCACAACACACCCTTACATAGGAAACTGCAGATGAGGAATGGAAGCACACAGAGACTTAGTGACTTGTCCAAGGTCACAAGAAGCCTGTGGCAGAGCAAGCATTTGAACCCAGGTCACCTAAAGTCCAACACACATGCTTAACTTTATGCACTAGGAGCAGTCCCATCAACTTTAAGCATGTGCTTAAGTATTTTCTGAGTAAGAGCCTAAATCAGACACCCAAGTAGTCATAAGGCTTTTTAAAATTACCCCTAGAAGTACCTTCTCTGATAACCCTTGCTGCTGTAAACGTCCTATGTATGTTGTATACAAGATGCTCATATTAAGACATTTTCAACAAAAATAAAATTATAAAGTATTTTGGCAGAAGTGTGAACATTTTATTTAACAGCTACCAATTCTTTCCGCCCATTAGACAAAAAGAGACAAGATTTCTTGTGTATACATAGTACTATTTTTTTGTAACTCCAAGTATTCAAAAATTTCATACATTAAGTCTGCTGCCTCTAATGTAGAGGAGAAAGGAAGCAAATTTAGTACAGTGACCTTCACCCTATTTTAAATTACCCATCCATAATAAACATTTATTCAAACATGACTATATAGGCCCTGACTAAGCAAGGTAATTAAATACGTGACTAATTTAAGTGAGGCACCATCTTAAGTACCTTGCTGAGTCGTGGCCGTAAATGGTACAACTTCTGCAGTTTTACCACTATTGAGACTACACGAGTTAGAAGGGACACTGTCAAAGGGACTGCTGCTTAGTCCAAAATATGTCCAGCTTTTCCTATACCTGTTGACAGAATCCCTGTAACTCATCTTATGCGAAACTCTACGTTTTCCACAAAGAAATACTTCAATGATCATTTTGTAGTGATTAGTGCAATAAGGAAAAAATTCACAAGGAACCCTAGAACAAATAAATTGGGGGGGGGGGAAGTCAGTTTTAAGCATTATACAGTTATAACAAAGTAAATAAATAATAAAAGAGCAACAAATAATTAGATATACCATATTAACTGAACAGTAAAAGGAGGTGATAGGCAATACATCCGTACTGAACTCCCAAAACTGACACCACTATAATTTAACATGTTGTTTGACAGTTATCTGAACTGTAAATAGTTTCTATTATATGGCCTTAAGTTATATACATGCAGCTCCTATTAAAAATTAGTGGGATTTTTTTTTAGCATAATCTATGGTCAAATTTGACCCACTGATAAATAGAAGATCAGAAACAGATTTGCATTTTTAAGTGCTGTTCTTGAAGAACTCCTTATATTTACAAATCCATGGAGGTATGAATACATTATCAAGACATTTTTAAGGCAAACAAAACAAAACAAAAAAAACCAACCCGCCCCCCAAAATAGGAAACCAATTTATAAATCATCCATAAATTAACATGATATAAAAAAGCCACGATTCATACCAATAGAAATATAGATACCAACTATAGTTTTTCCAGCAATTACGTTCATATATTGAAAATCTTAAGTGGTGACACATCTCCTTTCAGTGATCTGACACGAATATTCAAAATGAGAAAGTGCAGCCTTTGGAGAAAGAAACAGAGTTTCCGCAACAGAACTGTCTTAAAAGTTCCAGTTACCTGCAAATTTAGCCTCCCGCTCAGAAAGCACTGGAAAACATGATTAATTTTAAGCATGATTAATTTTAAGCATGTAAGTAGTCCCAGTGACATCAGCTTTACAATATAAGGCACAATCCTGAAATCAATAGGACTACTCACATGCTTAAAACTAAGCATATATCTAAGCGCTTCGCTGGACCAAAGCCATAGTGCCAGATTTGCAAGAGGTGCAAAGCATCGACCCCCAATAACGTTCAATAGGAGTCAAGAGTGACCATTACCTTGCAGGACGTGTACAATACCAAATTGGATTAGGCTCAAATAGTGTAAAATGAGTAGACTCCACAGAAGGCATTATTTCATGGTCTAGTGGATCAAAAAAAAAAATTTGCGCTCGCCCATCTGACATCATAAGCCATGCATGAGATGTTAGTGGATTCAGCCAAAAGCAACAAAAAGTCTGTATTAAGCAACATACAACCTATCACACAATATTTTTATACCATTACAATAAAAGCTTTTTTTTAACTGGCATGCTGGGGAAACGGAGGGTGCTGGTAAATTAAAAATGCCGGTTAACTCAGAGGTAGGGGTTTGGAGTGCGGGGGGATGGCTGCAGGGCAAGGGTTCAGGGAGGGAGTTTGGGTCCGGGAGGGGGCTTGGGGCTGGGGAGGGACTCGGGGTGCTGGATGTGGGGGGGTGCTCACCTCCGGCGGCTCCCCGTCCCTGATGCTCCTGGTGGAGGTGCAGCCAGATGGCTCTGCAAGCAGGCACGCTACCTCTGTCTGCAGGCGCCGCCCTCCCCACCCCCTTCCCGCAGCTCCCACTGGCCGTGGTTTCCGGCCAATGGGCTGGGAGCTGCGGAGTCAACGCTCGGGGAGGGGGGACGGAGATAGTTTGCCTGCAGAGCCGCCTGGCCGCGCCTCCGCCAGCAACAGCAGAGACGGGGAGCTGCTTATGGGGAGCTGCCAGATGAGAGCGCCCTCCTCCTCCCCCATCCAGCACCATGAGCCCCTCCCACACCCCAACCCCCTGCCCCAATCCCCCTCCCGGACCCAAACTCCCTCCCAGAGTGTGCCCCGCAGCCCCTCCCACACCCCATCCCCCTCCTGGCCCTGCACCAACCACACTATACACCAGACTTTCAGTGCAGATCAGAAATGCCGGTTTATAGAGCTTGCTGGTTGGTGAAGTGCTAGATAAAAGAGCTTTTACTGTATTAACTCATTTTACAGTATTTTAGGCACTACTTATAGTATGAGAAAGCAGCAGTTATGATTTTGTAAATCACAGTTCTAATAAGCACGAGTTTGTGCATATGCTGGAAGAGATATGGTTGTAAGATAAAATAAGCTCACTCTAGTAGCAGGTTAAAAACAAAACAAACCCCACAGGACTGATTTTCTATTGCCTTACACCTTGTGCAGTCACTAAAAGTTCACTCTAATGCTTAAACGACATTGGATCAGGCCCTTTCAGAAGAGCAGCATTTTATACCCAGGTAGCAAAGTCATGAAGAAGAGATTTCTAACTACAAATTTCCTTCTCCTTCTTACTAACAAAATTCTAGTTCATAAAGAGGATCTAGAGTTTTAAAATTACATCTCTTTCACCATTTAAGCCACTGATGTTTTGCATTTCACTCAGTTTGGACAGTCAATATAGAATAACCGGTTTTACTTTGTGGTTCTCATGCTGTAACACAATGCTGCAATTTTGTTTCATGAACACACACCAAAACCTTTTAATTACGCTTGTATATCTGAAAGCATTTATATTAATAATTCTATTATTAAAATTAAACCAATATAGGGACCTGAACTTGTTGACAATACCCTTTTAACTCTGTGGAAATGTCCAACAAAGGCAAGCCATTATGCAAAGTAAAGGCAGACTTTATCTGGGGGAGGGAATTGGGTTTTTCCTCATTAGTTCTTCAGTTCATTTAGTTTTCTTTCCTAATTCAAATTCACAAATTCACTGTTTTCATTAGCGGCAATATGTATTTTGCAAACTCCTGAATGGCACCACAGCCACCATTACTTTTACAAATATAGCCAGCAGCCTTCTGAGCAGCAGCACAAGCATCTGCAGGAACACCGCTCATGCCAGCTTCCTTCAAGCAGTCCACATCGGATTCTTCATATCCTATCAAAGGGGGAATTTAGATATGTTGAAGTGAGATAAGTAAGCATTTTCTCTTGAATGTGATGAATTGCAACTTTGGCTAATAAATTAAAGAAATAATTTGTATTTTTACAGCATTTTTCACCTGAGGATCTCAAAAGCACTTCACAAACTGGAAATCAATCCTTACAAAACCTCCATGAGAGATGTAAAATTTACAGGTGGTGGCTACAAAACGATAAAAATATTAAGGGCCAGATCTTGCAGATACTTAAGATCATGCATAACTTTATACACAAGAGTAGTGCCTTTAAAGTATATGGAACTATTCAAGCACTCATTTACCTTTATACAAGTGTTTGGAGGATTGGGCCCTTAACTGTTAATTGAAAAACCCTTTGCACGGTAGAATCAGAGCTTTCAGCAATCTGGTTATTAATCTTGCCTATTAAACTAAGGGCAAAGTGCTTTGAAGATAAGTCATGCTATGTATTATTTAACTGGACCTGTGTATGTTGCATGAAGTTTCCATTATAAAAAAAAAGAAACTAACCTAAGTAAGCCACTTCTCTCCAGGATAAACTCATTTCATTTCTCCAGTTTTCTACAACTTGTCTTTGTGTCATCTTTGAACAGTCTTCTTCAGAGATTCGCCGTACCTATTAAATCAAGTCAAATTAGAATAAACTCCATATACGGACACAAAGTGACTTTTGAATGATCATAATGGAAATTGCTTTTAGAAAAACTCTGATAAAGGCACTAGCATTCCATAGCTGAAGTATCTCTTTTGGACTCAAAGCAGAGCTGATTAGTATGCAAGAATACATTATTGACTTTGCATTTCTAGTCATTAAGGAAGAGTGATTTATCCATACGTAGGTTTCCTTCTAATTCACAAAACAGGAATTCTCATTTTTCTCTTTAAACACAACACATGCCAAGATTGTTAAATGAAATATTGGTTGTCACAATATAACTGTGGTGTGCTGGCTATCAAATGCCCCAAGGTCTCAACACCTAATCTAAACCACACTGGGCAATACAAATATCTTGATGAAGGTTTCCACAATATTTTTAGATGTACACATGTATTCAAAATATTTTCCATGATTTCTCCGTCTAGCAACATTCTTGTGATTTGCACTCAGGGCTCTGGAGTTTAAGCAAAATTCTAAAAGAAAGAGCTACATAACACTGCAAGTAAATGTTGGAAGTACATTTTGTATTTGAAAGCTAGGAACAAAGCACTTTGTAGGGTAAAACAAAAGTTAAAGCCACTTACGTTTTTGTTAAAAAAAAAAAAAAAAAAAAAAAATTAAGTATAGGCAAAATTCTCCTCTCCAGTCTGTGCTGCAAGTTGTCAGTGAATATTCTGCACTCATCATTTCACATTTAGAATCAATGGGAGTTGTGATACCATACGTCCGCAGTATACACTGAAGTGCAGAACAAAACTCACAGCCCCAGGGGTTTTATGACATCTTTAGACGCCCGCCCCATTCCCAATACAAGGGTACAGAAATGGGTTCAGACATACTTTGGCAGCCCAAGACCAGCAGTCTATAGGCAACAGTGCTTCACAGAATCACCGTAGCAGCAACTGCTAGGTCTCTGCCCCATCCCACCCCTACCCTTGTTGTGTCCCTGAGAGCTGCAGCGGGGGCCTCATAAGACAGCATGCAGCTATCTTACTCAGTTCCTGCACTGGGAAGTTCTCCCTGGCTGAATCAATCAGGCAGTACAGTAAATGTAAGTTTGACTTATAGGGCTGATCCTGCACCAATTTAAGATCTTACACTTGTGTAAGATCTTCACTAAGGTAGAATTTGGCTTTAATGATTAAGGAAAGCAACTTAAAACAATGTGGTTTTAGTTTTTTCGCTTGTCTTGAACTCTTAGGACTTCTGAGATGAAGGATGGATGATCTTGTGGTTAAAGCACTAGACCGGGACTCCAATGATCTGCGCTTAATTTCCTCTCTCTATCACACTTCCTATGTAACCTTGGGCAAGTTAGTTAATCTTGTGTCTCAACTCCCCATCTATCACCAGGGGATAATAGTGCTTCTGTATCTCAGAGGGCTTTTGTGATGACAAATTCATTAAGGTTCATGAGGAACTTAGATACTATGGTGAGTAGGAGCCACACAACTACTGAGATAAAGGACTACTGCTCAGTGTGTGCTCCAGATCAGCAGCACATGCAACATGAGTGGTGCCAACACAATACCATACAAATTCCTTCCCACCACCTTGGGACAACTAGAGCAAATGCCAACACAAGTGTGAGTGAGATCTAGAAACTTGTCATAACCACAACTAGAGATCCTACGGTTACCACCATCCAACTGTATCGAGGTGCTAAAATGGCTTAATCAAAATTGTTCTCAGAAGTGCCCGGCCCTACCTCCATTTTAATTTTTAAAAGTTCACGGTGTGGAAGTTAAACAAGGAACAGAAAGTCTCATGATTCAAAAAGGATGCTTACCTGAACTCCTCTTTCCTTTAATAAGGCAATCCCATCAGCACCTCTATTATCGTCAGAGATTATTTCTTTTTGATCTTCTGACAAACAACCATTGTTGTGACCATTGGTGAGACATACAGCAATGCTGCAAACCAGTAGCTTCACCTCCTTTAGCTCTTTACCAAAATAGCCATATCTAGAAAAAGAAGCTATCATTTCAGGATGGAAGACTTCGGAATTACATTTAAAAAAATTAAAATAAAAAGTAACCCATTAATGCAAAGCAAAGGACCTTGGTTTGTGATTCCTGGTTACTTTCACAAGAAGAAAGACTCCCCCACATCTTAGTTTTCAAAATATACCCCAAAAGATAAATGCAGAATAAATGAATCTGTATTTCTCAAAACATGAAAAAACAAAACTTAATATTTACTAATAAACGCAGCTCTGAGGGGAAAAACAAGTTGCCCATGTTGTCCATTTTTATTTGTTTTTAAAAATAGCAAGAGAGTTTTTTTTGTTTTTTTTAGAAGAGCGAGTTATGTTCTATAGCACTTGTTTAAGAAAAAAAAATGTGGAAAAAGGGGTCACAGATACTTGGTCATTGTATTACTTAACCTTTACATTACAGTAGTGCCTGCGGTGCCCAATCCTAATGTAGCCCTGTTATACAAATACAGAAGTAGGCATGGCGCCTGCGTGTAGAAGCTTAAGATCTTACACAGAGCCTTGGACAGAGCCAGAGTGGACATACTAAAGAAGTGCTATGTTGAGATGGGGTTTTTGAATCACCTACCCTCAGGCTGAAACCGCAGAACAGAGAACAAGGTCAATTCAGCCGATCTCAACAGCCTTAAGAGGTGGTACAGGGATGGGGAGAAAGATAGCTGCTCAAATGTCTTTGACCTAAGCTGTTTCTTTAAACAAACATCAACACTGAAAAAACCAGATTGATCAAAGTTTGGTCATACCAACCCTTAAAGGCTGATATTCAAGATCAAGGGACAAAATGCATCACAATTATAATAAATGATACTGAACTTTCAAAACCTTCCTTTTTACCTCAGCACTCTTTGCTCTGCAATAGGCCAATCGATATCTACGTCTATATCCACGCTGTGTTCAGCACGCATTTCATAGTAGGTCATTTTTCCACCCTAAACAAATTAGATTTCAGTAGTATTATTCCCCATACTTCATATCAGTAGCTAACACAACAGCAACTTAAAGACGGAAAAGTGTGTATCCTTCAGGACTAAATGAAGAGGACTAAATATTTGTAACGCCATAGACAGTAGTGACCAAATTGCTTCGCTGGAAAAACAAACATTGGTTAATATTACTTTCCATTTGCACAGTGCTTTTCATCCTAGATTCATTTTTGTAAAGCACTTTATTACCCTTATTTTACAGCCAAGAAAGTCTTTGTGTCTCAGTTTCCATCACTAACTCATACTGACTTCACTAGGTCATTTAGTGGGAAAAGAGACAGCAGTACATTTAGCTCTGACTCAGTACAACTATTTACTGGCACAACAGACTCTCTTATCTCAGGATTTCTGGGATCTTTTACAGCATGATGGGCAAGTCACTTAGTCTTTTTGTGCCTCGGTTTCCCCATCTGTAAAATGAAGTTCAGACTACTGATCTCTCAGAGAGTTGTTATGAAAAATACTTAATGTTTATAAATCATTTTGACTTCCTCTGATGGAAGGCACTCTCGAGAAGTAGCAAGTTATTAATATTAAGTGAAAAAAGTCACTGATTTTTCTGTTGCACAATTCAACACAAGGCTCTAAACAGCTTTTCAATTTCATGTAGAATACATTTCCAGTTTAGTACATAGGAACCATGCCCTGAGTAATAGCTCCTGTGTACAACTCTGATGGGCAGAGTGGACTGACTGCACCTTAGCATCAAAGAATCAAGATGAAAAAAAAAGGCTTGCCTTTCATTTTCAGCTTCAGAAAGACCAGCTCTTAGTGGAAACCTCAGATAATGCCAATATATTATTGTAGTAAGTGAATGCTGACAATAAGTAGGTTCAACTATCTTTTTAGTAAGAAGCCAAAGACCTATTATGTTTAATTGCTTCCTCTGCGGCTAACATGATAATAGTACAACACTGAATGAAGGTGGCTGCAAGACAAAAGTTAGACAGCATGGCTAACATTCTCAGCTGGGACAACCTTCTGTGCAAGAGGAGCCAATTACGGCTACTTCATCCGGGAGCCAGGTGTACACTAGCCTTGGGGCTTTACTACTGTGTGTTAGTTGGCCATGAGCTCCAAGAGAGTGTGGGAGTGCAGCACACCCCTTCCCTGCTACATCCCTTATGTTGCAGGCTACAGGAGAGTGGTGTGTAGGAGTCAGATACCAGAGGGTGCAGAACTGGTGTAACTATCCCACTTCAAAGGATCCCCCCAGCACGGGAGACTCATCTGCTTTCCATTCCAAATGAAGTGGAACACAACTCAGGACTGAGTCCTGTAAGTTTTTAGAAATATTTTGCACTTCTAAGGCTACGTCTACACTACCCGCCCGGATCGGCGGGTAGAAATCGATATAGCGGGGATCGATGTATCGCGTCTCGTCTGGACGCGATACATCGATCCCCGAACGCGCTCCCATCGACTCCGGAACTCCAGCAGGGCGAGCGGAGTTAGCGGAGTCGACGGGGGAGCCGCGGACGTCGATCCCGCGCGGTGAGGACGCGAGGTAAGCGCGGGTAATTCGAAATAGGATACTTCGACTTCAGCTACGCTATTCTCGTAGCTGAAGTCGCGTATCTTATTTCAATCCCTGCCCCTAGTGTGGACCAGCCCTAAAACTAAAGCAGGGGTTCTCAAACTGGGGGTCGGGACCCCTCAGGGGGTCACGAGATTATTACTTGGGGGGTCATGAGCAAACCCCACTTTGCCTCCAGCATTTATAATGGTGTTAAATATATTTTAAAAGTGTTTTTAATTTATAAGGGGGGGGTCGCACTCAGAGGCTTGCTATGTGAAAGGGGTCACCAGCAAAAAAGTTTGAGAGCCACTGAACTAAAGGATTCAAAGCACTCTGCAAAAGTTAAGTCAATTAAGCCTCAACACCCTTGTGAGATAAGCATTATCCTCATTTTACCAATGGGGAAACTGAGGTACAGAGAGATTAAGTACTTGCTAAAAGTCACAAGGAGGTTGGTAATATAGCCACAGCCCTCTTTAGCTACATGCCACATTGGAGGCTTGATTCTAAAATTCTTACTTAAGCAAGCAGTTCCACTGAAGTCAATGCATAAGGAATACTCAGCTGAATTAAGAGTCATAGAACTGAATCCTGGAGTTCCAATGGGAATTCTAACACTGCACTTTTATAGGCCTAAGGATATACATTCTTCTTGCGCAAATTCTTTAAGAAAGCTATGTCGTAAGAACAGTACCTATTAGTGCCAGAGGGTTAACAGTAGTTAAGGGTTACAACACACCTGGCTTCAATCATTGCTGCCTGGCATCCGGTTTTTCCTCCAACACTTAACTTACTATAGCCAATTACATGCATCACAATTGCCAGATTTGAGCTCCATAATGAAAGAGTACTAGAGATATTACTCTAAAAAGCCCTGCAAAATAGAAGCACTAACTTGTAAGTAGCCTTTTTCAATCAAGTCCTTTTTGGCAAAGTAAAATGACCCATTTTCATACAGTTCTCCAACCCAATCCTGACGCCGGGGCCGCTTTGCTGGATTCAGGTTTTGGGGGATTGTCACTTCGTTAACTGTAAACAAAATCATGACAGAATGAACAAATAAAAGCTTTTGTTTAGAGTCACTTTCTTGTTTAAATACCTTGCTGCTGGGAAATTAAGGGTACAACATAGTCACCAGCTTCTTTGATTCCTGTCTTAGTAAGGGTAAGTATGTAAGAATCATTGAACTGTTGTCTCTCTCTTGGTAACTTTGGATCCCAAGGTGTAGGAATGCCCTATATTTCTCGTACAGAAAACTGAAAGATCCCCATTCAAACTTGCAGAGAACACATCTATCTTAGAAGTCTTCAGACCAAAACCTGCCCCATAGCCCTTTCTCTTCCCTCACCTTACCCTGTTAGTGTCTCCCTGCCTTTGTAAAAGAAAAATTGCTCTTCTAGTTACCATTACCATTTCTAGTACCTTGGATGGAAAAATCTAGGTATTTTTTACTTTTTTAGGGAATTTTTTTTTTTTTTTAAAAGGCCATCTATATATCTTAAAACTGAGTATTTTTTTCTCATATGTCTACTACACACCCTCACGCCATGTTATTCCTTCTGTAGTAATTCCTTGCACCACGGGGGGGAGAGGGAGAGAAGGGGGCATAGTTTAGGAGCACTCAGGACACTATCTTGGAGGGATGTTGAGTAATCTTGTCTCCCACTGAAGGCAATGAGAGTTGAGAGTACTCAGCATAGTGCAGGACTGGCATCTCAAAACAGAGATGGCACATTAGATCTGAAAGCCTGAGAACACGTATTAAGCACACAAAGCTGACTGTATGATGATACTTGTACACTAAATGACAGTATTATGCCTCTTGTACACTAAAAGCTACAGCTAAATTTTCATTTTCAAAGCAATTTGGAAACGTCACTCAAGAGTTCCTGTTCTGATAAAGACTTTTCACTAATCATTTGTTTTATTCTAAATAGGGCTATCAATTAATCGCAGTTAATGCACAAAAATTAATGGCGATTAAAAAAATTAATTGCAATTAATCACACTGTTAATAGAATACCAATTGAAATTTATTAAATTTTTTGGCTGCTTTTCTACATTTTCAAATATCTATTTCAATTACAACACAGAATACAAAGTGTACAGTGCTCACTTTATATTATTTTTGATTATCATTTTTACAGTGCAAATATTTCTAAACAAAAGAAATAGTATTTTTCAATTCACCTTATACAAGTACTGTAGTGCAATCTCTTTATCATGAAAGCGCAACTTACAAATGTAGTTTTTTTGGTTACATAACTGCACTCAAAAACAAAACAATGTAAAACTTTACAGTCTACAAGTCCACTCAGTCTTTCTTCTTGTTCAGCCAATTGCTAAGAGAAACAAGTTTGTTTACATTTATGGGAGATAATGCTGCCCACTTCTTAATTACAATGAACCTGAAAGTGAGAACAGGCGTTTGCATGGCACTGTTGTAGCTGGCGTCACAAGATATTTACGTGCGAGCTGCTCTAAAGATTTGTATATCTCTTCATGCTTCGGCCACTGTTCCAGAGGACATGCTTCAATGCTGATGACGCTCGTTAAAAAAATAATGCGTTAATTAAATTTGTGACGGAACTCCTTGGGGGAGAATAGTATGTCTCCTGCTCTGTTTTACCCACATTCTGCCATATATTTCATGTTATGGCAGGCTGAGATGATGACCCAGCATGTTGTTCATTTTAAGAACACTTTCACTGCAAATTTGACAAAATGCAAAAAAGATAGTGTGAAATTTCTAAAAATAGCTACAGCACTTGACCCAAGATTTAAGAATCTGAAGTGCCTTCTAAAATCTGAGAGGGATGGGGTGTGGAGCATGCTTTCAGAAGTCTTAAAAGAGCAACACGCTGATGCGGAAATTACAGAACCCAAACCACCAAAAAAGAAAATCAACCTTCTACTGGCATCTGACTAAGGGTACGTCTACACTACAGGATTAGTCCGAATTTACGGAATTCGATTTTATGAAACCGATTTTTTAAAATCGATGGTACGCGGCCACAGTAAGGGGATTAATTCGGCGGTGCGCGTCCATGCAGAAAAGACTAGCGTCGAATTCCAGAGCGTTGCACTGTGGGTAGCTATCCCAGAGTTCCCGCAGTCCCCCCCGCCCATTGGAATTCTGGGTCGATATCCCAATGCCTGATGGGACAAAAAACATTGTCGCGGGCGGTTCTGGGAACATCCTCCCCCTCCCTACGTGAAAACAACGGAAGACAACCATTTCGCGCCTTTTTTCCTTGTTGAACTGAGCGGACGCCGTACCTCGGCAAGGATGGATCCCGCTCAGCTCAAGTTTGCAGTCATGAACATTGTAAACACCACGCGCATTATAGTGCAGTTTATGCTCAACCAGGACCAGAAAAGCCAGGCGAGGAGGAGGCGGCTACGGCAGCGCGGCGACGAGAGTGATGCGGACATGGACATGGACACAGAATTGTCTCGCGCCACGGGCCCCGGCGCTTTGGAGATCATGTTGGCAATGGGGCAGCTTCTTGCTGTGGAACGCCGATTCTGGGCCCGGGAAACAAGCACTGACTGGTGGGACCGCATAGTGCTGCAGGTGTGGGACGATTCCCAGTGGCTGCGAAACTTTCGCATGCGTAAGGGCACTTTCCTGGAACTTTGTGACTTGCTTTCCCCTGCCCTGACGCGCCAGAACACCAAGATGAGAGCAGCCCTCACAGTTGAGAAGCGAGTGGCGATAGCCCTGTGGAAGCTTGCAACACCGGACAGCTACCGGTCAGTCGGTAATCAGTTCGGAGTGGGAAAATCTACCGTGGGGGCTGCTGTCATGCAAGTAGCCAAAGCAATCGTTGAGCTGCTGCTAAAAAAGGTAGTGACGCTGGGAGATGTGCAGCTCATTGTGGATGGCTTTGCTGCAATGGGATTCCCTAACTGTGGTGGGGCGATAGATGGAACCCATATCCCGATCTTGGCACCGGAGCACCAGGGCAGCCAGTACATAAACCGCAAGGGGTACTTTTCTATGGTGCTGCAAGCAATGGTGGATCACAAGGGACGTTTCACCAACATCAACGTGGGATGGCCGGGAAGGGTTCATGACGCCCGCGTCTTCAGGAACACTAGTCTGTTTAAACGGCTGCAACAAGGGATTTACTTTCCAGACCGGAAAATTACCATTGGGGATGTTGAGATGCCCATCGTTATCCTTGGGGACCCAGCCTACCCCTTAATGCCGTGGCTCATGAAGCCATACACAGGCAGCCTGGACAGTACTCAGGAGCGGTTCAACTACAGGCTGAGCAAGTGCAGGATGGTGGTAGAGTGTGCCTTTGGACGTTTAAAAGGTCGCTGGCGCTCGTTACTGACTCGCTCGGACCTCAGCCAAACCAACATCCCCATTGCTATTGCAGCTTGCTGTGTGCTCCACAATCTCTGTGAGAGCAAGGGGGAGACCTTTATGGCGGGGTGGGAGGCTGAGGCAAACCGCCTGGCCGCTGATTACGCGCAGCCAGACACCAGGGCGATTAGAAGAGCACACCAGGAAGCGGTGCGCATCAGAGAAGCTCTGAAAACAAGTTTCAGTGCTGCCCAGGCTCCTGTGTGAAAGTTATGTTTGTTTGTCCCTGTTGAAAACCCGCCCACTTGATTCACTCATTCCCTGTAAGCAACCCACCCTTCCCCCTTCCCCCTTCGATCCCAGTTTTATTTAAAAAAAAATAAAGTCAGTGTCGTTTTCAAATTACAAATCAAGAACTTTTTATTAACGGGGGGTAATGAACATAGGGAGAGAAATAACCAGGTAGTCCGGGTGGGGTTTGGGAGGAGGGTAGGAGTGAAGGAACAGGGCAGGAACAACATTCAAAATAATGAGAGCCTTTTGCTCGGGCTCTCTAATGGGGTGGACTGGCAGGTTGCACGGAGCTTCCCCCCCCGCGTTCTTACACGTCGGGGTGAGGAGGCTACGGGACTTGGGGAGGGGGGAGGGCGGTTATAGAGGGGCTGCAGCGGCACCCGGTAATCCGGCAGCTGCCGTTCCTGGAGCTCCACCAGACGCCGGAGCATGTCTGTCTGATCACGCAGCAGCCCCAGCGTTGCATCCCGCCACTTCTCCTCTCGGGCGTCCCTCCTCTCCTCGCGTTCGTCCCTTCTCTCCTCACGTTCATCCCTTTTCTCCTCCCGTTGGTCCCTCATGTCCTCCCGCTGGTCCCTCTTCTCCTCACGGTCACTGGCCTCTTGACGGAATTTCAATACAGTCTCCTTCCAATCGTTAAAATTAGCTCTCTCATCCCGGGTCGACTGCATTATTTCCGAGAACATATCGTCTCGGGTGCGCCTCTTTCGCCTCCTTATCTGGGAGAGCCTTCGTGCTGGGGGCGGGAGGATGGAAGAATTTGCAGCTGCAGTAGGAGGGAAAAAAAGGAGAGAAGTATGTAAAAAGATACATTTTATAGAACAATGCTTATACTCTTTCACGGTGAACACTTTTCACATTACATAGCAATGTACAAGGTCGCTTTTTGCATCTTATATTGAGTGCCCGCGGCTTTGGTGTTAGAGATCACAGCAGACGCAGGGCCGGGCAACAGAATTCGGCTTGTATGCAGCCATGGTAAGCCACTGTCCTGCTGCTTCTGCATTAAATCAGAGCCCTCCTTTCCCATAGCAAGCAAAGCCCTTTACGTGCTGCGGTTTTCCTGTTACCGTGCAGCATCAGATAACATAATAACTTGCCCCCACCCACCCATTCAATTCTGTGGGATGACCCCCTCCCCCCACCACGTGGCTGGTACCATGGAAGATCCATGCAGATCGCAAACTAGCCCCCCCATCCACTTCTGTTGGATGATCGCGTTACCCCTCCCCCCACCACGTGGCTGGTATCAGGGAAGACCCCTGCTAGCCAAACGCGAAAAACTCAGCGACATTATCCACCCCCTCCCCCCCGCCCGCTTGGCTAACTGCAGGGAAAGATTTCTTTTCAGCTACAGGCAAACAGCCCAGTAGGAACGGGGCCACCTCTGTCCCCCTAATTACATTCCCATATCTCAAACAGGTTACCCTGAACGATATCACTCTCCTGAGGATAACACAGCAAGATAAAGAGCGGATGTTGCTTGAATGCCAGCAAACACCGGGACCATACGCTGCCAAGCTTTGTCAAGCAATGATACCGGATTACTTGCTGCTAGCATGGCGCGGTCAAGTGTCCTACCATGGAGGACGGAATAAGGCTGCCCTGCCCAGAAACCTTCTGGAAAAGCTTTTGGAGTACCTCCAGGAGAGTTTCATGGAGATGTCCCTGGAGGATTTCAACTCCATCCCCAGACACGTTAACAGACTTTTCCAGTAGCTGTACTGGCCGCGAATGCATCCCAAGTCCCCAGGGCAAATTAATCATTAAACAAATACTTGTTTTAAACCATGTTTGAGATATTTGAAAAGGTTCACTCACCAGAGGTCCCTTCCAGGGGGTCTGCGATGCCGCCTTGGGAGGGTTCGGAGGGCACCTCTGTCAGGGTCAGAAAGAGCTCCTGGCTGTCGGGGAGAATGGAGCGCTGTGTGCTCTCCACAAGTTCGTCGTCCTCCTCCTCCTCCTCTTCCCCGTCCGCAGATTCGTCATGCAACGAAGACATTAACCCCTCCTCGGAGTCCACGCTCAGGGGTGGGGTAGTGGTGGCGGCCCCTCCGAGAATTGCATGCAGCTCATCGTAAAAGCGGCATGTCTGCGGCTCTGCCCCGGACCGTCCGTTGGCCTCCTTCGTCTTCTGATAGGCCTGTCGGAGCTCCTTCACCTTTATACGGCACTGAATGGAGTCCCGATTGTGGCCTCTCTCCATCATCCCCTTGGAGATCTTGTCAAAGATCTTTGCATTCCGTCTCTTGGAACGCAGTTCTGCGAGCACTGAATCCTCTCCCCATATGGCGATCAGATCCAGTATCTCGCGTGTGGTCCATGCTGGTGCTCGTTTGCGGTTGTCGGCCTGCATCGCTACCTGTGCTGCTCAGCTCTGTGTGGTCACCTGTGCTCACCAGGCTGGGCAGACAGGAAATGAAATTCAAAAGTTCGCGGGGCTTTTCCTGTCCAACTGCCCAGAGCATCCGAGTTTCGATTGCTGTCCAGAGCGGTCACAATGGTGCACTGTGGGATACCTCCCGGAGGCCAATACCTTCGAATTCCGTCCACACTAACCCTACTTCGAACCAGCAAGTTCGAATTTAGCGCTACTCCCCTCGTCGGAGAGGAGTACAGAAACCGATTTTAAGAGCCCTTTAAGTCGAATTAAATGGCCTCGTTGTGTGGACGGGTACAAGGTTAATTCGGTATAACGCTGCTAAATTCGAACTAACATCGTAGTGTAGACCAGGCCTAAGATGATGAAAATGAACATGCATCGGTCCGCACTGCTTTTGATCGTTTTCAGGCAGAACCCATCATCAGCACGGACGCATGTCCTCTCGAATGGTGGTTGAAGCATCAAAGGACATATGAATCTTTAGCGCATCTGGCATGTAAATATCTTGCGACGACAGCTACAGCAGTGCCATGCAAACACCTGTTCTCACTTTGAGGTGACGTAAACAAGAAGCAGGCAGCATTATCTTTTGCAACATTAAACAAACTTGTTTGTTTGAGCGATTGGCTGAACAAGAAGTAGGACTGATTGAACTTGTAGGCGCTAAAGTTTTACATTGTTTTATTTTTGAACATAGGTATTTTTTGTACATAATTCTACATTTGTAAGTTCAAGTTTCATGATAAAGAGATGACACTACAGTACTTGTATTGGGTGAATTAAAAAATACTATTCTTGTTTTTTACAGTGCAAATATTTGTAATCAAAAATAAATATACAGTGAGCACTGTACACTTTGTATTCTGTGTTGTAACTGAAATCAATATATTTGAAAATGTAGAAAACGGAAAAATATTTAAATAAATGGTATTCTATTATTCTTTAACAGCACAATTAATCGCATGATTAATCTTTTTAATCGCTTGACAGCCTTAATTCTAAGAAGTCTTTACTTTTCATTTCAACTCATTTTCAGCACAATGCTTCGTTAACTTTTTTTTTGGGGGGGGGGGGGGGGGCTAGTTTTTTTTTTTTTTTTT